>CM077343.1:25288580-25816580 GCA_039655645.1 Ammopiptanthus mongolicus
TGAGTTGTTTATTTATGTGATAAGCTTAAATCTAAACGATTCAGTTTTGCATTTGATAAGGAGTTGATTTGTTTGGTTCGATTTTATTCATCAAAATTTTTCTCTGTGAATCTTATAGGACATGATAGTTAACCTTGAAATTTAAATCATAGATGTTCATTCTGATAAACAATTTTCTAATTTAAATAGGATTAGGGTGATCTTTCAAAAATGTTGGTGAAAAATAAAAAATATATTGTAAATTCAATAGCAGATTTAATTCTGAAGTTAGCTTTGATTTTGCTTGTGGCAACTGCAAAAGATGAAAGGATTTGTGTGAGAGATATTGTTATTTGGATGTAATTATTGGAGATTGGTGATAGTGATAATTGTTTTGTAATCCCCATTTTTTGGCTTAATGATAATGATGTCATTATCTTATGGGTTATGCATTTTTACAAATTTTTTTATAAAAGTATTTATAATATCTGATCTTGCCCCCACCGATCAAAATTTCTGGATCCGTCCCTGATCCTGACATGCTTGCAATGATGACCTGTTATTATACTATGACACGTGATGTGTTTGTGATTGATATGACCTTGGTTGCCTTTGGAGACGATTGGTATGCAATTAGGATGATAGAATGATTATTGATGGTATCGGAATAGTAAAATAAAGATGTGGATCTAAGTTGTAAGTCGCTCTCATAGTTGGAGAGTGGCACCCTCACAGTTGGAGGGTGTGGACCTTGAGGCGTTGGTTAAGTTGTTGTTAGAATGTCGTTGAGGTGATGGATGCATAATCATAGCAATTGCATTGTTGTGGTGGAAAACCCCAGGATTTACTGCAACAGCCGTTTGAGCAGTTATCACACGAGGTCGGGACTTTTGGACAACTACACAAGTTGTTTAAGTGGTTGCCACAAGGGGCTGTATGAATAGCTGTAACAACAGTTTGAGTGGCTATCATATAAGCTGGTACCTCTATACAACCACAACAACAGTTTGAGTGGTTGTGTACAAGGAGCCATGTGTACGGTTGCAACAACAGTTTGAGCAATCGTCACACGAGGTCGAGGTGGACGTTCCGGAGTGACCAAGATCGCTGAACTCGTAGTTGGAGGGACGCAAGTGCTTTCTCGCACTTGGAGAACTTCTCGGGCTTTCTCACAATTGGAAGGGCTCGGGAAGGCATTGCTTCTCATAGTTGGAGGAACCACTGTTGCACTTTCTTGGGAACAAAGGAAACCAGTAACCTGGACTACCGACTCGATGCCCTTACAGTCGGAGGGTGACCTTCTTACCTTGGGAAATGGCTACTATCACAGTTGAAGGACAGCATTCCCGAGGGCAATGATGGTGATGTTATAGATTGGCCAATCATGTAGACTCAGTTGTGCATGTAGAGTAGGTGGTGATCCCTAGCTGTGATAATCTGGAGGTTGACTGTTGTGATGAGCTCGGGAGACGGTTGTGCTTGTTAGTTGTGCATGTTGATGGGTTATATTCTCCGTGATCTCCCTTTTCATGATATTGTAGAGTTTCTTACCTCCCGTGCATGCTTCTCTGTGTTTTACATGTACGTCGTTGTTTGGGTCGTGATCCGAAGGCGGAGGTGTTGGCTGGTGGTCGGAAGTGCTGCAGCGGGTGAATCTGAGTCGAGTTGGACTCCATTGTGAGCAACAAGTTTGACGTCAACGTTGAAATAGACAGGTACAAACACTAGATGGGGGTTGAATAGAGTTTGACAACTTTAAGCGGAAATATAAACTTTTTCGCAAGCACAGATGAAGACAGACGAATAAGTTAAGATAGGTCAATCAGACTAGTAACTCGTCTGAAGGTTTTCACAGAAAGCCACACAAGCATGCAAGAAGAAAAAGTTTTGTAAAACGATTATACCCTCCTTAGTTAGAAAATAAACAAGTTAAATAATCAAACTAAAGAGTTAAGGTAAAGAGAGAGATCACACAGCAGGTTTTATCCTGGTTCATCCCTTAACAAATGAGGCTACGTCTAGTCCTTGGCAGCACCAAGTTTTCTCACTATAACAGAACAAGTTACAGGACAGATAAAAATATTATTTTCATACCTAGCCTCTTCAGGCTCCAGACAAGTATTGTTTGCACACCTAGCCTCTCCAGGCTCAGACGAGTATTGTTTGCATACCTAGCCTCTCCAGGCTCTGACGAGTATTGTTTGAGAGAAAATTATAAATAAATTACACTTTGCAAGTCTTTCACAAGCACTCAGACGAGTGTATTAAATGTGAAGTTCTAAAAGACTACGTAATAACTTCAAATGATTGAAGAATATACAATGAAAGAATGAAGATATAAATGTGCAGAGTAAATGCTTTTTGAATGCTGTGATCGTTCTCTTCTTGGATCTTCAAAGTCTTCTTCATTAAATAGGCTTCAAGGCATTAAAGCCGTTAGAGACATATTTGAAAGCTTGGCTTTTTGCAGATCTTCATTAAATGCAAATAGAGTCGTTCTGGTCAACCATTAAAGCTTGAGGGACTTCATTTGTTCTCTAGTATTAGAATGACAGAGCCTTCTGATATGCCTTTAGTCTTAGCAGGTCTTTATACCTGCTTTTTGTCCTCAGAGGGAAGTCTTTCCTTTTTTGTATAACTTGCAGTTGTACTCAGGTAAAGTACTTTGTCGAAATTCCTTTTCAAGAGACGAGACAACTTTAAGCAACTTAGACTTGATGGAGTCCTGAAAAGAGTTCTACGGTCTTGAAGGGATTTCTTCGACGGTGGTCAACAGACAGGTGAGTAACTTCATTCGACGGGTTGATTTTTAGTAATACTTCAGACTTGTGAATCTTTTCTTTGATCAGACGGGTGAAGACTTCATTAGACGAATTGAGGGATTTCTTCAACGTTGGTCAACAAACTGGTGAAGACTTCATTAGATGAGTTGACTTTTGGTAGTACTTCAGACAGTTGAACTTTCCTTAGTTCAGACGGTGAACTTTCCTTAGTTCAGACGGGGGAACTTTAGTTAGTTCAATACGTGTGAACTTTTCTTAGTTCCAGACGGATGATAACAGGCTAGAGCTCAGTACATATAAACACTTAATGCTTATCATTATAATCTGCACACTGAGTAGATAAGTTAACCACCACATACGGGTTCAATTAAATCATTAAATAAATGTTTTACTCTTATCAAAATTCTGGTAAATGCACATCAGACATTTTGGAGACTCAATAAACGCTTCTCTAGGAAAAGGAGAGAGAGAGACCTCAGAGGTATCATCGATTCTCTTGTCAGTTTGTACCACGGCCAGTGGGGCGTATGTTTTTGTTGTTGTTTTTACGCCATGGCTTCCAGGCGGAACTCTGATGTGTGATAACTGTTTACTAGCTTAAGTTTCTATTAAGCTTTAGCTATATGTTTAAGGTATCAGAGAGAGTGAGGTTAAGTTTTGGGAGCCTCACACTTCTTTGAAAGCAATAGTACAAGTCTTACACCAACCAAGAAGTGCTTTGTGTGAGAACAAACCCGTGGAAAATTGAAATAAAATAAAAAATTAATAATCCGATGAGGTTTATTCAAAAGCACTACTACAACTCTCACACCAAAGATGAATTGCTTCGGGTGGGAACAAACCCGTGGAAAATTAAAATTAAAAAAAAAATGACTAATCCGATGAGGCTTATTTGACAGCATTAGTAGAAGTCTCACACCAAGCATGAAGTGCTTCGGGTGGGAATAAACCCGTGGAAAATTTAAATTAAAATAAAAAATTAATAATCTGATCAGGTTTATTCGAAAGCACTAGTACAAGTCTCACACCAAGGATGAAGTGCTTTAGGTGGGAACAAACCCGTGGAAAATTAAAATTAAAGTAAAAAATGACTAATCTAATGAGGCTTCTTCGAAAGCATTAGTACAAGTCTCACACCAAGCAAGAAGTGCTTCAGGTGGGAACAAACTCGTCGAAAATTAAAATTAAAATAAAAAATTAATAATCCGATGCAGTTTATTCGAAAGCACTATAGAAATCTCACACCAAGCAAGAAGTGTTTCGGATGGGAACAAACTCGTGAAAAATTAAAATTAAAATAAAAAATGACTAATCTAATGAGGCTTCTTCGAAAGCACTAATACAAGTCTCACACCAAGCAAGAAGTGCTTCGGATGTGAACAAACTCGTGGAAAATTAAAATAAAAATAAAAAATGACTAATCTAATGAGGCTTCTTCGAAAGCAATAATACAAGTCTCACACCAAGCAAGAAGTGCTTCATGTGGGAACAAACCCGTGGACAATTAGAATTAAAATAAAAAATTAATAATCCGATGCAATTTATTCGAAAGCACTATAGAAGTCTCACACCAAGCAAGAAGTGCTTCGCATGGGAATAAACTCGTGGAAAATTAAAATTAAAATAAAAAATGACTAATTCGATGAAGCTTCTTCGAAAGCATTAGTACGAGTCTCACACCAAGCAAAAAGTGTTTCGGCTGGGAACAAACCCGGGGAAAATTAAAATTAAAATTAAAATAAAAAATTAATAATCCGATGAGGTTTATTCGAAAGCACTACTACAAGTCTCACACCAAACAAGAAGTGCTTTGGATGAGAACAAACCCGTGAAAAATTATAATTAAAATAAAAAATTAATAATACGATGAGGTTTATTCGAACGCACTACTACAACTCTCACACTAAAGATGAAGTGCTTCCGATGGGAACAAACCCGTGGAAAATTAAAATTAAAATAAAAAATGACTAATCCAATGAGGCTTCTTTGAAAGCATTAGTAGAAGTCTTACACCAAGCATGAAGTGCTTTGGGTGGGAACAAACCCGTGGAAAATTTAAATTAAAATAAAAAATTAATAATCTGATGAGGTTTATTCGAAAGCACTAGTACAAGTCTCAGACCAAGGATGAAGTGCTTCAGGTGGGAACAAACCCGTGGAAAATTAAAATTAAAATAAAAAATGACTATTCTAATGAGGCTTCTTCGAAAGCATTAGTACAAGTCTCACACCAAGCAAGAAGTGCTTCAGGTGGGAACAAACCCGTCGAAAATTAAAATTAAAATAAAAAATTAATAATCCGATGCGGTTTATTCGAAAGCACTATAGAAGTCTCACACCAAGCAAGAAGTGCTTCGGATGGGAACAAACTCGTAGAAAATTTTAATTAAAATAAAAAATGACTAATCTAACGAGGCTTCTTCGAAAGCACTAATACATGTCTCACTCCAAGCAAGAAGTGCTTCGTGTGGGAACAAACCCTTGGAAAATTAAAATTAAAAATTTGATGCGGTTTATTCGAAAGCACTATAGAAGTCTCACACCAAGCAAGAAGTGCTTCGGATGGGAACAAACTCGTGGAAAATTAAAATTAAAATAAAAAATGACTAATTTGATTAAGCTTCTTCGAAAGCACTAGTACAAGTCTCACACCAAGCGAAAAGTGTTTCGGGTGGGAACAAACCCGTGAAAAATTAAAATTAAAATAAAAAATTAATAATCCGATGAGGTTTATAATTAAAATAAAGAATTAATAATCCGATGAGGTTTATTCAAACGCACTACTACAAGTCTAACACCAAGGATGAAGTGCTTCCGGTGGGAACAAACCCGTGAAAAATAAAAATTAAAATAAAAAATGACTATTTCGATGAGACTTCTTTGAAAGCATTAGTACAAGTCTCACACCAAGTAAGAAGTGCTCCGAATGGGAACAAACTCGACCAAAATTAAAATTAATAAATAATCCAATGAGGTTTCTTCTAAAGCATAATAAGATGTTAGCCCACCTTTTACTAATTACGTGAATCGTAGACTACCTCTTGTCTTATAAGAACTAGATTTTGTACCCATGCGATATACGGGTGTATAATGTTTTTGTAGTTTTTTTTTGTTAGAATTTTTTTTAAAATGTAAAAACTAACATATTAAAAAATTAAGAAATATGTATTTGTGTAATATTTGAAGGGTTCAGGATCCTTGTGAACTACCCAGAAGTTTAGGATGGATGTTGATGGCGAGAACCAGAGGGGGCGATATGTCCGAGATACAAAAGTAAAACTGTTGGGGAGAGGAACTTTAGTTAAAAACTTTGAAAGGGGCATTCTGATTTGGTGTACATATAAGATATATCCCCCATGTGATTGGGACATGATATATGTGAGATAAATATCGAGTCATTTCACAAGTAGCCTCTGGTGGATTACAAATGAGGTAACCAAGCAAGATTCATTGAAAAATTAATATTAACATGACATAATTCAATCATGCTAAAAGAGATGATGTATTTGACAACCCTTTAGATTCATTGAACAATATTGACAATATTGAAAAATGAACTACTTTATTTTTGTAAACTCGTTCTATGAATTAGATCATAAACCCGTACAATTTAGAGGAAAATTTTGTAGGGGTTGCAATTTTGTGGGGGAAAATATGATGTATTTTTATGAAGTACACAGACATCAACCAAGACAGAGCAAGAAAAATAGCAAAAAAAAAAAAAAAATCTTTAAAATATTTCCAATATAGGAATGATTAATCACTTGCATGTCAACATTGAAAAAGCATCACAATACATGTAATGGCCTATTTTACATTTCCATTAAGTTTGAATAATTTTCCATCAAGAAAATCATAAGAATTGTAATAAAAAATGAAAAAAAAAAACCATTTCCAAAAGAAGTTACTCCTCCGAGGAGTCTGAGATGCGATGTTGATGGCTACACAGTCACACAAAGAGCATCACTTAATACTCTGCCAACCAAGAGTTATCTCCTCTCCGATCCATTCCCTGTTTTTATTTTTCTTCTTTTTTCAATACATTGGAACTATTGCCTTTTGTTATTGTCATTGCAAAACACAAAGATTGTCTTTAAAATTTAAAGAGAAATACCGTATTTTGCCTATTGACCTGTAGCCTCATTGAATTACAATATTAGTTGGTATTATTTCTTCCAAAAAGCCAAGTTCTTCATATTCCTCTTAGGACCTGTTTAGATTAACTTATAAACAACTTATTTGGATTTATCTACTGCCATAAGCGTTTGTCAAGGTGTTTGGAAGAGCTTATGAAAACAGCTTATGACATGTCCATAAGCTGTTTTCAACTTATTTTGATAGCTCTCCAGGATAACTTACGTAAACAGCTTATAACTTATATGAAAACAGTTTGACTATATTTTCTCTTTGATTATAGAAATAGCTTATACATTAACGCTTATATGATAAGCGCTTATCCTATAAGCGCTTAATTAAACTGATTATCCAAACAGGTCCTTAATCAATATTAAACTTTCTTTCAATTTCCCTTCCGCCAGCTATGGGTTTGGAGAATTGAACCACGTGAAAGAGCCTTGCATGCATGAATAAACTATTGAATTATAAAGCTTTGTACCTTTGGATTGAATTATTTAAGGAATATTCATTAAATAATACAGAGTAAAAACTTTTGTTTTCACCAAGAATATCTGAAAATTTTGATAAATAATAAGCAAACTTGCTATTGAGAAACCATGTACTTGCATTCAAAAAAACCAGGCATTCACATATTCACATTCTATTGGATCAATTACTGAAAGTGTTTAAGGAAGTCAATAATTGATCCAATGATGCATGAATGTATGAATACGTGAAAACATGATTTTTTGAATGTAAAGAATCCAAATCCGTTAAATACTCAGTATAATGATGAGAAAATAATCACTTACAAAGGAAAAAATAAACTACTTCAGTTCTTTGTAAATTAATGCTCACAGTGACACAAATCAAACTCAAATATAGTTTTTTTTAATGTTGGATTTACATTAGGCTATCAAGATTTAATTCATAGACTTTTCACTTTAATTTTAATATTTACTAAGCTTGCCTTCAAAACAGGGAAAGTGCTACGGTAGAATAGCATTTTTTTTTTCACATTTCACCTAAAAGTATCACTGTTTTTGTTGGTTGCCCTGCACATAACCCATTGGTTTGGACCACTGAACTGGAGAACTCTTGATTCTTTCCTCGCAAGCCTAGCAAAAAGAAGGTTCTCATGAATTAGGACTTCATTTTAAAGGAAGTTAAGCCGTCGTATAAATTTATAGCATCACATAAGCAAGCCAATGAGGAATGAATCATGAATCATTAAAAAACAGAATACATAGAAAAAGATAAGTCCATCAAAAAGAAAATATCATCTAACAAAATGAGGGCTTTAAGGTCTTATCAACTGGAAACAACTATTTAGGTTCACCTCTATAGCCTTCTAGAAATTACTGGAATGAGCCAAGATCTTTCATAGTTAAAAAAAGTAGAACTATCGAATTTAGGAGCAGAGAGAAAATAATTGTTCAAAAGCATATCTCACCATCATGATTAAGGCATACCAATGTTAACAAATGAGTCATCAAAAAGAGCAAAGCTATAAAAATGCAAAAAATGTTATCAAGTTTAACTTCTTACGAAATGAATGGTTCCATGTTTTCCTAAAAGAAATGAACATCTAAATATTTGTTTAAGCAAAAAAATCAGATAGCAATAACAAAAAAATGTATAAATCACATTATAAAGATCAATAAATTCACAAAGCTTTATTAAAAACATAAGTAGACATTAAATTCACAATAGAGTAAAACATGATATTTGAAAAGAATCCACATAACACACAAGAGACAAACATCAACAAGCAATGGAAGATATGTTGACTGTTGTACTTGAAGTGAAGTCTTGAAGAAAATTACCAGAGAGAAAGACAAATATAAAAGAAAAACTCAACAAATCAACCACTATTACCTCCTTAATGTCTTAGCCCCCATCAAACCTTTGCAACCCAAACTCAACTACCACCACCAACCAAACATGAACTTAGCCCCAAATCAACGCTGTTACTACTATACTTTCCATATGCTCTCAGTGGGAAACCAATTAGAATCTTTAAGAGCTTCATCAGCAGCGCATAGTGCATATATGCTATGAACCTTGCTATTGAACGATGGTCCTGAGAGAAATGTAGCTATGATACAATGACATCAATAAGCATAATAGAAGTAAAAACAAAGCAATATCAGATAACATTACAAACCTAAAGAAATTACATAACACTAAACCAACTTTATTTTTTTAAGTGGGCATTGCAGGTAACTTTCCATATTAGGAAGAATGGGAACTTTCTCATTCTAATTTAAAGAGAATGTTACCAACAATCAAGAGGTCCCCCGGGTTCTATGATATCATCCAAAAATAAGTTGACTTTTCTTTTCAGTAGAAAATCAAAAAAATAAATCTTTCTCATATTTCAGGAAGACATTAAGCATTACAAAATATTAAGTGACTGTCAGGAAATACAATCTGACACTGACCTGTAAATAGTTTCATGTATTATTTGTCTGTGTGCGTGTAACAATCATATTTCCAATCCATGAATTCATGTCCAACACAAACGGTGGCTTCAGAATTCCAGGAAAACTATACTTCAAATTGTACTCAATCAGAAAGATATCATTTTTGCCTTTGAAATCTTATGACAGTTATACATAATCAACACGTACTCTCTCGGAAACATAATCCAAGAAACACAAAAAACTCCCATAACCACCACTCTCCCAAATTTCAGCCATAACCACCACCCAAGAAATATTGAAGCACAAAATCAGCCATACTCTTAACGTAGGACCGCGCTGCCACCAAGCCCAGCCACGAAACCATCGTGTCGGAACGGCGTCATCACCTCGTCATAGTCCCACGACCGTCCAGATCGTCATCAGAGCTCCTTCTCGCCTCGCCGTGTCACCGTCCACCGGACCAGATCAGATTCGTCCTTGCTGCCGTTGCAAGTCCCTTGCCTCTGTGAATTTTAGAAAAGACAACATAGGGAAACTAAAAATGGCTATCAGGTTAGCAAAAAAATGACGCATGAATTGAAGATTGTTGTGGTTTCTTCCCCATGTCCACACTTGTTCCTTCTTCCCTGTAAATATCAGAAAAAAGAACCAACACATGAAAACTCAAACACTCACCCAGTGGTCAAGAAAAATAAGCTACGCCGTATCAGTGTGATGGATCAACAGGTGCACCCTTCTGATGCCTTGGTATGCCAATGGGCGCCGTTTTGAAATGAAGAGGAAGAGAGTTTTCCCCAATTCGTGACCTTGGGAATACCTGAAACTTTAGGGCTCCTTTGGTGGTCAGGATAGGATAAGGATGGATAGGATATGAGAGCTGGATAAGGATAGGATAGGATATGAGCATGATAAGCTCTTATTCTGTCCAATGTTTGATGTGCATCAAATAATAACAGGATATGATATAAAATATCCACAAATGATAAAATTATCCTTATATCAAAATTACATTTTTTTTCAAAAATAAATTTTAATATTACGTTGTTGTTTTATACATTTAAATTAAAAAATATTTAATAATATATATTTTTGGCTTTTTAATTATAAATTAGTTCATTTTTTAAAATTATAAAAAATTAATTTTTTTTTCACTTTTTTATAAAAATTGTTAATTAAATCACATATTTTAATTAGTATTAAGGTTGACTAATTAGGTTTGAAATCGTAATTAAATAATAACAATATTAAAGGTAAGAGATAAAAGAAAGCATTTTCTTATCCTATCCTGTTGGTTCTAACCCAGCTCCACCCTCAGGATAGAATTATAACTAAGTAACAGGATAGGATAAGCTAACAGGATAAGCTTATCCTATCCTGCTGGTTCACCAAACTACAGATTAAAACAGGACAGGATAGCTTATCCTATCCTGCCTCCCTTATCCTGACCACCAAACGGGCCCTTAATGGCATGCTAAATAACTAAATACTCAATTTTGTTGATCACATTGGAATATCGTATCAATTTAGTCCCCACATTATTAATATTTTAAAATAATTTTTAGAATTATCGAAAGTTAATCAGATTCGTCCCTTCGTTAGTATTTGCATGAACTATAATGACATTAAGTTAGTAATATCAGGGATGCATTTGAAACTAAGTAAATAATGTCAGGGATGCATTTGCTACATTTGACAATTCTAAAGATCATTTTAAAATATTGATAATATGAGGGACTAAATTGATACGATTCTATAATTTCAGAGATCAAATTGAATATTTACTCTATACTAAATGCTATGTTATAACACAGAGTGAGTTTACAAAAATACCCCCAACCACCGTCTTCTTTTTAGATATATAAAGATAATAATAATTATTATTTTTAATTCTACCAATATAACCACACCAATACACATGGGTTAGTAATATGAAAAATTTAAGGATGTATTAATTTTGTTGCTAATTCAATATTTCATCTTTAATAGTTTATCTATTTAATTAATAAATAATCTTAAAAACATTCTAAGTTTTGGTTTTTAAAAATTTATAATCAATCAATTCTAAATTTATAATGTTTCCTTGAATTTGAAAAATTTAAAATTTATATTAACTTCTTAAAAAGGCCACTATCCATTTCATCCTTTTCAAATGGACCTCCGTCCATTAAGAGGGTATTTGGATAAGATTAATATTTATCCAAACAGTTATTTTTTATGGTAAAAACAATTTTTTAATAGAAGTTGATATGTTTGGGTAAACTGATTAAATTTTAAAACAGCTGTTTTTATGAGAAAAAAAGATATTCTTAGAGAAACTAGAAGTTTGAAGCTTATTTAAAAAGCTGTTAGATTATTTTGAAAATAATAACATTCTTCCTATTTCACCCATACAAAAACTAACTATCAAACAAATATTATTAAATTATACAAATAACTTCATACCCTTTTTAGTAATTTACTACATATAAGTGATTTTTTTTACACAATCCAAATGAAATAGATTATTTTATAATTGCTTTTCAACAAATACATCCAAATAAAAAATTAATTCTATTATAATCAATTATTATATAATTGATTATTTGAAATAATCAAATTTTTGTAGTTAGTTGATCCAAACACACTCTAAGCCTTCATAATAAGATCCAATCAAATCAGTCATGAGCCTAACAAAGTCCATCAACAAACAATCTAGGCCGCTCCTTCTACGGACAAGGCATTAAAGCCCACTAACCCAGCCAAAATAATTGACAATTTATGTCTATGCCAGCGATAATAACGGCCGAAAATATTACGGGCCGAAATAGAGGAAAAATAATTTTTATCAAAATTTTATCTAACCCGTTTCTAGGACCTCTAATAAGTAAATACTCAATTTGATCCCTGAAATTATAGGATCGTATCAACTTAGCCCCCTATATTATCAATATTTCAAAATGATCCTTGAAATTGTAAAATGTAGCAAATGCATCCCTAAAATTATTCACTTAGTTTCAAATGCATCCCTGACATTACGGAAACATTGCTGCACTTAATAACACAAGAACATTGTTATTCTCTTTTCTTTACACATTAATGATATAATTTTCCTAAATTTGTCTTTTAATTTGGGCATTGGTTAAAATTCTAGAGGAGTAATCCATGAATAACTCCTTAGCATACCATTTTTCTTCCTTCATGACCAGTTAGTTAGCACTGAAATAAAAGAGATGAAAGGAATCAACTGTCTAACTTTCTCAATCACAGTCGTTATTTCTGATTCTTTAGATGGCTCTCATGAAGCTGAAGACATCTTAAGAGAATATCCACATGAGGAATGTTGAACACGCCGTGAGAGATATGGTTGCAGTGCCATATGACCACAAGAGGATAACTGAAGACTCTTCGGTTCCTATATCAAACAGCTGAGCCATGGTACCTGCATAAAATTATTGAATTATATCACCAACAAGGTAACATGGCTTATGAAGGAACAGGTGGTTAAAAAAACAAATGGAATCACTGACTGATGTTCATCGCAGGTGGCATGGCATACTGCATCACCAGCACATATTGAAACAAAGGGTCCACTGGGGTAAAGCCAAAATTTGCAGCCGCTTTAACAACAAACAATCCAATAGCAGGTAACAATAAAAGTCGAGCTATGATGATGCAAACGAGTGTAAATGGTTTGACACTTGATGATTGCATGCCTGCAAGTTCAAGAGTCAAGACAAAGCAAACAAAAACTAGTTTCTTATACCAAATTGCTAAAATATGTTATAGCGTATCTATATATAGGTTAGTTTTCTATACCTTGAGTGAGATGGCCACCTAGCAAAAGGGTAATGCAAGGAATTGTCCCATTCCTGCAACGAACAAATTTAGTCAGATAACTGCGAGGTTCTAAGAAAAGAGTAGACACTGGAAAACAAATTGATTTGTTGAGGAGAGGAACATACCCTAGTAATTCAATAGAGTCTTCGATCACTCGGAGTGGTGCATTGTCTCCCGTTATTAGGTTTCTTAGCCATGTAACCCCACCAAAAAGGAAAGCTAAAAACTGATCACGGAAGGGGGTAAAAATTTTCAGTATCATTTACTTTCACAGTTAAAAAAGAAGCATGTATCTATGTGTAGGTAACTGTGAAATTGGAGGTGTTTCGATTGGAGGCTTTGTGTTACACATTGGCATCTGCTCTGCTTTCATGGCAAAACTATGGGGTTTGCTAAAGGGCTTGGGACAAAGGCTTGAGGAATGTGGTTGTGGAATCAAACTCTACATCCATTATTTCAATGGATCTCGCTAGGCTAATTTTTAGTGATGTGATTGGGGCTTCCCTACCTCGTGTACTTTCTTTGCTTTAGTCTCTTATTGCTTGTTTTTTTGGGCGTTTCTGCCCCTTCCAGCACAAACTTAACAATAAGATAACAAAGCAACTCACTGTAGCAATTGTTGGCGGGGACATTAGTTCTGCCACAATCTGGAGGAGAGTTTCAATCGTTCTATGCCAAAACGATTCTTCTGCCTTCTTTAAGACACTAGATGAACCTTGGTCTACAATCTGCAAATTCAGATCTATTTTATAAAAAATGCAAGTAGTTAAGCTTGCTTCATTTAGGCTACATTTATTTGAGTTTGTGCAGAAAGAGAAGGTAGAAAATACGGAGAGGAGTAAATATAGAGTGGGATAAAATGCTCACTGGATGTTACATGGTAAAGAATAGAAAATCACTTTCAACTCATTTTCACATTATAGGAGTAGCCAAAATTAGTGCGGTTAAGTCTTAATGAGTTCCATTTCACTTTCAACATTCTCACATTTTTGTTGTAATCAGCAAGTATTAAATGATTCTCATTCCAAAATTTTCAACTTCTCAACTCTCATTTACCTCCAACTCTATCATAATCGTATAATCTACTATACATGGAGTCTTACAATTTGGTTGTCAGTGTCTCCAATATAATTTGATGGCGGAACTTCTATCACAGTGTTTTTACTGTCGTTTTCCTCGAGAAGGCGAGTTTCTGCATTTGTATGAAGGTCTCTGTTGGGAACGTTTAAGATCTCAGCAGCCTCAAGTTCCTTATATCTTATGGATTTGTTTCGTATCAACTGGTAAGTATAGGTCCAAATAAAGATGCCACCAACCTACAATTAACGAAAATAGATGAAATGAGATAACTAGAGATACTCGGTGATATGCTGCAAGCAAATAATGTATACAATTAAACAAAACAAGATAAACTTGTTGATATGCTGTGTAATCAAATAGTTTAAGTGTAGAAGGGTGCATTACCGCCAAAGAGAAGGAAGAATATGACAGTTCTTTATTGCGGCAAGCATCACCTGCACCAAATGGGCCTCCTTTCTCATCACAGATAGCAGGGATGATTACAATAGGAAGGTTACCCATATTTCCTGATCAAAGAAGTCCTCATGAAATGAGAAGCTTTTAGATAAAGGTTTATGAGAATGAGTGAAGTATGGATGTTGGAAAATGGAGTAATAAGCTAAACTTGGTTCATTTTATCATATGCTACTAATTTATCACATGTTTCTCACGTTCATGTAATTTTAGGTTTATAGTATTGTTCGTATCTTGTATCTCTATATTTGAGAACTTATAATTTCTAGGAGTTGTAGTTTCAAGAAGTTAAAGTTTGAATGCATGTGATTAAGTCTATTGTGTCACATGCAATATGAGGTGCCTAGTACATCTGTAAATGCTCATGTACTACTGCATTTCCAAGCAAGCCAAGAAATCAAACCGAGAGAGTCTTTAGAAGAGTTTGAGTGTTTTTCTTTCTCTATAGCTATCCTCTTTGTTTCCTTCAAAGTGGTATCAATAGCTAGGTTGCTCTTTGAAGATGTCTAACTCCTCTATTCCATTTCCCACCTCACAAAAGAGAACTATGGTAAGTGACATGTTCAGAGGAAAACAATTCATGGTTTCCATGAGGCATGAGAGATGGTAGAGCAAGGACATGATGAACCGACAAATGCAGGAGTTTTGAATCAAGCCCAAAGGAACACGGCTCAATTAAGTCATCCTCATATAGTAAATCTATTTACTTCTCACTTTTTATTGATGATTTTTCTTGCAGAACTTGGGTTTATTTTTTGATGGGTAAGAATGAATCTTTTGGAGCATTTAAGAAATTCAAAGCTTCAGAACATGCTCTTTATGCCAAAAAAGGTGAGTATAGAAGCATTCTTCTTGTATACTTATATGTTGATGACATAATCTTCACTAGAAACAATTCAAAGATGATTACTGAATAATTTGAAATGACTGACATAGAACTCATGCCCTACTGATATTGAAGTAAAGCAAGATGAAGATGAAAAATTTATTTCTCAAGAGACTTCTGCAAGAAAAGTCCCTGAGAAATTCAAGGTTATTCAATTGCAAGCCCGTGAACACCCCAATTGATTTTGCAACATAATTTTCCAAGTATGATGAAAGTGAAAAAGTGGATTCAACTCTTTATAGGAGTCTTCAAGTTAAAGGTACTTGACTTGGAAAAGGCCTGGGATTGGATTCTCTTTGGTGTAGGAGTTGTTATCCATTTCATAGAGGCACCAACTAACACTCACATGACAACGACTAAAAGGATTATGTGATATATTAAAGGTACCGTTGTCTATGGCTTAGTACTATTCCTTCACAGAGGGATTGGATGGGGACAAAAATAGAAGTTTACACAGTTGTATCAAAGCATGCATCCATGTATAAGTACACTGTCAATCTTCCCATTCTGCCTCTATTCGTTCTAGTTTTCACTGTTGCCAAGCATACCATAAGTTTAATGCTATGATACCTGTTGAGCATGCAGCAATAATAAGACCTTCCACTTTCAAGTTAGGCTTTAGTAATTTTACAATTATCCATCCAAGAATCCCTCCAATTAAGAAGGTAAGTCCAATGTTTACAGGCATAAACCACCTGCATAGGTGAGTAAACCAAGACATGCTTAACGCAAAAATTTAATAAATATTAAAACCTCTAATTAAGGTCTTGGTTCACTTGAACTATTGCAGAAATAATGACACAAGCATGCAATGAAGTCTCAAAGAGTGGAAAATTAATCAATGCGTACCATGATATCATGTCTTCAAGAGATACAGTGTTGGCAATACTGGCAAATATAAGTGAAGGAGTGAATGCAATGAAGACAGTCTGCAAAAGGGTAAACAAAAACCCAAATAAATAAAAAAAAAAAAACAAAGTTTAGATTAGAAATTAGAAATTTCAGAATAATGCAGAGTTTGGTCTGTATTTGTTCTCTAAGGATACAAAAGGTGGTGAGCATTGAACCATTGATAAAATGTATATTCATAAAATTTGTAAGACTAAATGTACAATTTGTTCCCTAAAAATAAACGTGGGGACCCTACTTTTGGTCCTTAAAAAAAATTAACTACTTAGTTCCTCATACGAATGCGGGACACGTTAGTCCCTCAGTTCCAAATGTTTGTTCACTTGCATATGTGTTCTGTTAACCATCCTTGTCTAGCCCGCCAGTGATTCTGTGTAGCCTATAATGAATTTCCATCGTGGAAAACGAATGAAAAATGAAAAAAGGTATACAATTCTCATGTATGTGAATTTTAAAATTGTGCACGTTTTTTCACTTTCATTCTTTTTTCATCTTGGAAATTCGATCATAGGACCACTTAAGGGCCATGCAGGATGACTAATGGGATACGTAAGCAAGTAAACAAATGTTGAAATTAGGCGAAGGGACTAATGTGACCCCTGTAACGTTCCAGACTGCTTTAAGAATTGCCGACTGTCCCCACAAATTAACACTGGTCTTTTCAGCGTGCTTTGTCCTCACTCACCCACTTTCTGGGAAACTTCCCAGAAGGTCACCCATCCCACAAGTGTTCCAAGTCAAGTACGCTTAACTATGGAGTTCTTATGTTTTGGGCTCCCGAAAAGAAGATGCATCTTGTTGGTATAGATAGTACAAATCAATTCCTTTTAAGCCTTCCTCAACTGCATAGTCTCATACCTATACAATCTCAGGATCCCTCTCATTCCGATGTGAATTCGGTTCATTCATGTGCCCCTTTGCCTGGAAGCCTGCCAGGAGCCGCTTCATGTCCGTGCCTTATGCACCGACGATCACTCCCCTCCCTCGTCAGCCTCAGGCGTCACATGCCCACCAGCTTCCGCCTGGTTCGTCCTCACATGGTACTGGGAGAGGTCCACTCTGATACCATTTGTAACACTGCGGACTGCTTTAAGGATTGCCGACTGTCTCCACAAACCAGCACGGGTCTTTTCTGCGTGCTTTGTCCTCACTCACTCGCTTTCTGAGAAACTTCCCAAAAGGTCACCCATCCCACAAGTTCTCCAAGTCAAGCACGCTTAACTATGAAGTTCTTATGTTCTGGGCTCCCTAAAAGAAGATGCATCTTGTTGGTATAGGTAGTACAAATCAATTTCTTTTAAGCCTTCCTCAACTGTACAGGTATGAGACTGTACAGTCTCAGGATCCCTCCCATTCCAATGTGAATTCGGTTCATTCATGTGCCCCTTTGCCTAGAAGCCTGTCAGGAGCCGCTCCTTGTCCGTGCTTCATGCATCGGCGATCACCCCTCGCCCTCGTCAGCCTCCGGCATCACAACCCCATTTATAAAGTTGAGGGACTAAATAGTTAATTTATTTTTTTAGGGACCAAAACTGACCCCATGTTTAATTTTAGGGACTAGATTGGACCTTTAGTCAATTTGTAATTCATATAGCTTACCTTGTTCAAGGATTTCCGAAAGTGTGCTGAGAGAAGATTATTACAATAGTCAGTAGCCATAAAAGTTCCCAATGCACTGATAAGTAGGATTTGAATAACTGGCTCAGAAGCCACATCCAATAGTTCCCAAAAACCCATCTTTCTTTGCTTCTTTTGTGCTGATCTCCTTCTTCTGATTTAACTCCTGGCCACTTCTTTTCTGTGCTATTCTATTCTATAGGATGAACAAATAGATAAAATCACAAAAAAATAATTACAATAATAATAAAAGAAGAGAACGTGATAACGAAGACCGATTACGAACTACAGTTACAATCAATGCCTCGTTTTGTGACATTATAGTCCATAAAAAAGTTCAACTCATGAAGCAACAACCAATGCAGGGGATAAAAAAATGGTGAATAAATCGGAAAGGAAAATATGGAATGAACATTCTACTATGCCCAGGGTGGAGTCTTAGGTCGGCAGCAAGAAGCAAACCTGAAGGTAAGTAATGCAACTTACAACTGTGGATTGGCTTCAAGCAATTTGCTAACTTCATGGTGCAGTAGTATAGCAATAGCATAGACAAATCATTGTACGTTATTTTATATCGTCAGGCCAAGCCAACGCTATGATTGACAATGTTTACTGCCAAATATTATGATGCCATACTACTTTTTTTTTTTTGCATACGGTTGTTGATGTATAAATTAATGGTTATTACATAGTTAAGGGGTTCCCCATTCACCATTCACCACAAATGTATCCATTAATTAAATAATACGTTATCCATTACACGTTTGCATCGACAATTTTGTAAAATTTTAGTTGTTGAAAGAAAGAACTTTGTGCATTGGTGTCGGCCTGCGTCAGCACCACGCTAAATCAAACACACCCTAAAATTATACGGGTTGTTTTACCCTGTGCAAAAAAACTAAGGACTGTACCCAAAAAAAAAACGGGGGTTATTTTAGAACTGTACATCTTGTATGTGCACATGGCATAAATTCTCTGATTTAAGACTCCTTTATTATGATAGAATTGATTTTGGGTACAAAATTGGTTTCCAATACGTTTTACTTTTTTGCTAGATTCATATTTGACAGGTGCAAAAACATTTTCGATACCTCCAAAAGTGAAACTAAACACTTGTATGTGCACATGACATAAATTCTCTGATTTAAGACTCCTTTATTACGCTCTAAGATTAGCTCGCTCTTGACCTCCAAAGAAGATAGTAACATGTATCCTTGAGCTCCTTCTCTCAAAGAAGCCTTTACTTGGTTGGCAGTCAAAAATCCAGAATCCTTAGAACTAGAAAGATTAAGGTTTTGTTTGAACAATCTAACAGGATATGGTTAGAAGATAACTAATTCATCCCTAAGATTACATCCATTTGCGAAAGAGGCAAACAGATCAAATCAATCAAGAACGTCCTATCTTCTAAAGAAATATAACAGTTCAAACAAACTTTAGCAGTTATAACTGGCATTGCAGTAGGTGTAGAAATCACTAAATCAAAAGGTAAAGAAGACACAGGCAATCCCGAAAGGTTCACACAGTCATAGGCAATAAAGGAATGTGTTGCACCTAAATCAAACAGTACAATTAAGGTTTTACCTCCCATGACGCACTGACCTTAGATCAAGTCTTCATTCTGAGAAGCCTTAGCACCACTCACAGTATAAACTCTGCCCTTTGCCTTAGGCCTCGCTGCTTGCACATTGTTGACAGAAGGTTCGGCTTTTGGTTGCACACAGTCGCGTGAGATATACCCCGGTTTTCCACACCTGAAGCATATTATCCCCTTGATTGAGCAATCTTTTGTGGCATGATTATTCTTCCCAGACTTCATACACTTGTTTGGGGCGTTCCCAAACTGACTGAAACCCCCACTGCTTCCTCCTACAGAACGTTGTTGTTGATCTTGCTGTCTCGGATAGGGTTTCCATCGAGATCTGTTGTCACGACCACCATTGCCTTTGTGGGACCTAGTCGGTCCAGAACTTTGTGCTCGCTTATCCTTGCTAGGTTCCAAGCTCTCGATCAGGCGACACTTTTCCATCAGCTTGGGAAACACAGAAATCTCAAGAGGAACCACAACCCTTTTCAACTCATGCCTTAAACCCCCTTCGAAATTCCTGCATTTCCATTCTTCTCTTGGGTTGTCCAGAAAGTAGTTCGAGAACTTTGCCAAATTCTCAAACTTGGCTCCGTACTCAGCTACAGACATTCCCCCTTGTTTCAGTTGGAGGAACTCCATCTCCTTCTCGTGCCTCGCACTTGCAGGAAAATACTTTTCTAGAAACTTCCCCTTGGAAGCATTCCAATCGATAAACCTGTTGATCATGCATCAGCACCTGACGGGCTCCTTCCCACCAGTATTCAGCATCTTCCACTAGCATATAAGTTGCGTAGACAACCTTGTCATTCTCGGTACACCTCAAAGCTCCAAAGATCTTCTCCAAAGTTTGAATCCAACGCTCAGCTTATTCCGGATCGAACTCACCCTTGAACTGAGGTGGGTTCCTACGGAGGAATTCATCCAGTCCTCTACCCCCAGCAGCTCTCTCATCACGTTGAACTATCACAGCAGCCATCTCCCGTATGGCATTCACAGCAGCATTCAGGTTTTGAGCAGCCATCGCTACCTACAAAACCAGAATTGTCAAGCTCAAGGGGCCACAACAAAACCAAAGCAAACAACATTATCTTCTTTACGGAGATAACAGCAGAGAAACACACAGCACAAACAAGATAGACCAAAACCACAAACCTGGAAGACTCGGTCAGCTCTGATACCAAATAATGTAACACCCTTTCCCGAGTGTCACATTCCCGAACGATCATACGGCCGAAAATAATATTAATGCGGAAAATAAGGGTTTTTTTTTTCTTTTTCTTTTTCTTTTTCTTTTCCTAATGATGTTGAAATGATATTTGTTGAATGAGTACTAGTAATTAAACTTAAGTTCACCATGTATTTCTAAAGGTCGAACAGAATAAAGTGTAGAAATATAAACAATATTGAATACAGACATAGGTCCAAGCCTAACTGTAAAATAGGTACATAAATAGGTACTAGGAGACGTAGCTCCTCAAAAGGTACAACTGACGACTGGGCACAGCCTGGCCAAAACAAAACAACATGAGGAGTCCCCCTCCGGACTCAAGGTAGACGCTGAGCTGAGTCGTCATCGCATCCATCTTCTCAAACAGAAACAGCAACACCAGCAGAGAACAGATATAGATATGGGTGAGATTCCCGATCATCAGCACAGTAAAACAGTAGAAGTAAAAACGGGACAACTCATCAGGTAACAACATACCCATCATGCATACTAAACATCTCAATATATATATATATATATATATATATATATATATATATATATATATATATATATATATATATATATATCATTTAATCAATTAGCAGCATGTAACATCTCCAAGACAGGATAACGATGCATAACAGGTAAATGTACTCATCAGCAGCCATGCTATGCAATGCGATGTACATGACTCAATGCCATATGCCACAAAGGGTAAAACTCTGACCCCTACTGCATGGAGCTAACAAAACATCGGAGAGAGTGAATGGGAGGACATGTTTCATGTACGCCAGCCTTGGGCAGGATGCTACAACATTCGTAACGTGCACGTATCTGGCTTTTACGGAAACACCCTACACCAAACATGAAAAGTACGACATCTAGTCGAGGATATCAGTGTATTGCTCGGATTCACCACGACACAGAAGAGCTACCAACTGGTCACATGTCAGCCTTTCCAACCCTGATACCTCCAAGACTACTTAAGATCGTGACCGTAGGATTCTGCAATGTAATGTACGCTAGCCTTGGGCAGGATGCTACAACATTCATAACGTGCACGTATCTGGCTTTTACGGAAACACTCTACACCAAACATGAAAAGTACGGCATCTAGTCGAGGATATCAGTGTATTGCTCGGATTCGCCACGACACAGAAGAGCTACCAACTGGTCACATGTCAGCCTTTCCAACCCTGATACCTCCAAGACTATTTAAGATCGTGACCGTAGGATTCGCACCCGCATCAAGGTGTAAGCTCAACTCCTAGGCTCAAGGCCTTACA
This sequence comes from Ammopiptanthus mongolicus, assembly GCA_039655645.1. NCBI lineage: Eukaryota > Viridiplantae > Streptophyta > Magnoliopsida > Fabales > Fabaceae > Ammopiptanthus > Ammopiptanthus mongolicus. The sequence continues at coordinate 25,310,730 of CM077343.1, forward strand.
AACTCATGCAATGAAATGCCAATGCTTACACACACTACTAGAAATTTGCTCATTTCCTGCGGATTTTGCTGCCGATATTGACAAAATTTCCGCAGGAAAACCATTTCCTTCGGATTTTCCTTAGGATAAAAATTTGCAGGTAATACTTTCGTGGGTAATTATTTCCTGCGGGTTCTAAAATCCGCAGGAAATTAGATGCGGATTTTCTTGCGAATATTAAGTTAAAATCCGCAAGTAATTCCTTCGACACCAACGATTTTTGGGACGAAATTTCCTACGGATAGGTGGCAGGAAAATCCGCAGGAAATTAATCCGAGGGAAAATCCGCAGGAATACAGTTCGCAGGAAAATCCACAAATATATTATCCGCAGGAAAATACGCAGGAATACAGTTTGCAGGAAAATCCGCAGATATATTATCCGCAGGAAAATCCGCAGGGAATTAAATCAATAAAAGATAAAATTCAAATGCAATTCTTAGAAATTGAAAATATGAATATTTCCTGCAAATTTTGTCTAGAATAAATCATAGCCAAAACATTGAATGTATCAAATGTTATACAAAAGTATCAAAATGTCAATCTATAAACTCACAATATATTAAACATTTAGAAATAATTCATACTCATAAATCAAAATACTAAAAGTCATACTAAATGCAATCCTACTCCTCATCATCATCTTCATCATCATCATCATCTTCCTCTTCATCTTCATCTCTATTGCTTTGTTGGGGAGATGGTGGTTGTTGTGAAGATGAGCCATAAAACCCTAAGTGTTGCATTAGTGCAGCTAATTGTTGTTGGGTCTTGCTCCTTTCTCATCTCTAATTTCTCTCGTTGTTCCCGCTGTAATGACTCATTTAAGGAATGAACTTGACTCCCGATAGCATCAACATCCACTGTAGTAATAGTCGATTGGCTTGAAGATGGAATAAGAGTCCTACCTATGGAACCAAGTCCAAAAATTCTTCCCTTCTTTCTGCCAACTGCATCTACCCATATATCTATGTCAGATGGCAATGCGGCTAGCTACTGACTAGCATCTCCATTGTCCTCTCCCAAAGCAGATGATGAGCTTTGAGAAGATAATTCTGCCTTTCTTTGTTCAAACTTTTCCTACACCAAGTTTGAATAATAGTGAATGACAATTAAATACAAGTATATATATATATATATATATATATATATATATATATATATATTAAAAAATCATGCTTAGTAAAAATTGCAAAACTAAATACTTCAGGAACACTCACTTAAAAGCTTATTGGTTCCTGCATTGGTCATTCAGGGATTTTAGTATCAAATCTGCATTCCTATCTACTTTAGTATGGCCCTTCAAAGTGTTATAGTCCAAGCTATCAGAAACCAAATGCACCAGGATTTAAACTCTTGAGCAAACTCTTGAATCTCAAAAGTTAAACATAAAGAAAATAAAACAGTAGCTCCTACTAATTACAAGAGGGTTGTCTTTAAATCCATAGCATGCTTTTTCAGAATGTTTATAAATCAGAACAACACTAAATATGTCAAGTATACGTTCATAATGCTCAAACTCTTCATAACAACTTAAGTTAGAGTAGTATGATACTTACATAAGCAGATTCTGCGTGAGGACCCACCCAACTTTGGTCCTTTTTCCTATGAGTGCGAAAATAAAAATCTACTAATTCTGGATCTCTCCCATATTCTTCCCTCTGTAATTGATACATGATGTTTTAGAATATATGTCGAATGATTTTGCAAACTAAGTTAATGAAACTATTATTAATTAACAATACCATTTTATTCCAATGTTGACGATGAGGTGTTAATCCACCGGTGTGAAGAGATGCACCGGCCATTGACTCTCGATTTCTTTTATTTGTATCTGACTTTTTTTTGAATTCAGTTGATGCCCAATGTTCCTTCAATTGTGGCCATATGGAATCTCCCATCCAATCTTGTTTACGATCCAAGTCTTTTCGAGCATCTTGCATTAATTGACTAAATTTAGCGGCACCTCTTTTGTCAAAGTTACGACGCACCATGTCATTATATTGAGGTGGCCATGTAAACTTATCCTGCAAATATTTTGAAATGAATAAAAAATAAAAACATTAAATTATACATGTATTTTTTAACCAATGTAAAAATAACTTTGAAACCATTTAAATCAAAGCTTCAAATTTGTTTACTTTAAACATATCAAACCACATATCCCGTTGGTGTTTAGAAAGCTTCTTCCATGATGGTTTAGCCTCATCCAACTTCTTGCGTATGAAAGAACCAATGGTTGAAACAACCAACTTGTGTTTATCAAACCTATATATTTAATGAAATGAAAAGGGAAGAAGATTTAAAAATCACAACATGGATAATTCATATCATATGCTAAGATAATCGAATAACTCACCCATCCCCTTCTGGGAGTATCATAGTTTTGTTTACATTGTTGCTTTCAGCATGATTAGAAGAAGATACTGGTGTTTGGGGTTGAGATTGAGAATGATTGGATTGAGGTTGAGGTTGAGGTTGAATAGGTTGAGATTGAGTGGATTGAGGTTGAGGTTGGGGTTGAGGTTGAGGTTGAGTGGATTGAGGTTGACGTTGACGTTGAGGTTGAGGTTGAATAGGTTGAGGTTGAGGTTGAATAGGTTGAGTAGTTTGGGGCTGGTTGGTATGACATAGGAGGGCCTCTGATGGAATTATCAATGGAATATTTACTGGTGGAGTATGAGAAGTGCGCGATTCAATTTGTGTACGCTTCTTGCGTTTCCCATTTTTAGATGACTTTGACAATCTTCTAAAAGATCCAGAGTTAGACATCTGTAAATCCATGTTAAAAGCAAAGTTAAAACAGAAAATAGCATACTTAGGCCACCTTTAGACACAGGCTATGCTTTTTACAGAACATGTGAGAGTTGCATAATTATAATATAAGTATGTAGAACATGAGGTGAACTTTGAAAATTATGTAAATTTGAAATAATGTACATGGATAGCAATATTACTCCTAGCAAAACAATCAACCTTGTGGGCTGCTATGCTATAATGGCTTAGGCATGAATAAATGAATAAATGTCTCAAAGGAAGTATGATATTCTTTCTAATAGTTGGGGAGAATCATTTGGGGCTCACACAGGGTATATGTGTTTTCTAATCAACCTATTTATACTAAATAATAATCCACACATAGGATACAAAACACATCTTCGTTTGTCAGCAAAATCTTTTTTAGTAATGAACTAATTATTAATTAAAAGACAGTACAAGAAAATTCTACACTTAGCCAAAAGGGAATGCTAGATGTGAAAAATCATATGCAAATAGCCCACAGTTATTCATCCATTTTTATCACCTCCATACGAAGGGGTACTGTATGACATATAGTCTCACAAGCAAAGTGTTCAAACATCAATCTTAGTTCATATTTACATCTAGAGAGTAATCATCCAACATAAAGTATAGTAGTCAAGTCACCAACGTAATTTCTAACCAACCTGCTCTAACTTTAAATAGAGATAAGTGCTCATGCCATTTTAGCACCCCCTATTTCCCACATATACTTGACATTTTACATTAACATTGCTCTCAAGAGGCTTGAAGGTTGTAGAACCTTAGCTGAAGGAACCAAGGCTGCTCTAACACCAAATACAGCACTATTATTGCTGAAGCCTTAGGCATAAAGAAGACAACAATTCCTAGTAGCTAGTAAGCATTATTGGTTTGATGAAAGTAAGGATGTTGACATAACAGCAGGCAGAATCTAGATGGGTATTTCACAAGATAACTCCAGATAATCCAGGCATGGAATGGAGTGAATACCAAATGCTAATGCATTGGTCATCAGAGACCTAATGCATTAACCAAGAAACTTATAATAAAAAAACTAAGCTTTAAACTGGTGTAAGAAACTGAAAAGGATTGAAAGATGGTGTTGCAGCGACACTAAGAATGGTAGAAAGGAAGAGATGCTAGCAACACAAGCTATCTCAACAACAGATAAAAACAAAGAGCTTCATGAAATGAATTTCGCATAAGCAAGATTGCTTTCTACTCAACTATCAAATGAAGTTAGAGAGGTCTGTCAAAGTTAAAATATAATTAAATATGAAGTATGGATGATAATATTTCTATCTACCAACAAAACGGAATAAGGAAGTAGTTATTCATGCATATGAAATGTATAAAATATATACCATGGTAATCTCATCAGGTTTAACCCCTTCCTTCTTCATTGACTCAAATACCATTAATGTCTGTTTGCCAAATCCATGCCTAGCATAACCAGCTAACATTGTATTCCAAGAGATGATATCTTTCTCTTGTATTCCTTCAAATACATCATAAGCTTCATCTATGCTGCCACATTTACAATACATTCCAAGAAGTGCATTCCCCACTAAACACCCATTCTTCACATTTACTATTGAGTGTGCCTTTTGAATGACATAACTGTCATGCCCCACAAAAAGAACAGTTCCTCTTATGAACTTATGAACTAAACTCATACTTGAATTTACTGATGGTTTGGACTTGTAACAATCTTAACCTGAAAAATAGACATGAGTGCTTTTATACGTGATTTTCATTATCTAGTTTACAAGAGATTCTTTTACTTCTTTGATTTGAATGGTACATTATGGATTTTATATGGAGCAGGCAAAGGAAGCATATACAAAAGTTGTGTATGATTTGTGGTTGAGAAATCTAATGTGCTAAAATCTGCGGTAATGTAAGATTGTTTGATTTTAAACCAATGTTACAAGAGATTCTTGAATTGCAACATTGTTCATATAAAACACTGCAGATACAAGAGTAACCACATTCAAACCATACTACTTAAAATAGCATAACCATTACTTAGTACTCTAATACCACTTTAAGTACCATCATAAGTTGATAAAAAAAATATTAGAATAACATGCACCTAATGCCCAACAATTAAAAACAAATAATACTACTTATGCATCCTTATATTGATCTTCATCTTCATCCTCATCTTGATCTTCATCTACTGAATCATCACTGTCATTGACATCAAATTCATCGTCATCAAATTCTACCTCCACTTCTTCACCACCATCATCAATGAAATCATTTTGTTGCACCCTAGGCAAATCAACCTCTTCACCATCAATTTCACCGTCTTGTAGGGTATCAATTGGGTCATCCTCAATGAATACATTAACATGTGACTCTTGCACTTGATAAGCAACTTCCAAATTATGTCTATCATCAACGGCTCCCCTAGGTTTCGTCTTGATTACTACCAACCAATCAACCTTATCCCTTGGTCGTCCGGGGTAAGGTGAATAGTAAACCTGAGTTGCTGTTTCAGGAAGTATAAAAGGATCAAATTTTCCATATTTTCTCCCTTTTCGAACCTCTATAATGTCATATTGCCTATGCTTTCTCATCCCGCGATTTGAAGGGTCAAACCAATCACAATAAAACAAAATCAACTTCTTTTTTGACTGACTTGGCCATTCCAATACAAGAATCTCTTTCAAAACACCATAATAATCATTTGAGGTTTCATCATGCCCAATTCCACTGACACATACCCAGCTGTGGTATGTTTTTCTACCTTCACCCCAAGTGGTAGTGTGAAATTTGTATCCATTGACAAAGTAAATAGGCCATGACTTTGTCAATCTTAAAGGTCCTCTAGCCAAGTCATACAAGTCACGATTATGTGACCTCAATTGATGGTCATTCCTGTCCTATTCATAATAAAAGCAATTGTAAATGTCAGAAATAGTGGATAAATAACCTCCAAATAAATTAAAATATTTTAAAGTAATATTTACATATTCTTGAAACCACCGTGGAAAATCATCTTCTATTTGTTTATCAATGACATTGTCATTGAGGTTTCCGTATGCATCTGCCAAGGCTTGTACATATATATTGCATAATATGATATTATATTAAATTTGGTAATAATTATATTAGTAGTTGAATTAGTGGAGACGTATAAGTGATTGATACTTACTCAAGAAATGGTTTAACCTCATGACAATTTAAAAGAACATGTAATTGGGCAGCCAACAATTCTTTATCTTCAAGCCATCTTTCATTGTACTTGCCAGCCGTTTGCCCAGAAGGTATAAAGATGGTCAAAGTTGGTTTGATATGCTCTTCTTGAACCCCCCCCCATTAGTATCAACTCTGCTATGGGATTGTACTTGAGACTCAAAATAATGGGAGCTAAAATAGGACGTCTCTTGCACCAAGTATGCTTCACATATAGATCCTTCCACATAATGTTTATTTTTCAATGTTTTTTTAATTTTATTCAGAAACCTAAGTTGAAAAATATTAAAAAACAATCAATTAGGTATGTAATCACAAATATTTAACACCAATTAAAGGAAGTAGAATATATTTTACCTTTCAAATGGATACATCCAACGATACTGAACCGGTCCACCCATCATAGTTTCATAAGGCAAATGAATTGGTAGGTGCTCCATAGAGTCAAACATAGCAGGTGGAAATATACGCTCTAACTTACATAATATTATTGGAATGTTTTGTTCCATTTGTAACAAATGATCTTCTCGTAACACCGTTGAGCACAAGTCTCTAAAGAATTGACTTAGTTCGGTTATGGGCTTCCATATTGGTTCGGGAAGAGCAATTAGAGCAATTGGAAGAAGACATTCCATAAAAATGTGACAATCATGACTTTTCATCCCAAATAATTTGCTATGTTTTGTATCTACACATCTAGCAATGTTAGAAGCATAACCATCAGGCATCTTGAGCCCTTTCACCCATTCACATGCATCTTTTTTTTGCTCCTTGGAAAAACTGAACTTGGCTTTGGGTTTTGTATACTTCCCATTAGGATTTGTTTTCAACAATAACTCCTTTCGACGACAATACTCTGGTAAGTCCAGTCGTGCATTTTCATTGTCCTTGGTTTTCTCTTTGTTGTCCATGACAGTATGAAAAATATTTTCAAACACATTCTTTTCTATATGCATAACATCAAGATTATGTCTCAATAGGTTATGCCTCCAATATGGCAAATCCCAAAATATGCTTCTTTTGGTCCAATTATGGGAAATTCCGTAGCCCGAAACAGTGCACGACCCTTCCTTAGTAATCTTAGGAATGTCACAAACCATTTCCCATATTTGGTCACCATTTAACCTAGGAGGAGGCGTGGAAATCTCAATTCTATTTGGTAAAATGCATCCCTATTTCTTCTGAAAGCATGATTACAAGGTAGAAATTGGTGGTGGCAATCAAACCAAGAGTTTTTTTTTACCATTTTTCAATATGAAAGCTTTAGATTTTTCCATGCATATTGGACAAGCTAATTTTCCAGTTGTACTCCACCCAGATAACATCCCATAGGCAGGAAAGTCGTTTATTGTCCACATCAATATAGCTCTCATTTGAAAGTTTTGCTTCTTTGAGGCATCATATGTTACCACACTGTCATTCCATAAAAGTTGCAAGTCATGTATCAATGGTTGTAAATACACATCGATTTTACTTTTTGGATTCCGCGGACCTGGAATGATCAAGGTGAGGAACATATAAGGAGTTGTCATACATAGCTCGGGAGGAAGATTATATGGAGCTACAATTACTGGCCAACAAGAATGTGGTATCGCTGATTGGCTAAAGGGTGTAAAGCCGTCTGCACACAGGCCAAGTCTAACATTTCGGGGTTCAACGGCGAAATTAGGATACACTCGCTCAAAATGTTTCCAAGCTTCTCCATCTGAAGGATGACACAACACACCAGCTTCCCTACGATTTTCATAATGCCACCTCATGTGCTCTGCGGATCTCACAGAAGAATATAATCGTTGCAATCTAGGGATGATAGGCAGGTAATGCAATCTCTTGCGAGGAATAGGTTTAGAGTTTCGCTTGCGTGCACTACATGCTTTATAATTAACGAGGTTCATTACAAAACCTGCATTCCTGCTCATTTATATCACCATTGTCATATAACATACACCCATTAATGCAACAATCAATTTTTTTGCTGGATAGACCAAGCCCTGCCACAAGTTTCTTTGTTTCTCTAAAATTAGGAGGTATTACATTCTCAGGATGGCTTGACTCCTTCATAAATTTCATCACGTCATTGAAACAAGCTTGTGACATGTTGTGTTTAGATTTTAAACTCAACATCATAATAGCAGCAGACAACTCCGAAGTATTTTCACATCCTGGCCATAATGGTTGTTGAGCTGAATTCAACATTTCATAAAATTTGGCAGCTTCCATATTTGGAGGTTCCTCTACATTCATATCAAAATGTTCCCCATGATCAAGACCAGCAACATCAAATACCATGCCTTGATAACTGTTAACATGTTCATATTCATTCGAATTCCTAAGAAAATGATCCCATTGTTGATTAGTAGAAGCCATGAAATGCACATCCGCATCTACATTAATCCGGGGAATTTCCTCTCCATGTGATATCCAATACCAATATCCATGTGTAAACCCTTTTTGAAGTAGGCGAACTGTCACCTCATCTGGGGATAAATGCTTCTCATTTTTACATCGCTTACATGGACACCTTATTACACGCTTAATTTAATACTTTGGTTGTCGACAAGCAAAATCAACAAACTCTTCGATGCCCTTTAAAAATTCATCAGTATATCCCTTTCGACCTGGAAGAAGCCTATTATACATCCATAATCGGTGCGCAGGCATTTCCATTTTCTATATTGAAAATGAAATCAATTAAGGTTCATGTGAAAGCAAACTTTTAACAAATAGCATGTGAAAGCAAACTTTTAACACAGGATCACACAAATTGCCAAGGAAATATAATTAATAGTTCTAGCCTTTTAATGGATAAGCAAGCAAATAAACAAGAGCGAAAAAATGTAAAGGACATATATTTGTCATCTCCAAATAAATGGGGATAGCAAAGAAGTCTCATATATTGGTCCATGTATTTTAGTTAATGAAATGAAACAATAAAAAGGGATAACAGTTGGCCACTGTGTACTATTATCAACAAGAGAAGACAAGTTTCATCAAATAGGGTCATCATTCTAGGTGAAACAATGATATAATGCATATAGCAGAGTTATAATAATTAATGTAACAACTATTAAGTATTAAGAGGCCCCTTCCTCCTTATTGAGACAAAGACAGTTTAAAAATATAATACATTGAACAGAACTCACCCACACTCAAAGTCAATGTAAACCTCACCACACCTTTATTTCTACCTATTCATTTTGTGGATATTATTATCTTTCACCTGGTGATAATGAATGGCTAAAACTTGATAGATCACCTTAAAAAAATACATATACAAGTCTACAACACCTTTGGTTTGAAAGTAGGAAGAGGTATTGAAAAACCAAAAAACTTGCAGATCTAAAAATATTTGTTTGACCTCACAGCTTTGTATCGTGCAAGGAAGGCAACTAATAAACTTCTATTTAATTCTGGCAAATGCTACAGATGACATGACCTATTTATTGTGATATCCATAATGCCTTACTTATAATCTTTTTGATTGTTAACATGGATGTAATCGATGGTAGGTACATCAACAAAGGCTTTCACTACAATAGAAAAGGCTTTTAATAGCCTTTATTTTTTGCATTTAATAGCGCTTTTAAGTGCTATTAAATCAAGCGCTATTAAAGGTTGAAGAAACAATAACGCTTAAAAAGCGCTATGGAAAGTTGGAAACAATAGCGCTTCCTTGAGGAAGCGTTATCTAAAACCCAGGAAAAGATAGCGTTTCCTTGAGAAAGCGCTATCTATTCCTGGGTTTTAGATAGCACTTTCTCAAGGGAGTGCTATCTATTCTTGAGAAAACGCTATCTATTCTTGCTTTAGATAGTGTTTCCTTGAGGAAGCGCTATCTATTCCCATATATATATATATTTTAATAATATACTTTAATTTTCTCATACTCTTCCCTGCACTCAGCAAAATCCAGATAGTATAAGCAATATTTGGGATAATAATTGGCACAGTACACTTAAATTCATTTCATTCATTACAAATGTTACAAAATAAGTACAATAATTAAAAGTATGTACTAATTAACAATATTGTTACAATTAACACTACTAACCAAAACTATATTAGTACATACAAATTCAAACAATACTAGCTATAGCGTATACCAAAAGTCACCCAAACTTCCAGCAAACCATCAACTTGCAAAATTGGAGACAAATCAAACTATTAAATGAACTTGAAGTATAATTCAATCTAATCACAACTCACAACTTAAATTAACACTAAAAGACAAACTTGAAGTAGTGCCTATGACGATTAACACTACAAATTAGCAGATATACTACCTTCCCCACCCATCCACAAATAAAATATAGAAGAAAACAAAAGAAAACAAGAGTTTTAGGGTCAACTTATCATCATGGTCAAAAAAAGAAATTGTTCAAATGATCATTATCTTTTTCCATTTTAAATATAGCAGTCTTAGTTAGAAATAATATTGGTAATAAGCTATTACCAAGTAAAAGAGGCAGGTAATAATTAGCATAAGGCAATAATCTATAAGATGCCATAATATGCAAACTTACTAGATTAATAAATAACTGTAAAAAATAAGAAACCAAAAACAAACAGAGTATCATATTGCAAACATAATCAGAGCATCAAGAATGCAGATTTGGTTTTGGATAAATGAGACTCTATACCTCAGTGTGTTCAGGTATTAAGAGGCTTTCTTTTCCTTTGGTGACTGAAGATTCTTCTCCAGCAACCTAGGGATTAAATATGAATTCAAGTTAAGCAGAACACATGATATATGATATAAGTTCAGCATGAATCTGAAATTAAAATGCATGTTGGTTCAAACAAATGATAATCACAATTTTGGTTTACCTCACAGGAACTAGATAAGCATTCACTAGCTAAAGCAATCTCCTCCTAAGTGAGTCTGAAATTAGCAATGAACCTGAAAGCAAATCACAAACCAATCTTTTCACAAGCACATATCAACATCCATATGAGCATTTAAAGAACTTATTATCAAAATATCGGTCACAGCTTTAGGGTAAAAAACGATTTTTGATAATGAACAATCCGAAATATCAGTCACAGCTTCAGGGTAAATATTAGTCACAACTCACAGCTTACTAGATTAATCCGAAATGCATGTTGATAATGAGCACTTAATATCACAATTAAAAAATAAATAAACTTTAGAGATAGAGGGAGAAAGAGAGAGAGAGAGAGAGAACGAGAGAGTGAGAGAAACATAAAGACAGAATACCTCTAGGGATGCTGTCTTCTTCATGATCTTCTTCGAACGAAGGTTGCATGAACAAAGGAAGAGATTGAGAGTGGGAGAGATCAAAGACAAAGAGCTGCACGGCGCTAAGAAAGGAAGGAAGGCTGGAAGGGAACTCAACCCAAAAAAGTGAGAGAGATAGAAACTCACCTAGCACACCTTCTAAGATTAAAGAACAAAAGTAACCAAAAAAAATAAAAGAAAAATAAAATCAAGGATAAAAAAAAAAAACTTCAAAGAGAGACAGACCTTCCAGAAATTAATATAACTAATTTTCTTAATACATGTGAAGTTAATTTTTTTTGCTTCTATATAGGTTCAGAGTAGTACGTAATAGTATTTGGGATGGGCTGGGTGACCTGAGAGTCAACCCTGACCCGGCCCGACGCCTTCAAGTTGGGACGGGTTGACGGGCCGGACCGGGTTATGCTCACCCCTACCTGAAAATTTGCACTTTTATTAAGCACAACAGTCCAAACAAGGGATCGATTTGACCTTGAAGGGGAAATTGATTTACTAATCGACTTGTCAAAATGGAAGAAATATTATTGGGAGATGAAGTTATAAACTAGAAATTAGAGGGTAAGGAAATCAACAATCAAAAATGTATATGTGCATAACATGTTTATGGTTTCAAGAATTTGGATTCAACAAGAGAAAGTACCAACAAAACTACAAAAGATCACCAAACATGAGCACAAATGAGCAATCGAAGTTTGATGGAAACTCAAATTTGTGTTGGAAGCTTGAATATGTTCACTGTAGAAGCTCGATGTAATCTTAAATCTGCAAGCAAGTAGGTAAGATTAGTGTTTGTAGGGTTAGCTACGGTAGGGTTTGTATATGAAAAATATATATGAAAAATGTTGTATTGAATCTTAAAGTATTAATTTCAAAATACTTTTGAATTAGTTAGTCTTTATTTACAAGTACCATTAATTAAATAAGGTATAAGCAACAAATTTATAACTAATTAAATGACAAAACTGAATAAATAAATAATTAAATGAGAAAACTAAAATAATAACAAATATTTAGAAAAGAAAATTAAAATATAAAATCAAAAAACATTTTGAGTTACTTATTTTGGAATAATTAGATAATATATTAATATTTTATTAAAATTCGCATGAAAATCCGCAGGAAAATCCACAGGAACAACCGTAAGTAAATCCGCAGGTACAAAATTCGCAAGAAATTCTGCACGAAAAGAATATCCGCAGGAAAATCCGCAAGAACACAAATCCGCAGGAAAATTGGCAGGAAATAAATCCGCATGAATATCGGCAGGAAAATAATCCCCAACTAAATCCGCAAGAAACATAAATCCGCAAGAAAATTTGCAAGAAGTATCCGCAAAAACATTCGCAGCTAATTACCTGCGGCTTTTCTTGCGATTTTCTCACATTAACTTTCATAACCAATATGAAAATTAATTACTTGTGGATTTTGGAGAGGAATTTTGTTGCAGAAAAATCTGCAGGAAAATCCGCAAGTAAATCTGCAGAAAGCATTTACCCGCCACTTGGCGGCAAACTTACCTGGGAATTTTCCTACGAAATTTTTATCCGTAAGAAGATTATCAAAAAAATACAAATCCGTAGGAAATGCCGCAGGAAATACCTGCGAAAAATATCCTCAGGAAATATCCGCAGGAAAATCGCATATTTTTAGTAGTGACAAAGCAGATGCGATAAAGCAATGTCTATCCACCGGATAAACCTCAAGGCTCACTAAGGTCCTCTTCCTTAGGAACTATATACATATTTGTATTATAAAACTTTTATCCCTCGGATAAATCTCGTGATCCCTCCGGGATCGAGTCATCACAAGACTAAAACAATTGAACGACTTTCTTGAATCCAAATCGCCGGTTCGTCATCGAACTACTGTTTTAAACCCAAAAAGTTTCATGTTTGTGTTTGTGTCCTATGAATTACATCTCAAGTCCTAAGTATTATGAAGAAGGATTGAGAATCCTCTTAGATAGTCATTGATCCTTTCTAAGGTATTAGTTCCTTGAGTTTCAATTTGTGAAATAAATATTGATTCACTTAAGTCTTATGAAGTCATTGATGAACTAAGTCATCAATGGTATAGTGTATGGTCTTGTTCCACCATAGGCTATACTTAATTATCTCTTTTCTTATGCTCTAAGTTAATTACTTAACTTAGGTTTTCATGCGTAAACTTTGCGATTTGAGTTGAAAACTCTCGATTTAAGACTTTATACACGAAAACCTTTCCAATTGAAAACTCATTTGATTTAAAAGAACTTGGTTACTTGATTGAATTAAAGTACCTCAACAAATCTTGAAAAGGGTTTTCCTCACTAACTTAGCGTAAAACCGTACCCTAAGTTAGCGTAAAAGAAACGAAACTTTCATTTAGTTTTTGAATGATGATTCAATTAATTCAAACTTGAGGACAAGGTCCTCTTTATACATTGAGGATTGAATGTCAACTTAGTTTTAAAAAGAATGTGACATCGTACTAACCTAAGGTAACTTCATATTAATTTTACTCTCATGAAATTGCTTTCATTATTTTATTTTTAAAACACTTACTTAATTGAATAAACTATGACTAAAGTAAAACAAATTTTTATCTTGGTTAAAAAACACTTAAGGCCGAAACCCTAATTGATCTTTGGATCAAAATCACTTCTTGTTTGTTTTGAAATACAAGTTACTAAAACACTTATTAGCTTTCAAAACATTAAAGTTCAAGAACAAACTCATGTTCTTCTTCTTTTTACTAACTATGGCCAAATACTATCACTTAGGAGATGTGAAGATTTTGCTTCACTAACTTGTCAAGTAATAGCTCAAAATAATCACAATATTATGAGGAACATAAATCATACATCATTCAACCATAAACAAGTATACAAATCCTTACTTGATCTAGAGATCAAAGTGTGGCTTTCAACATGCATGAAAACATTTTTCCATCCAAGCATACATCATCATACACATATACTAAGCATAGAAACATTAATACAAACTTGTTCTCAAAGAGAACTTCATCAAGAAAGTAGTGAACCCAAGTTAGGGTTTCACCCAAACAAAACATAAACAACCATTTTTATCCTCCACCAATTTTGGTGTGATGAGATTCACTTCCACATACCTTTAATGAAGAGGTTTAAGTGAAAGGAAACTCCAAGCCCTTAAAACAAATAGAAGGCTGGACCTAGAGGAGAGAAAAAGGTGAGATCTTGAACTTGTTTTCATGAAAAGAAGAACTAGAAGATTATTACTCAAGTTAACAAGTAAGGAAATGAAAAGGAAAAGGATTTAGAAGCTTACCCACTGAAGAACAACTCCTAGGTTTTGGATGGTGTTCTTGAGGTTGAAGAACAACTTCTCCAAATCAAGAAACTTCCTTCACCAAAGTTGATCCTTAGATTAAGACAAGCTGAGGTATGATTTTAGAATTGAAGAAAGGAATTTGGTTAGAGATCTAGGGTGAAGAACCGAATTTATGAAGAAGAGAGAGAAGAGAGGATTTTTCAAAAACCGAAGAAATGGTGTGTTTGATCTTTAGAAGATGATAAATGAAAGTGGATGTGTGTTTTAGTCTTGGAATGGCCGAATGGCCTTGGTGACTTATCACCAATTTCAAGTTAAAGTTAATAGAAAATTGTGTAAGGAAATGAAGGGCCAAGATGTGATGAAGTACAAAGGTGTTGACACCATATTCAAAGTTGTAGAAATTAACCAAAAATGGGTGGTTTGGCTTTTTCCATAAAAGGAAAAGTTGACAAAGGTGTAAGTTGTCATGAAATACTAAAAGATACCTCCTCGTGAAACGTGATAAGCAGTCTCAACTTCTCCCGACTCTCGGCCAGAGTGACCTCCCGATACCGGGCCCGATCACTCCCCGGCCTTGACACGCTTCCCAAGGTAAAGCGGTCCCGATTAAAATAATAATATTTTCATCGACTCTGATTCAAAACAACACAACAGGCTCAAAACAATATATTATGATCATTAAGCTCATAATTGAAATTCAATTATGATTTTTCAATTATTAACTATTTTTAAGATTATTATTAATCAGGTTGTGTTCTCAGCCAAGTTATTCACACAAACAGTTAAAAGGCAAATACAAGGATGTTGGGATGTTACACAACTTCCGTTAACAACCTGATTGATATTTGACAGAAGGACCAAATTTGCAACATTGAAAAAATTAGGGACCAAATGTGCTCCAAAAAAATGATAGCGACCAAAATCGTACATGAGTAATAGTAGGAGGACCAAAAGTGCAATTAAGCCAAAGATATAATAAAACTCTTACAATCCTTCTCTAAAGTTGGAACGGTATGATCAGCAGTGCATTCTTCATATAATAAAGTTGCACAATTAATTGTAAATTCCAAAAAAAAGTGCATGAAATTTTGAGTTTTTGACTCCGTCGAATCCCTGATCCTCTATGAAATTATTGAGAAATAAAATACTACACTCTTGTTGGCTACTACAGTGGTGGAAAAGTTACTCATACCAAGTTGAATAGTAATTATTTCGTAAACACATAAGAAGCAATACATTTAAATGTCATTAAAAATCAGTTAAGTAATTTAACTTCCTTTTCTGGATTTTGATATAGGTACTTGTAATTGAATTTAAATGTTCTCCTCACAGTTTCAAAAAGACTATATTGAATACTAATCTTATTTAGTGTTAACTGACATTAGATTTCAGTTTACCTACTAAATTAATTAGTTAGAATGCAGTTACATTTTCCCGGCCTTCTATTAGTTAGTTATATTCTTCTTCATTGGATTGCCTACTGTAAATTCTCTTGTACATGTAAAGTTATCTCATATGAGAATTTATGCAGAAAAGCTTCCATAAAACTCTCTCAATCTCCTCTCATTCTCTCTTAGTTTCCTTCATGCATACATTCATTTTTCACATGGTATTAGAGCTCCTTTCCTAGATGCTTTGCGACTGCTGCTTTCTCTAATAATCAGCCGCAAATCCTTGATTCTGATTCTAGCTGCTTCAATCTTCGACAATGGGAGATCAAATCGCCAATCAACCAATCGTAAACCCTAATACTGTTGAGGATTTCACGAACCCTTATTTTGTCCATCCGAATGAAAAACCTAGGTCAATGCTAATTATTACTTATCTTATGAATGGTGAAAATTACCACCAACAGTCAAGATCCATGAAGTGGTGTCTCAAATCGAAGAACAAACTCCAATTTATCGAAGGTTCTCTGCTGAAACCAGCACGCGACCATGCAAATTTTTCGGCATAGGATCGATGCAACACTCTTGTGTTATCGTGGATCATTCATTCTCTAGAACCTTCTGATATGAACCAAGTTGTGTTCATAATGTTTTTTTTAACAGATCGTCCTCTAATGAAGTCTTGTTATGAAAAGAAGAGAGAATAAAAAAATGAACACTTAAAGAACGCTTCTTGAATACCCAAAAGTGGCACAACTTCTTATTGAAGAAGTAGGAACACAGAAACAAGCTTTGTACCTTGTTATCAATGGCGCACATGCAATTAATAGGAAACAAAAAGATTGAGATGCATAAAGTTATAAACTCTAGTCAATTTGTAATTCATATAGCTTACCTTGTTCAAGGATTTCCGAAAGTGTGCTGAGAGAAGATTATTACAATAGTCAGTAGCCATAAAAGCTCCCAATGCACTGATAAGTAGGATTTGAATAACTGGCTCAGAAGCCACATCCAATAGTTCCCAAAAACCCATCTTTCTTTGCTTCTTTTGTGCTGATCTCCTTCTTCTGATTTAACTGCTGGCCACTTCTTTTCTGTGCTATTCTATTCTATAGGATGAACAAATAGATAAAATCACAAAAAAATAATTACAATAATAATAAAAGAAGCGAACATGATAACGAAGACCGATTACTAACTACAGTTACAATCAATGCCTCGTTTTGTGACATTATAGTCCATAAAAAAGTTCAACTCATGAAGCAACAACCAATGCAGGGGATAAAAAAATGGTGAATAAATCGGAAAGGAAAATATGGAATGAACATTCTACTATGCCCAGGGTGGAGTCTTAGGTCGGCAGCAAGAAGCAAACCTGAAGGTAAATAATGCAACTTACAACTGTGGAGTGGCTTCAAGCAATTTGCTAACTTCATGGTGCAGTAGTATAGCAATAGCATCGACAAATCATTGTACGTTATTTTATATCGTCAGGCCAAGCCAACGCTATGACTGACAGTGTTTACTACCAAATATTATGATGCCATACTACTTTTTTTTTTGCATATGGTTGTTGATGTATAAATTAGTGGTTATTACATAGTTAAGGGATTAACCATTCACCATTCACCACAAATGTATCCATTAATTAAATAATATGTTATCCATTACACGTTTGCATCGACAATTTTGTAAAATTTTAGTTGTTGAAAAAAAGAACTTTGTGCATTGGTGTCGGCCTGCGTCAACACCACGCAAAATCAAAGACACCCTAAAATTATACGGGTTGTTTTACCCTGTGCAAAAAAACTAAGGACTATACCAAAAAAAAAAAACAGGGGTTATTTTAGAACTGTACATCTTGTATGTGCACATGGCATAAATTCTCTGATTTAAGACTCCTTTATTATGACAGAATTGATTTTGGGTACAAAATTGGTTTCCAATACGTTTTACTTTTTTGATATATTCATATTTGACAGGTGCAAAAACATTTCTGATACCTCCAAAAGTGAAACTAAACACTTGTATGTGCATCTTGTATGTGCACATGACATAAATTCTCTGATTTAAGACTCCTTTATTATGCTCCAAGACTAGCTCGCTCTTGACCTCCAAAGAAGATAATAACATGTATCCTTGAGCTCCTTCTCTCAAAGAAGCCTTTACTTGGTTGGCAGGCAAAAATCCAGAATCCTTAGAACTAGAAAAGATTAAGGTTTTGTTTGAACAATCTAACAGGATATGGTTAGAAGATAACCAATTCATCCCTAAGATTACATCCATTTGCGAAAGAGGCAAACAGATCAAATCAATCAAGAACGTCCTATCTTCTACAGAGATAGAACAGTTCAAACAAACTTTAGCAGTTATAACTGGCTTTGCAGTAGGTGTAGAAATCACTAAATCAAAAGGTAAAGATGACACAGGCAATCCCGAAAGGTTCACACAGTCATAGGCAATAAAGGAATGTGTTGCACCTAAATCAAACAGTACAATTAAGGTTTTACCTCCCATGACGCACTGACCTTAGATCAAGTCTTCATTCTGAGAAGCCTTAGCACCACTCACAGTATAAACTCTGCCCTTTGCCTTAGGCCTCGCTGCTTGCACATTGTTGACAGAAGGTTCGGCTTTTGGTTGCACACAGTCGCGTGAGATATGCCCCGGTTTTCCACACCTGAAGCATATTATCCCCTTGATTGAGCAATCTTTTGTGGCTTGATTATTCTTCCCAGACTTCATACACTTGTTTGGGGCGTTCCCAAACTGACTGAAACCCCCACTGCTTCCTCCTACAGAACGTTGTTGTTGATCTTGCTGTCTCGGATAGGGTTTCCATCGAGATCTGTTGTCACGACCACCATTGCCTCTGTGGGACCTAGTCGGTCCAGAACTCTGTGCTCGCTTACCCTTGCTAGGTTCCAAGCTCTCGATCAGGCGACACTTTTCCATCAGCTTGGGAAATATAGAAATCTCAAGAGGAACCACAACACTTTTCAACTCATGCCTCAAACCCTCTTCGAAATTCCTGAATTTCCATTCTTCTCTTAGGTTGTCCAGAAAGTAGTTCGAGAACTTTGCCAAATTCTCAAACTTGGCTCCATACTCAGCTACAGACATTCCCCCTTGTTTCAGTTGGAGGAACTCCATCTCCTTCTCGTGCCTCGCACTTGCAGGAAAATACTTTTCTAGAAACTTCCCCTTGAAAGCATTCCAATCGATAACCTGTTGATCATGCATCAGCACCTGACGGGCTCCTTCCCACCAGTATTCAGCATCTTCCACTAGCATATAAGTTGCGTAGACAACCTTGTCATTCTCGGTACACCTCAAAGCTCCAAAGATCTTCTCCAAAGTTTGAATCCAACGCTCAGCTTGTTCCGGATCGAACTCACCCTTGAACTGAGGTGGGTTCCTACGGAGGAATTCATCCAGTCCTCTACCCCCAGCAGCTCTCTCATCACGTTGACCTATCACAGCAGCCATCTCCCGTATGGCGTTCACAGCAGCATTCAGGTTTTGAGAAGCCATCGCTACCTACAAAACCAGAATTGTCAAGCTCAAGGGACCACAACAAAACCAAAGCAAACAACACTATCTTCTTTACGGAGATAACAGCAGAGAAACACATAGCACAAACAAGACAGACCAAAACCACAAACCCGAAAGACTCGGTCAGCTTTGATACCAAATAATGTAACACCCTTTCCCGAGTGTCACATTCCCGAACGATCATACGGCCGAAAATAATATTAATGCGGAAAATAAGGGTTTTTTTTTTCTTTTTCTTTTTCTTTTTCTTTTCCTAATGATGTTGAAATGATATTTGTTGAATGAGTACTAGTAATTAAACTTAAGTTCACCTTGTATTTCTAAAGGTCGAACAGAATAATGTGTAGAAATATAAACAATATTGAATACAGACATAGGTCCAAGCCTAACTGTAAAATAGGTATATAAATAGGTACTAGGAGACATAGCTCCTCAAAAGGTACAACTGACAATGTTCACATTAGATGCATCACATTCAAGTTCAAAAGACTTAGATAAATTAGGCAATGCAAGTATGGGTGCATTAGTGAGCCTTTCCTTAAATGTATTAAAGCTTTTCTCTTGTGCCTCTCCCCACTTGAAACTCACATTTTTCTTTACAACCTAGGGTGCGGCTATGGTGCTAAAATCTTTTACAAACCTTCTATAAAAGCTAGCTAATCCATGAAAGCTCCTTACTTCGCTTATGGTCTTAGGGGTAGGCCACTCCCTAATAGCTCTTATCTTTTCCTCACCCACTTGTACCCCCTTAGCACTCACAACAAATCCTAGAATAACCTCACGGTCATTACAAAAGACACATTTCTCTAAGTTAGCATACCATTCTTCCTTTCTAAGCATATGCATCACGACCCTAAGGTGTTCAAGGTGCTCTTCTAAGGTTATGCTATAGATTAATATGTCATCAAAGTAAACAACCACAAACTTTCCTAGAAACTCCCTCAAAACATGGTTCATAAGCCTCATAAAGTACTAAACACATTTGTTAACCCAAAAGGCATTACCAACCACTCATACAAACCATATTTAGTTTTGAAAGCTGTTTTCCACTCATCCCCTTCCTTTATTTGAATTTGATGGTACTCACTTTTTAAATCAATTTTAGAAAAGTAACATGCACCTTGCAATTCATCAAGCAAATCATTTAACCTAGGGATGGGATGCCTATATTTAACAATTATATTATTCATAGCCTTACAATCAGTACATATTCACTAAGAAACGTGCTTTTTAGGGACAAGGATAACAGGTACGGCACAAGGACTCAAACTATCTCTTACCCAACCTTTTTGTAACAATTACTCCACTTGTTTCTAAATTTCTTTAGTCTCTTGAGGATTTGACCTATAGGAGGGCCTATTGCATAAGAAGGCTCCAAGAATAAGGTCCATTTGATGCTCAATTCTCCTCAAGGGAGGTAGTCCGGAAGGAACAATCTCTAGAAAGACATCTTCAAATTCCTGCAAAAGAGAGGTAACTGCACGAGGAAGGGGATTAGAGTTAGAATTCAAATACAAGTCCTTGTACAAACAAATATACATCTCTTGTTTTGCAAAACAATCTCTCTTAATCTCACTTTCCCTAGCAAACAAACTTTCTACTTTTCTCTCAATTACAAGCTCTTTGTCTTTATTCTTCTCATACCCCTTAGGTTTTGTCTTCATGTCCTTCTTCTCTTGCTCCCTCTTTAGTTTCAAAGCCACTTGGTCTTCACAAACCTCCTTAGGAGAGAGGGAGCCAAGTGCAACCTTAAGAGAATTATGAGAAAAAGAAAACTTGTTAGTAAAACCATCATGAATAGCATGTTTATCAAATTGCCATGGCCTTCCAAGTAGGATATGGCCGGCCTCCATAGGAACAACATCACACAAAATATCATCTTTATATATACCAATGGAAAAGCTTACCAGCACTTGTTGATTTACTATCAACTGACCATTCTCACTTAGCCATTGAAGCTTGTAGGGGCGCGGATGAGGTGTAGTTTTGAGGTTAAGTTTACTTACCAAACGAGTACTTGCCACATTGGTGCAACTTCCCCCATCAATGATCAATGAGCAAACTTTACCTTGAATAACACATCTTGTGTGAAAGATGTTCTCTCTTTGGCTTCTGTCTTCGACCATGGCTTGACTTCCCAAAAGCCTTCTTACCATTAGCGAGTCTCCATTAGGAGCATAAGCTTCACAATCCTCTTATCCTTCACTTGTTGGTGGTGAACTCGAACATGAGTCACTAGAGACGTGCCCATTTTCCCTCAACACCATTTGTCCTCTTGTTTGGACATTAATAAGCTATGTGTCCATTTCGCAAACACTTGAAGCAGTTGATGTTCCTAGTTTTATAAGAGGAAGAAGAATCATTAGTGGAAGGAAATTTACTAGAATTTTTTAAAGCCATACCTTCCTTTGGATGTGTAGAGAGGTCCTCCTTTTCTTGCTTGTCCTTCCAAGTGGAAGGTTTGAAGTTGGAAGACGTCTTTTTCCATGCACCTTTCCTTTTGAGTTGTTGCTCCACCTTTACGGCCTGATGTACTAAGTCATCAAGTTGTTAATTTTGCAACTCCACAATGTCTCTTATTTCATGGTTTAGTCCATGAAAGAAACGTGCCATGATAGCCTCTATCTCTTCAACAACATTAGCCCTTGTCAAAGCCACCTCCATCTCTTTGTGGTATTCATCCACACTTTTACTACCTTAGGTAAGCCTTTGGAGTTTATTGTGCAACTCTCTATGGTACCATGAAGGCACAAACCTCCTTCTCATCAAGCTTCTCATATCCTCCCAAGTATCTACGGGGTACTCCCTATTCCTTTGCCTATCTTTTTGGACTTGATTCCACCAAATCAAAGCATAATCAATAATTTCAAGGGCAGCCACCTTTACCTTCCTTTCTTCATTGTAATGGCGGTAGGAAAATATTTGCTCTATCTTAGTTTCCCACTCAAGATATGCCTCGGGGTCATTCTTTCCTTGGAAAAGAGGCACTTGGATTTTTACACTTCCTAACTCTCCTCCCCTTTCATTACTCCTACGCCTCCTATGGGTTCTTTCACTCCTCTCACGCCTCCTCCTTCTCTCATGGTTTCTCCTACCTCTCCTTTCTCTATCCGACTCATAGGTTTCCTCATCCTCATTCGAGATTTCATATTGAGAGTCTCTCCTCCTTTCATTATCCAACCTTGTATTAATTTCAACTCTAAACCTCTCTAGTTCCCTTGTTAAGGTATGATTCGAAGTTATTGTCCTTGGGGATTGAGGAGTGCTTCCTCCACTCATGTTCACTTTGAGTTCTTAAATAAACCTCCTTAATTTTCAAAACCAAAAGTTACTTATAAAAGTAGCGATCCTCAAAAGAGTTAATCACTCGGAAATGCAGAAAAAAAAAAAAGAAAAAAGAAAACTCTAGACAAAACTTATGTGGAAAGGAGGAAGATGAAATATGTGAATGTAGATCCTTAATTGTTGTGTACAACATAGGTTACAATATATATAGGCTAATGACATTAAATGCTAACCTAAAAATAAGGAAGAGAAAAATCTATCATGATAATGTCTAGAATAAAAAACGTATCTGTACAAATAAAAGAGAATATCAGAAGATATTATTCCGATATATTACAACACCGTCCATCAAGCTGGTGAATGGATATCTATCATTCCCAGCTTGCAAGTAAGACCTTGAAACTGCTCTGTGGGAAGTCCCATGGTGAAGACATCTGCTAATTGGAACTCTGAGGGAACATACTCTGCATCTATAAGACCATTATCTAACTTTTCTTTGATAAAATGTCTGTCTATCTCTATGTGCTTCGTCTTATCATGCTGAACTGGGTTATGAGCAATACTAATGGCAGACTTGTTGTCACAAAGTAACCTCATAGGAGCTTCATACTTTATTCTGAGATCATCCCGTATAATTCTCATCCATAATGATTCACAAATCCCTTGGGCCATGGCTCGAAATTCTGCTTCAGCACTAGATCTTGCAACTACGTTTTGCTTCTTACTTCTCCAAGTCACCAAATTTCCTCCCAGAAACATGCAGTACCCTGAGGTGGATCGCCTATCTACAATGGACCCTGCATAATCTGCATCTGTATAGGTTTCTATGGACAAATCTTTCCCCTTTTTGAATAATAATCCCCTTCCTGGGTGATAACTCTTTTTATGAAGAGTTATTTGTACCGTTTTCACTTGTGTTTTTGTGGTCTTGAGTATTTTGAGTTTATATTTTTAGTGTTTTAGTGTGATTTTGTGTGAAGTGTGTTTCATAAGATTCTTTTGTGAGTTTTAGTGTTTTGGTATCTTTTGGAACTGTTTTTAGTATTTGAGTGTGAGTTTTATGTGCAGGGAAATTTGTGGAGATCTATGCGCTAAACTGGAAACGTTACTCTGGGATATGCTGTAGCAATCGTAACTTAAGCTGACTGTGGACAAGGACAAAGGCTCAAAACATTCTCTTACACATTGAGTTGTCCTTCGCTGATAAGGACAGTGTCCTACACGTGGGAGTGATATTTATTGCATTAAAGTCGGGGAACTGGACTAAGGACACTTGTCCTAATCAGTCTTTAGTCCAAAAAGGATGAGAGAGGAGAGGGCCCTAAAGAGGAGACAACAGGAGAGGGACCAGACATCTTCTTCCTCCCTACTGGAGCAAGGACAGTAGCTGCACCCTTTTCTCTCTCTTTCCTCCATTGTAATGGCTTCTTCTTCTATTTCTTATTTTTCTCTTTGTTTTTGTAAGCTCAATATGAGCTAAACCTCTTGTAGCTATGGGATGTTGAACTTGTAATGGATTTCTAGTGAATGTTATGTTATGCCTTGCTATTGGATTTTCTATAAATCTGATTTGGTTGTGTTTTAATTGAGCTTGATCACCTTAGTAGAACTTGAGCTCACGGCTGCTTGGAAAAGCTAAGTGTAGCAGAACTGTTTTATAGATAAGAGTAAAATCATTAATTGGAAAATTATGATGAAGAGTGATTTAGGAATGAACATTCTAACTCTTAGGCTAGCTGGAACGAGTTTAAGTGAGGCATGAATGTAACTAATATGGACCTAGGAATAGGAGACGTTTCGTGAAGTTCATCTCGGAACTGTTGGAAAACAAACTTTCATTTCCTGGAGCCAAATTGCCGTAGCATTGCAAACGCATAACTGAACTAGACTGAAGTTGCAAGGGACACTTCCCCGTAGCTGTTTTACCCATTTTGTTAACAAATTCGTTTTTATTCCTCTAGCATTTATTTTTACCAAAACTGTCCTGGATACACACACAAATTATTTGTTACTCTTTGTTAATCTTGATTAATAGAACCATTAATTCAAACTTGTACTCGATTCACCATATAATCCTCGTGGGAATGATCTCACTTACACTTTATTACTTGTTAAACGATTGTGTATATTGCACAAGCACATCAACCATTTTTATAGCAGCACTGGGCTTGCCTTCAAATACTAGAGGATTCTATTCACTGCTTGCATATGTCTTTCACGTGGGTCATGCATAAATTGGCTAACCGCACTGACAGCATAGGCTATGTCTAGTCTGGTGTGGGATAAATATAGTCTCTGATTAGGGGTGGGCATGGGTACGGGTCGACCCGCGAATCCGGTGTACCCAATCCAACCCAACCCACAAATAATGGGTTGGTTCGGGTCATTGGGTTGGGTTGGTTTCTAAATAAGGAGACCCATAGCTTATGGGTTGGGTGCTGGGTCCAAAGATTGTAAACCCACTCAACCCAACCCAACCCACATATTGAGATGAATATTATAAGCCCAGCTATTGGAGCGTGGAGTGACTCTTCTATCTTGAATTTGATGACTCTTCTTTAATACTCAGCCGCTTAAATTGAAGTGACCATTTTTTGGTTACATGAGTATAAATAGTTTGAAGACATGCAGAAATAGCTTGAAGACATAATCAGTGAAATTGTTTAGGAATTGTTTGAAGACATTATTATTTTTTTATTTCACTTGTTTGTTTAATTTTGATGGATATTGTGTTCGAAATTGAAGTTATATGCTTCATTTTGTTTTTGGAAGTTCAAATTAATGCATTGGTAGTATTTTTCTTCCCTATTTTTCCCCCATTATTTGCTTTTGATAAAAACAAAATAATTTACTACCAAACCCGGTCACCCGACCCAAACCAACCCATATGAGGTTGGGTTGGGTTGGGTTGGGTTACATAAAATTTTTCGAAGAAACCGATCCAACCCAACCCATATTTATTTGATTGGGTTGGGTCTTTAAATGTACCAAAACCCACCCAACCCGACCCATGCCCACCCCTATCTCTGATACTGGGCCTTTCAATCTTTTGGCTCTCTTCATTGCTTCCAATCCTGTGATTCTGTTCAATAGGTGCCCCTATGGTTTTGCAACCCAGCTTGCCTGTCTTTTTAAGCAGATCCAGGATATATTTCCTTTGAGAAATAAAGATACCTTGTTTGGATTAGGCAACCTCTATCCGAAGGAAATACTTCAGTTTTCCGAGATCCGTCATTTCAAACCATGCAACTAACTTTTCTCTTAGAACCTGTTTTTCAACCTTATCATTCCCTGCAATGATCATGTCATCTATATAGACCATAAGGAGTGTGAGTTTGCCTTCCTGAGAATGTTTGATAACGAGGATATGATCTCTTTGGCTCTGTTTATAACCTAGGGAAATCATAACATTAGTGAATCTCCCATACCAAGCACGGGGAGACTGCTTGAGTCCATATAAAGCTTTCCTCAATTTGCACACCTTATTCCCTCCACTAGTAGGGTCATATCTTGGTGGAATGTACATATATACTTCCTCTTCCAAATTTCCATGGAGAAAGGCATTTTTAACATCAAATTGGTGCAAGTCCCAACCAAATTGCGCTGCCAAGGAGAGAATAATCCTGACTGTGTTCATCTTTGCTATTGGGGCAAATGTTTCCTCATAATCAATCACATATGTCTGAGTGTACCCTTTCGCAACCAACCTTGCATTATACCGGTCCAGAGTACCATCAGACCGATATTTCACCGTGTAAATCCACACTACAACAGAAAAGGGCTTTACCAGCGTTTTTTTTAGGCCTTCGCTAGCGCTTTCGGGCGCTAGCTATCTATCCGCTAGCAAAAGGGGGAAAAGTTCGCTAGCGCTTGAAAAAGCGCTGGTAAAGGTGCAAAATTGTCAGCGCTTCCTTGGAAAAACGCTGGCAAAGGTGCACAATTGCCAGCGCTTCCTTGAAAAAACGCTGGCAATTGTGCACCTTTGCCAGCGCTTTTCCAAGGAAGCGCTGGCAATTGTGCACCTTTACCAGTGCTTTTTCAAGGAAACGCTGGCAATTCCCTTATTTTTTTTTTTTATATATTTACATTTGTTTTATCTATTTCCCCTACAAATCAAAACAATTTTCAAAATCAACACAAGCAAAATAAACAATTAAGATACAGATGATTTAAAACCAAACAGGTGAAATAAATTGACACAAGCATAATGAATATATAATAGGTGAGAAAACTATGGCAGTAGTTGAGAAACTCTAATTTGCTAATAATCAGAATCAAAAGCATTGGGTGGTAGTTGAGAAACAACCTTAATTTCAAGCATAAAAAAGAACAAAAAAGGGATTTCTAATAATCAAAATCAAAAGAACAATGGCAGTAGTTGATAAACTCAAAACTCAAAATTAAAAAAGGGAGAAACTCACAAAGAGAAACTCAAAAGACAAATGGCAGGAGTTGAGAACCCAAGCAGAGAGGAGTGAACCCTCGTAATGGAAGCAACAATGGCAGCGAGAAGAGAAAGCAGCGAGCAGGAGGTTGCGCGAAGGAAGAATGACAGGAAATTAGGGAAGGTTTGAGGGTCGCGGTGGTCCTTTTGGTGCAGCGAGCAAGACGATGGTGGGGCGGTGAGGGGCTTAAGCTCGCGGTGGTGCACGAGCAGAACGACGGTGGGGTGGTGAGGGTCGCGAGAAGGAATACAGAGCTCTAGGCGCGCGAGACTAGATTGAAATTGAAAAGTAACCTGTAGGTGGGAAATTGAAATATTAGAAAAGGGACATTGCCAGCGCTTTCTAAAGAGAGCGCTGACAATTCCCATAATAAGAGTATTCCTAGCGCTTTCTTAAGAAAGCGCTTGTAAAGGTTCTACACCTTTGTCAGCGCTCTCTTTAGAAAGCGCTGACAATTCCTATAATAAGAGTATTCCCAGCGTTTTCTTAAGAAAACGCTGGTAAAGTCTCGCAATTTGCTAGCGCTTCCTTAAGAAAGCGCTGAGAATACTCTTCCGCCTCATTTTTTCTAGCGTTTCACGGGGAAATGTTGGTGAAAGTAGCGTCAATTATTCCCTAATGTGGCGTAGTGCCATCTGCATCTAACTATCCTTTTGTCATTCGGTTTCTCAACAATATCCCAGGTCTCATTTTTGTTCAAAGCACTCATCTCTTCATGCATGGCTTGAACCCAGTTTCTATCCATTAAAGCTTCTTGTACTAAAGTGGGGACTCTGATGGAATCAATTGTTGAAATAAAGCTCTAATGCTGTACTGATAGGTTTTTAGTGGACACAAACTGAGATATAGGGTACTTTGCACAAGTTCTTTTTGCTTTTCTCAAGGCTATTGGCATGTCATCAAGGTTAGGTTCACAAGTAATATTTAAAGGACTATTGAAAAGCTCAGAGTTAGGAATGTTTATCGCCGGTTCAGACGGCTGAAGTTGTTGTTGGACCAGGTTGGGTTTTTTTCGCTGATACGTCTTCTGGTATCGATCCAAATCATTTATCTCATTCCATATTGGACTAGATACTAGTTCTTTAGGCGTCTCAGAAGTACCAGAAGAGGATGCCACATCCATCATCAGAGGAAAGACAGATGACTCAATAGGTTCAGTTAGAAGAGGAACCAATGATGACTCAAGAGACTCAGCTTCATGACCATTTTTCCCCTCAAGCTGAGGACCAGGGTAAAAGGGCTCAGTTTCACGAAAGGTGACATCCATGGAGACATAAACATGACGAATTTGAGGATGATAACATTTGTATCCCTTTTTGTCGGGTGCATACTCTATGAAGATACATTTAACAGCCCTAGGATCCAACTTAACATGATGTTGACTATGAACATGAACAAAGGCAACACAGCCAAAGATACGACATAAGAGACTTTTGATAGTAGGAACGGAAGGAAAGAAAGATGTCATGAGTTGAACAGGACTAAGACCATCCAAGATACGTGAGGGCAACCTATTCATCAAATACGTGGTAGTCAAAACGACTTCCCCCCAATAAGACTTAGGAACAGACTTTTGGAAGAGCAGGGCTCTGGCAATCTCAAGGAGATGACGGTTCTTCCTTTCTACAACCCCATTTTGTTGTGGGGTATCAGCACAAGTTAACTCATGCAAAACACCATTTTCTTTGAAAAATTTGGAAAAATTTTGATTCACATATTCCTTGCCATTATCAGAATGTAACCTTTTAATATTTCTCTTAAACTGAGTTTGAATCATGCGATAAAAATTCAAGAATAATTGAAAAACTTTAGATTTATCTTTCATGAGAAATATCCATGTGACCCGAGTGGAATCATCAATAAAGGAAACAAACCATTTTGCACCAGATAAATTAGAAGTAGAAGAAGGTCCCCACACATCCGAATGAACAAGATCAAAAGGTTCAATACTTTTGTTATTATGAGGACGAAAAGTTGTACGATGGTGTTTCACAAACTGACAAACATCACAGTGAAAAAACTCAACTGATTCCTTTTTAAACAAATGGGGAAACAAAGACTTAAGAAGATCGAAAGGAGGATGGCCAAGGCGTTTGTGGTGAAGCCATATCTGAGATGCAGCTGAATCTGAACTTGTCTGATGACAGGAAGTGGACAACTTCTGTCTAGTACTACCATGTGTCCGATGGAGAACATATAACCCTCCCTGTTCCTTAACAACCCTAATCGTCTTCCCAGTGGTAAGACCCTAAAACACACAATGATAGAGAAAAAAGGTTACTGTACAATTTAAATCTTGGGTAAGCTTATGAATAGAAATAAGGTTATTTGACAATTGAGGGACATGAAGCACATTATGTAAAGGAAGGGAAGGTTGAAGTGAAATAGTATCACACCCTGAAACAAGGACATGGGATCCACTTGCAACTGTGATGTGATGCTTACCAAACAATTTAGAGTACGTGGAAAAATATGAGGGATGAGGGGTCATATGATTAGTAGCACCAGAGTCAATAATCCAGAGATCCTCAGATATAGCACCACATCCAGAAGGCTTACTAATAGGATCCATAACTGAATGGTCATTTGGATGGAGAGCCGGAATGGCAACCAGGAAGCTTCGGAGGTGGTAGAGGACTGAGCAGTCCCGGAATATGCCATTCTGAAGGGACCACTTGCCTAAATAGAGTCGGGAGGAGAAGGCGAGCAGAATGGTGGAAGCGACTGCCGGATGTGCCGTCACGCACGGCTGAAGCGGTGTTGCGTGGAACTCACGCGCAGAGGGGAGACGCGTGAGGGCGCGTAGAGGGGAGACGCGTGAGGGCGTGTGGCTGTGGTTCTATGGCCGATTCTTCGGTGGTTAGCCGGCGAACAGACCCTGGGTGGCGATGTGCTGAACGGCGGTGGCGGCTGTGTTTTTAGGTAGAAATATAGGAAGAAACAAGGTTGCAATAAGGCTGCTCGAAAAAAAAAAGAAAAAGAAAAAAGAAACCCTAGGAACCCTGCAGGCTGCTGATACCATGTGGAAAGGAGGAATATGAAATATGTGAATGTAATTCCTTAATTGTTGTGTACAACATAGGTTACAATATATATAGGCTCGTGACATTAAATGCTAACCTAAAAATAAGGAAGAGGAAAATCTATCCTAATAATGTCTAGAATAAAAAACGTACCTGTACAAATAAAAGAGAATATCGGAAGACATTATTCCGATATATTACAACAACTTCAAACGAATTTAAGGGACAAACAAGAAAAGCTAATTAGAAAAGGTAAACTCAAAAGATTACAAAGAAGACAAAAAAGAAATTGGGAGAATAAGGAACAATTGCGCAAATTTAAAGCAAGAAATATAACACCACTATTAATGAAATCCACAATGGCAAACGGCATTTAAATTCTTCAAGTGCAAGGGGCAATCTCTTTTCTTCTATTCTTCAGGAATAGATTTGTTTTCTCTTTTATTCTTTAGGAATAGATTTTTTTTATTCTTTAGGCAAGAATTTTTTTTCTTCTATTCTTCAGGAATAGATTTCTTTTTGTTTTTACGCCCCTGTTCCCTTTTGCATTTAAAAAAATTGGTTCTTGAAATTTTAGTTTCAAATGTTATGCCCAATTGTGTATTTATCAATTTTCTTTCAAAACAAGGTGCTATATAACATAAAAACACATAATACGGAATTGATAAGATCAAATTTGTAAAAATAGCACAAAAGATAAAGAACAAAAATAAAAGGACAGAAAAATAAAGAACTGGAAACTAAAGGCAGAAAGTAAAGAATGTGGCCAATTATTTTGGAATGGCAATGACCAAGATGATCAAGGATGTGTATAAATATGACACTCAAGCAACTGTGCTTGGTGTTGAAAGCAATAAGAACAGTACAAAAAAAAAAAAAAAAGAACTTTGTCTATTCTAGGATCTTAGCTCTAGATGCCACATGATATGAACCAAGTTAGGTTCATAATGTTTTTTTAACAGATCGTCCTCGAATTGAGTTCTTGTTATCAAAAGAAGAGAGAATAAAAAAAATGAACACTTAAAGAACGCTTCTTGAATACCCAAAAGTGACAAAACTTCTTATTGAAGAAGTAGGAACAGAAAGACAAGCTTTGTACCTTGTTATCAATGGTGTACATGCAATTAATAGGAAACAAAAAAATTGAGACACATAAATGTGTAAATTTTAGTGTTGAAGCGCCTAAATAAAGAACACAAAAAAAAAAAAAAAACAAGGATTAAACAAAAAAAAGATGGAATAAGAAAGAAATGAAGAAGACGCCACACCCTTTTGCGAGTGATAAGTCAAATGAAGATTAACCACAAGAGTAAGGAAGCGCTTGATAAGAATCAAAGATGGTTCACCCAAGAATAGAAGAGAACAATCTCTCAAAAACTCACAAAGGAGTGTAAATTATAACATCAATTCCAAAAGTGAGAAACAAGTATAAGACAAGGCTATTTATAGCCACTAAGAAGCATCTAGCTAACCCTAATCTATGCTAGGATATGGGCCGAGCACAAAAGAAGAGGTTACATTATTTTTCTTAGGTGGGGCTTTATTACAAAAATATCCAAATAAAACCAAACAAAACATTAAGAATTATTCAAAATACTTAATAAAAATTAAATTAAATCATCCTCCCATATTTGGGTCTTCATCAACTTGGATCAATTAATGGACCATATTGGGCCTTGTCTCTTCTGGAAATGGCTTGAGAGATAGGAAATAGTTGACTTCTTTGTCCAAAGCTTCTTGAGCCTTCTTGGTCCTTGATCTTGTCATTGGGCCTCCAAGTCCTTGTAGTGCATCATTGGGCCTTGACTCCATTGAATTTTCTTGATCTCCATCACCTCCCATTGCACAAAGTAGGGGTGAGCATGGGACGGGTTAGGCTTGTCCCTCACTCGGCCCAAAATGTTAATCGGGCCAATTCTTTGAACTCGAACCCGTCCCTAGACCCGAAGGAACCTGATCATATGCGGTTTGTTTTAAAATCGGGCCAAAATGGGACGGGTGTTGTCAAGTCAGTAACAACCTTTTCATAAAGCAACTTAGTCGACAACTATGTGCATTAAAGGAAAGTCAGAACGACTATATTAAGTCAAGGTTGATCCACATTAGTCTTCAATGGCTCTATTCCTTAAGTGTGGAGAGTGCACCAAGCCTAAACGCTAAATCTTAATCACTCTACCACTTTGTATTTTAATATCCAACTCTTTGAGTTGTAATCATGGCAGAAAAACTCATTTGATGCAAAGGCTCTCAGGCACCCATAAGCTTGTAGAGGGTAGGCGGTCTTGTAAAGCCTAGAGCCGCCTACTTAATGGTGAGGCCCGTGGAGAGGAGTGCTCGAACAAAAGTTCCCAAGGACCTGTAAGCTTATGGAGTGCAGGTGATCTTGTAAAGCTTAAAGGCTCTTGTTCAAAGGCGTAGCCCGAGGAGAGGAGTGCTTGAGCATGGTTTCTTAAGTACCCGTAAATCTGAGATAGGTTAGGAGGAGCCTTGGACGTTGTCCTAAGACTCTAGAGGCTTTTGCACTAGGGCATAATGTGAGGTGTAGACTATGGTTCGAAATTGCGGTTGTGGTTGTGGTCGCTGCTGTAACACCCAAAAAATTATAAGGTTGATAGAAATTTAAAATAATATTATTTTAATCAGTATCTGCTCTGTCTGATCAAACTGTCATCGGTTTAAAAAAAATGGACCTAGAGCCAAGACACTTAATTATCCATATTCCCTCTTATTTTCTTATATTTCAATTCAATGTCAAATCCAAAATTTAAATTTCCAATTTTTTCTAAATTTTGAGAAGTCAAAGTAGGAACTACTAGATTTAAACTCACATGTAAAAAATTAATTTCCCTCTTCTTTCCTTATGAATCAGCCGTTCCACTCATTTCTCTGCATGATTCCAATGGTTAATTTTGTCTTATTCTCCTTTCTATAATGACCATTCATTTCCTCAAAATGAACACCATTAGATCAAAACAAGCTTCCCAAGGAAGCTTTAATTTTTCTTTTCCTCCAGACTCAGTATTCACGTTGTCTCTCTCCAAAAACACAGAGACCATTTTCTTCCTTCTTCTCCTTCAAAAATCTCCACCTTCTCTTCCATTTTTTTCATCATTTTTCCTTCATTTACTTGCTCCTTTATCATCCTCCCTTCTATATCTTCAAGGATTCGAGCTTAGAGGTGAAAAAGTTCCTACCTTTACTCACCCGTATCCTCTTTCTTCTTGCCATTTCGGTTCTTGTTTGATCTAAGGTTAAAGCTTTGATTATTAACGTAACATCCGATTTTTTGTGCTTTCTAAGGACAATAAATTCTATTAATGGGTTTATATTTTTATCTGTGTTATAGAAAATGATTTTGAGAAAACTAAAACATATTCATGATCTATGTAATTGTAGGAAGCTACGGTTGAATTTTGAGTCGAAAACTCAGACGGAATTCGGTCTACGTTTTCATTGATAGTAGTATTTTACTACTATAAAGACCTAATTTTGACTCGTGAACAAGGCAGTTAGTCTTAGAATTCGATTCTCTACAATTTTGCTAAAATTGGTTCTTGACTTTAAAAAGTGAAAATAATATAAACTATTTGGACGAAAACTCGAACCGGGAGACGATTGGAGCTGTAGATGAATTTAACGGGACCCGCTAACGGATAATCTTGAAGTCATATCAGGTCAAGTTACCTTGGGATGCGTATCAGTGTCATGATGATTTTTAAAAAATATCTGGACGCAAAATGACCAGATTGTCTTTGAACTTTCATGAATTTACCTTTAAGCCTATGGTGAAATGACTAAACTACCCTTCATGAGATTTTAAGTGGACCACTTGCCCCCACCTAGGCCATTCGGCCACTTTCTTTTCTTCTCCCTTTCTCTCACTTGTTCTTCATAGTTCTTCATTCCTCCACCATTTCTCTCCAAAATTTCTTCTAAACTTTCAAGAATTTTGTGGAAGCAAGTTGATTTCTCACGTAGCTTTGTCGTCTAGGAGGTATAAACTCCATCCTTTTTCTCTTAATCTCTCTATTTCTCTATTCGATTTCATGAGTCATGGAGGTTAGGGTTTTGAAGCTTAAACTTCAAAAATCCATAAAAAATTGTAGAAAAATCCTTTTAATGTCAAACCACTTTCTTTGAACTAGATTCATAGTCTTCTATCACAATCCAAGAGGCTGAAACCAAAGGAGCTCTCTAGCTCCAATGGGTATTTATGGCCGAACCTATCCCCTTTCGGTGTGTAGAGTTTTGGTTGAAGTTTTGGTATTCTAAGCTTGAATCTAGTCCTATCACACCTAGTTAGTATGGAATCCAAGAGATGAGAATTTTTGGAGCTCCCTAGCCATATTTTCTAGTATATGGCCGAACTTAGGAGGAAGAGAGTAGGATAAAATTTTATAATTTAATGTTGATGTATTGATGGATTGTATGTGTGTAGTGATCGTTGGGTAATCGGGCGAGAGATCGGACGATTTTCGGATCAATCCGGAAATTTATCGCTCTTTGGGAACTCCGAGAGGTAAGGGGACAAACCTGAGGAATTCCAATTCCGACTGCTATATGCTGTATTTGTGTGTATGGATTGTAAAATTTTAGTTGTGTTTGATTGTTGTGGATTGATTTAAATTTACCTGCCCATAATTGCTTATGCCTGAAATTACCTGTTTATGCCTATTTTGTTGTATGGCATTGGATTATGGTGTATGGATGTATATTATGCCTGTCGTGATGATTATTGTGTTAAAGGACCTAACATCGGTTAGGATCCAAAATCGTGAAATGCTAAAAGCTTCAATAAGCTTGAAACGTTGGATAAGAAAATAAAAAGGTTAAAGTTTCAAAGGTTTTTGGGAATAAAAAGGAAACAAGTGACTTTTTAGAATAAAGGAGAATAAAAAAACCTACCTTATTAAAGATGAGTTGACATGAAGGGAAAAAGTGAAAAGAATGTTTTATGTTGAAAAAAGTATGGTTTTTGAAGGAAAAAGTGCTTTTTGGTGGCATCGATCGTTTTCAAATTAATAAAGTAAACTAGTTCAAGCAAAAGTGCTTTTAGAAATGTGTTTCAAAAATAAATTGTTTTATTCGAGAAAAAGGGTTTTAAGAACTGTATTTCAAAGTATTGTGTTTTACCGAAATGCTATGAAAGAGAAAGAAGGTCTTTAGACCAAGTTTTGTTTTTATGGAAAACCGATCCCGAAGGCTTTATGTAGGCTTCGGAGAGTTGGGTTTTGGTTTTTGGGTTTCAAAAGAGAAAAATGTGGTTTTTGGTAAGAACCTGGAAACTGAGATGTCAGGGTTCTAGGGTTCTGCAGAACACGTGGATCAAGGATCCGTGTTAATGTGTTGGTCCTGTAAGCTTGTGGACATTCTTTGTGGTCCTGTAGGCTTGTGGACGTTTTATAAGCTTTAGAATCCAAAATCCAAAATTGGTGCATCGGTTAGGTATTTTTGGGTTTGGGCTGTTGGACTGCATGTCCTTTTTGAGTTTTGGACTGAGTGTCTTGTTTTTGAGAAAATGTTGTAAAGACCTAAAAGAGTCTAAAACATTGTGGTGGTTGATAGCGTTGATGCTTCAACAAGGAAATAATGATACGACAAAGATAAACAGACGAAAACAAATGTTTTCTTATGCATATGTGTTTTTGGCAGATGTGCCGTTGAAATGAGTGGACCTTGATGGCAAGGAAACCTGGGGATGACTTATGTCATTATGTAACATTGTGCCTTGATGGACAATGGGGTCATACGTGTTATGAGAACGTATTGTGCCTTGAGTTAGACAATATAGTATGACATGATTACATTGTGAAGTGCCTCTGATTTTCGTGCCCATGTGAGATCTCATGGGATTCATGTACTTTGGTTTAGCAAGTTGGTGCTAGGCATAGTGCCCGAGGGCCAATGTGGTGCGAGCCTGGTCAGCTCTTTTGAACGGCGATGAGATTTCCGGAAATTAAGAATTTAACGTTAGATGATATATGTGGAAGTGTCATGCATACGTTTTTGGAAAATAACGATGAGTGTTGGGCACGAGGCCTTGTGTGTTATTTATAGTATTGTGATATATTGTGATGTATCTGTTATTTTGATGATATGTGAGACATGCCTATATGAACCTGTTGTTTGTGTTTGGGGTATATAGTTGTCGTTTTTGGATTCATATATTGGTTTCTCACCCTTGCTGTATTTTTGGATTGTGCTGTCTTTCTTTTGGCATATATGGTTATCTGTGTACAGATGGGACCGGAGACCGAGGGACTAGCATACTCGAGGGTTCGCTCCCTCACTTTTGACCGACGTGAGGACCCTGCCGCATGGGTCATACACCCAGAAGCCACCAATGCGGCATACACGGGGCCAATCTGCACACTTCGCGGGAACACTGAGGTGGGACCTCAGGAAAGAGTGCATACGGCGGAGACTATCCAGATTCCTTTGCCATAGGTCTGGATGTTACTGTAGTATCTAGTTGATCAGGGGTCGTTGCAGCACGAGATCCCGACGGTTCAACCCCTGCAGCAGCAGCAGCCTTTGACTCCTCCCCCTACGTTCGTCTTGGTGGCAGTGGGGCCGGAGGAGGAGCATGAGGAGGATCCTCAGTAGACACTTGAGTATCATCCTCTAGAGAATGGGGATGCTCCGACTGGAGGAGCCGGAGGTACGGGAATGATCGGTGGGGATGTAGATTCTCATGATCTCTCTTCTAAAGGCAACCTTGGGCCCTCCTTTGGGGGATTGTCCAACGGTTTCCACTAGTCTTTGACCAGCGTAGGGTGTTAGACTTTCTTTTGGGGTAACGATTTTTGGGTAGTATGTTGTCAGCTACTGATGGCCATGAGTTTTAGTGATATGGTTTCCAGACTATCGCTACCCAGTTTTTTTTAGAGTTGCTAGTATTTTATTTTACTGCTAGTTCTTTTGAAATGGACGTGTTGTCCACCGTTCTTCTTCTATATATATATATATATATATATATATATATATATATAGACACACACACACACACATACGAGTCTTCTTGATATTGATCTAAGTATTTATCATTTACTGCTGCAATAAGGGAGAAAAAATTTTATCACGATTTTCATAACTTAATGAGATGTAACTAAAGAAATTCAGTTTTCCGAGAGTGAACTAGCAAGACTTTATTTTGTTTTATGTTGTTTTGGGTAACAAATGTGATGCCGGGTTGAGGGTGTCGCATTAAACTCTTCTTTGGTGTTCTTTGGCTCCAGGTGTGGTGGGAAAGCTCTCTACCGTGGATTTGGAGCCTTGACTGAATTACCCTACAAGGTGGGAGGAAGATCTTCCATCATTCTTTGGTGATGGAGAAGTGATAAGCTTTAGTATAGAGCAGGGGAACCCAAGCCCCATTTGTGTTGTTGTTCTTTATTGATTCTTGTTGTTTTACTATTTTCATGCATTTTCTTGGAATTTTCATATGGTATTTTTGGTTGATTTTTGAAGATTGGTTGATAATCTTTGGTGTTGAAATTTTATGGTGATTTTCAAGCTATCACTTGATCTGCTATAATCCAAAAAAAAAAAAAAAATTTATGGACTGCTTAACAAGTGCTCTAATGCTTACACTAAAGGGCAAGGTTGTTCTAATGGAATAACTGCACATTTTAATAATTATATGAATTATGAAAAGTGTTTGAGATTTCATTAAGAGATGATTACTTGATGATCAAATATTGGACAATAGAATTAAAATGAAAAGGATAAGCACTAGTGTTATGAGGAGCTAAAAATTAATTCTAAGTTGGTATAATTCATAAAACTAATTAAAGGTTAGAACCATAGGTTAGAAAATAACAAAGTAGTGTGACTTTAAATGGATAAAGGGAATGAAACTTTAACCTTAATTAGTAGTAACTATAGATCAATCTAAAAATTATAACTTAGTTTAATTTAAATCCCCTTTTTTTAACACATGTGAATTTAGATGATAATAGGTGAACACTATTAATTAGGTATGATCTAATGGGAGATTGGATAAGGTAAAATCTAAGTAAATTCACTAAGTGTAGATGGTTGAGAATTTGATTGTGAGAATGAGACAAACTTGGATATAAGAGGTTTAATCATTAGTTAAATTTCCTTATATTTCCAATTGAACATTAGTGTACTTTTATAGGTAACTAAATTAAGTAAAATAAAGAGAAAAAATAAATTATTATTAACCAAGGTTGAACATGATTTAAGCCTTATTATTGGACGACTTTAAAAAAAAAAAGATTGTGGGTATGGTGACAAGTGTGTAGAAAATGGGCCAAATTGTGTGATTAAGTCCACTAATGAATTCAATAAAAGAAGGATGAATATTAAGTTGTAAAAAAAAAATGTTTGTATTTACATATCATATCATGCATATTGAGTTGTTGATCCGGGCCTAGGGCCCAGGAGTGAGCTACACCCCAAGTGCGGGTGAGAGTAAAATAGTGGAGTCTAAGGAGACCTTGGGGATGTTGCACAAAATTCCACAAAGGGCCAGGTGGCCGCTCCCCTGTGCCGTGGCATCGTTTTAAGCATGGCGATCCCGACTAGTCACTATTTTTCTCAGGATCAGTGTAGAGTGTTTCGTAAAGGCGTTTGGCGCACAATTTGAGGTTTGAATGCACTTTAAGTTGGGCTGATTATATACGGAAAATGTACTCGTGATCACTCCTCCAGTTATGGGATCACTCCATGGAGTTGAGTCTGAGTCTAGTTCAGTCACATGCATATGCACAGTCACTTTTAGTACATGTATGCTTATAATATTAAGATGTATTAGTGAATAATTGTTAGAAATTGCGTAACAATGGTAAAATAAATTACGAAGTCATTTTTAATCAAATAACTTTGATAATTTGATAACTATGCCTTCTTGCTTTCCTTTTTGAGCTATTATTTCTCTATCACCTTTTGTTTTAAAGGATCATGGAAATCTTAGCTCCTTTTGTGTTTTTGTTGTTGTTGTTGTATTAGATTGTTGTGCTTACAAATAGCGGGCCAAAAAATGTACCTGATAACTCTCCCCATCACCTTCCACAATGAGAATGGGATTGCCTCCAACCCTATGACCACGCGATCACCTAAAAGGGGGATATTACCATGGAGATCATGTTAGGAGGGATGTGGGAGTGATAGGTACTAGGCATCTTTTGACCAGCTCTGGAGTTGATAGAAACCATAATGGATGCTGACACATCATTCACAACAATTTCACCACCGGTTTTCGATGGTGATGAGTACGGAGCGTGGACTGTTAGGATGACTGTTCATCTTGAAGCATTGGATCTTTGGGAGGTTGTAGAAGAAAACTATGAGGTTTTTCCATTACCGGCAAACCCTACGATGGCTCAACTGAAGAATCACAAAGAGAGGAAGACAAAGAAGGCTAAGGCTAAAACTTGTCTTTTTTCCATCGTGTCAAAAGCAATATTTGCAAGAATTATGAATCTACAGTCTTCTAAAGACATTTGGGATTATCTCAAATCAGAATATCAAGGCAGTGAACGAACCAAAGGCATGCAAGTGCTCAACTTGATTAGAGAATTCGAGATGCAGAGCATGAAAGACAGAGAAACTATCAAAGGTTATACCGACAGGCTGTTAGGTATTGTAAAGAAGGTACGAATTCTTGGTAAGGATTTTCCTGATGAAAGAATAGTGCAAAAAATACTTGTTACTACACCTGAAAAATATGAATCCAAGATATCATCATTAGAGGAGTCTAAAGACCTGTCAAGTATCTCCTTGGGAGAATTAGTAAATGCTTTGCAGGCACAAGAGCAAAGGAGACTCATGAGGGAAGAAGGATTTGTGGAGGGTGCTCTTCAAGCAAAATTACAAAACTACAAAGGTCACAAAAACAACAAAAAGGAGCAACCTGAAGATTCTAGAAATGATGCTCAAAGCAATAACCCTCAAGTTTTTCCACCTTGTCCTCATTGCAAAAAAACTAATCATCCACAAAAAAGATGTTGGTGGAGGCCAAACGCAAAATGTTACAAGTGTAGTCAATTAGGACACATGGAGAAGATATGCAAGTCTCATCAACAAGAAGTCAAGGTCGCGGAGGATCAACCAGAAGAGGAACAACTATTTGCAATATCATGTTTTACAACCAACAACTCCACAAAAGGATGGCTTATTGATAGTCGTTGTACAAACCATATGACTTGTGATCGGGAGCTTTTCAAAGAGCTCGACAAAACTGTTATTTCTAAAGTCAGAATTGGAAATGGAACATATATCACCGTACAAGGCAAAGGAACAGTCTCAATTAAAAGCCATTCAGGTTTGAAATTAATTTCTAATGTTTTATATGTTCCTGAAATTAATCAAAATTTTCTGTGTTGCCCATTTGTTGGAGAAAGGCTATAAGGTGTTATTTGAAGATAAACATTGCATAATTAAAGATTCAGAAGGTAGAGATATGTTCAAAATTCAAATGAAAGGCAAAAGCTTTGCCTTAGAATTAGCGGAAGAAGCAACAAAAAAGGATATAGGGATGTCCGAGAAGGGTACTTCTGCTGAAGTTGTTGAAATCAATGAGAAGAAAGAGATAAACAAAGATGAAGACATGAAAAAGGATGTGAAGGATGATATTGACGAAGATAATGACAGTCATAGTCATAATTGCAGGAGAATTCAACCTCTCATTTTGAATCCTGGATGTTGGCAAAGAAACCACAACAATCCCAAAATTCATGGAGATGATCAAGGAGTGGATAGAACTAAAAATAGGGAAAATCAGATTAAGCAATCTCAAGGATCTCATTTTAATGCATTGAATCGTGAAATGAAGAAGGTGATGCAGAATATGGAGGTGGTCCCACCCAAGAAAGATGATGACAAGCATTACTAGCAAAACAAAAGGAAGAAAGCAACAAACATAAACAAAAGGCCCGATTTGAAATTTGAAAATTAAACTTGGTGTTAACATATGTTGAAAAATATGCTTCAATATCTGTACCTTAGAATTGATAACTTATTTTTAGGAGTTTGAATATCAGTTTGTTATGCTATTGGTTAAAAAAATAACAGTCGAATTTGACTGATAGATAGAATATTTTATCTTCTAGTTTTTAGGTACTTATCTATTACTTTTTTGCTTATCAGTAGAATTTTTTTAGTTATATAAAGAGTAAACCATCATTTTGGTCCCTGAAAGTGTGAGGCGTTGTCAATTTAGTCCTTGAAAGCAGTTAAATTACGAAAAAGTCCCTGAATGTTAATTTCCTAAGTAAAGTTAGTCCCTAACAGGGACTAAATTGACTAGCGAAATTAACATTGAGGGACTAATTTGACTGAATAAATTAACATTGAGGGTCTTTTTCATAATTTAACTGCTTTTAGAGACTGAATTGACAACGACTCATACTTTCAGGGACCAAAATGATGATTTACTTGTTATATAAATTGGATGATAATGGATCAATAAAATATCCTCCGACAATTCAAAATTGTTCTTCTCTGATTTATACTTTTTCAGCATTTCATATTCCTCAAAAACCAACATATATGCCATCATCCTTCATGATCATCAGCAAGGACTGAAACAAAACGAGGTGAAAGGAATCTGCTGTACAATTATCTAGTTTGCACAACCATAACCCGAGGTTCTGTATAGAGAATACGGTCTCCTGCAGGGTGTTTGTTTAGGGAGATAAAGCCATCTCAAGATAATGTCCACATGAGGAATGTTGACCAAAGAGTGAGTGCTATAGTTGCTGCACTATATGACCACAAGAGGATAACTGAACACTCTTCAGTGCCTACATCAAACAGTTGAGCCATGGTACCTGCATAATGTCATTGAAATATAATATCAATAACAAGGTAACTATAAATTATAAAGTATAAGATTTGGGCCTAACTCAATTCCAAAAGCTAGCTCAAGAGGTGAGGATTGTCCAAGCTTTATAAGCTCTTATGAGGCTCTATCTTTTGTCAATGTGGGACTTGGGTTTTTCCCAATACACCCGCTCACGCCCATCACTGTTGGGCTTGATGCGTGGATAATATAGTGGACGACCCTTTAATGGATTTAGGATAGGCTTAGATTTGGGTCTAACTCAACCCCAAAAGCTAGCTCAAGAGGTGAGGATTGTCCAAGCTTTATAAGCTCTTATGAGGTTCTATCTCTAATTAATGTGAGACTTGAGTTTTTTTTCAATATAATGACTTTATTCAAAAAATCAATAGTTCAATAAAAAGTATGCTTGGAATTAATACTTACTAATATTCATAGCAGGTGGCATGGCATACTGCATCACTAGCACGTATTGAAACAAAGGGTCCACCGGGAGGAAGCCAAAATTTGCAGCCGCTTTAACAACAAAAAATCCAACAGCAGGTAGCAAGAAAAGTCGAGCTATGACGACACAAATGAGGATCAGTGGTTGGATACATGATGATTGCATGCCTGCAATTTCATGACATTAAACAAATAATAATTAATTTTTCAGATTATTTAAAATATCAGTATATGTCTATGTAATTTAATTTTCTATACCTTGAGTAAGGTTGCCACCAAGCAAAATGGTGATGCAAGGAATTGTCCCATCCCTTCAAAGAATAAGTTCAGTATAAGATAACTATAGATAGAAAAGAAGATAGAAAAGAAACCGAATAATTTAATTTGTTTTTATTTTCTGTTTTCATTAATAATTACAAAAATATCACATTATTTTCATTTTATTTTCAGTTTTCAAATATTTATATAGATTGTTGTTTCCACTGTTTCATGTAAAAATCTTTAAAATCTGAAAATAAAATGAAAATAAGATGACATTTTTGTAATTATTAATAAAAACAAGAAATCAAAAACAAAGCAAACTGGTTGGTTTGTGAAAAAAAGGCACATACCCTAGTAATTGGATGGTGTCTTGGATCACTCGCAGTGGAGCATCTTGTCCGATTATTAGTTTCCTTAGCCATTTAACCCCACCAAAGAGGAAACCAAAAAACTGATCATGGAAGGGGGTAACATTTCTCAAGATCATTTTTTAAAGTTAATTTCACAATAAAAATGGAAGCATCTATCTATGAGTAGACAAATGTAAAATTAAATAGAAGTAGAGTGAACTTAACCATGAAACAAACTTAAGAAATAAAGGAATGGAAAGAAAGGAACTCACTGTAGCAATTGTTGGGGGTGACGTTAGTTCTGAAAGAAGTTGGCGCATAATTTCTATCATTCTACGCCAAAACGAACCTTGGACTACAATCTGCATATTTGATTCCATTTTATATCCAGAAATTTTTATATCATATTTGCCTGTTTGGTATAGACTACACTTGTTTGTGTGTGTGGAAATTGGAAAATGAGAACAGAGAAAATAAGGAGGGAGTTAAAATAGAGTGGGAGAAAGATTTTGATGTTTACACATTGTTACTTGTGAAGAATGTATAAACACTCTGACTTTTAAAATTCTCACATTTTTGTTTTAACAGGTGATTTCATTGCAAAATTTTCATCTTCTTATTTTCTGTCTACACAAACATAGCCGTAATATAATATACACCGATTCTTACAATTTGGTTCTCAGTGTCCCCAATATAATTTGTCCGCTGCACGTCTGTCGCTGTTTTTTCGTTGTCATTTCCCTTGAGAAGGTGAGTTTCCGCATTAGTATCAAGGTCTTTGTTAGGAACCTTTAAGATCTCAGCAGCCTCAAGGGCCTTATATCTCATGGATCTGTCTTGTACCAGTTGGTATGTAAAGGTCCAGATGAAGATGCCACCAAGCTACAATTAACAAAAC
Organism: Ammopiptanthus mongolicus; assembly: GCA_039655645.1. Lineage (NCBI taxonomy): Eukaryota > Viridiplantae > Streptophyta > Magnoliopsida > Fabales > Fabaceae > Ammopiptanthus > Ammopiptanthus mongolicus. Next base: position 25,354,764 of record CM077343.1, read on the forward strand.
ATGATGATATGAGATACACGTTGAGAATATGTATAAGCAAATAGTTTTAAGTGTAAAATGAATGCATTACCGCTAAAGAGAAAGAAGCATAAGAGAGTGCTCTATTGCGGCAATCATCACGTGAACCAAATGGGCCTTCTTTCTCATCACAGATAGCAGGCATAATTACAACAGGAAGGTTACCCATATTTCCTGATCAAAGAAGCACCCCATTAAATGAGCCTTTTTTTTTTAAATACAAATAATATAAATGTGTTGGGAAACAAGGAGAGTCTAAAACATGGGGGAGATCTCCAGATTGGGTTAAAAACAAATCATACAAGTGATTTGGATACAACATGTTTCATCCAAAACTTTAAGGTATTGAAATATGGGTTCCCTCACTTATATGTTGCTCAATATATGTATTTCCATCCAATGTCGGACTTTTTACTCACACTTGATACTCCAACAATCTCCAATCTCCTCTTCAAGTGTGAGTCCATCCATTCATCTCGTATGTTCGCCCTCAAACAGGGGTTTTTCATCCACATACTTGTTCTTGCACCGTCATTGGCTCACATACATCAATGGGACTCACCGTCTAACCTCCACATTGTCAGAAAGACTTTCAATACAAGGAGCCGGTTATCTTAGTCACACCATGGGCTCTGATATCACAAAGGAAACCTAAAACACTGGGGAGATCTCCACATTGGGATAAGAGTAAACCATACAAGTGACTTGGACAGTATATGTTTCACTCAAAACCTTAAGGCATTAAGTCTATGGGTCCCCTCACTTATATGTTGCTCAACATGTATATTTTCATCTAATGTGGGACTTTTTACTCATACTTGATATCCCAACAAAATGAGAAGGATTGAGATAAAGGCTTTGTTAGAAAATTAAGAGTGTTTGGTAGGAGTGAAAATGCAAGGATTTGATGAGGCCAGAAAGAAAAATTTACAAATGTATCAAAGCATGCATTCATGTCTAAGTACATTGTCAATTTTCTCACCTTCTGCCGCCTCTTCATTCCTTCCAATTTTTACTCTTGCCAAGCATATACCATAAATTTGATGCTATGCTACCTGTTGAACATGCAGCAATAATAAGACCTTCCACTTTCAAGTTTGGCTTCAGTAATTTTACAATTATCCATCCGAGAAACCCCCCAATTATGAAGGTAAATCCAATGTTAACGGGCATAAACCACCTACATTGATGAGTAAACAAGACATGGTTAACACAAACAAACAAAAACAACCATCATAATATCCTTTTGCGTCCACAAATTGATACCCTTTCTGTTCTCTTTCGTGCTTCCGTTCAACAAATATACATAAATAGTTTCATTGCGATAATTAGTGACAAAACGAAAACAAAACAAAATCAGAGTTAGTTTTTGCCATAAGGAATGTGCTTGTGGCTTTGTTTGTTTTGTAGTGCCAATGCGAGATGACTCCAGTAAAACATTCATGTTTTGCCTAAGAATCAGAACTATTTGTCTTATTCCACATGTACCAAAAAAACATATGGCTTAATCCTTTTCTTTAATGTTTACTTTTGGTTATTTTCTTTCTCCAAAGAGAATGTCACATTTCAAGTTTGATCACATAGTATGCATAATGTAAAACAGAGGTAAAAAAAAATTACATATCTATTATTTGCTGAAAATATTATTTATACTTTTTTTGGGTACAAGTTTATTTATACTTTCTTAGCATTAGGAATCAAGAGTGACAAAGAAATACAAAAGCGCGCAGTTTTTAATGGTGAAAAAATTATCAATAAATGCGTACCATGATATCATATCGTCAAGAGAAACACTCTTGGCAAAACTGGCAAATATAAGGGAAGGAGTGAATACAATGAAGACCAGCTGCAAAAGGAGTAAACAAAAGCAAAGAGAAAAGGAAAACTTAAATTTAGATTAGTAGAATGCAGGGTTTGTTCTGTATTCGTTATCTAAGGAAAAAAAAAAAGGATAGGGAAAATTGAACAGATGAATATTCACATATTATTTGTAATTCAAACCCATTGGTATTTAATTCAGCTTTCATCTCTTACCTTGTTCAAGGATTTTCTAAAGTCTGCTGAAAGAAGATTATCACAATAGTCAGTTGCCATAAAAGCTCCCATTGCACTGATAAGTAGGACTTGAATAATTGGCGCAGAGGCCACCTCCAATAGTTCCCAAAATCCCATCTTTTGTTGCTTTCCACTTCCTGATCTCGTTCTGTTTTGATGGTTGCAAAATGTTCATATAATTAGTGCTTAATTTGATATGAATTAGGAAGGACTCTATCAAGTGAAATTTACGCATTTTATCTTATATTTGGATAAATGTTCATCTTTAAGCTATTATTCCTTTTCTTTGTTTTTTATAAGCCAAAAAGAATATTATTAGACCGAGTATAAGAAGAACTCTAACTCATTTACAAAACATGAACAACTAAGAGCATCAGGAAGAGATACAACCAAAGGGATTAACACACCAATTTGAAAACAAATAGAATGAGCTATCTATCTTTGCCCTGCAGAAACCAATTCCAAGATCTAACCTTTATAATATCCCGCAAATATAGCAAATCAAAAGACTCATTCTAAAGATAATCTGATTACGAAGTAACCACAAGGACCAAACAGTTGCATGCCAAAAGATATTATTCCTTTTCTTTGTTTTATTAGGTTTGATATAGAAGATATTAATATTATTGGAACTTGAATGAAAAATTTGAAGGGCGTTGAGTTCGGAGTCAAATCGGTAGTCGATTCACATGCTTTTAGATGTTATTATAGGAAATACTACGTCATAATCGATCTTTAATAACACATACTTAATAGCGATTTCGGGAGGAAACGCTTCAAAAAAAAATGTCAAGAGGTGTTTAATAGTGTTTTCCCAAGGAAACGCTATTAATAGATATACCTTTAAAAGCGTTTCCCCAATAAAATGCTATATCTACCCATGCCTTTTTTAAAAAAATTTGCTCCAACTTTAATAGGGCTTTTTCGGAGAAGCGCTATTAAAAGATATAACTTTAATAGCGTTTCCTCAATTAAGCGCTATTAAAAGAGTCACTATAATTGTGTTTCCTCAAGGAAATGCTATTTTTTCATTTTTTTAAAAAAAAAAAAAAAAAGAAACGCGCTCCACCTAGATAGTGTCTCGATTTATGTTCGTAGTCCCCTGCCACATTTTCTACTAAGGTTTTCATAGGACTCAATCACATCCTTTGGCTTCTTTCTAAGATGAATGTCGCGATTTCTTTCCATTCTTATGTCTCCGTTTGAAGAATGTAAGTATGAGTTCTTTCCTTTTTGGTTTCCAAATCGTGATGCTGATAATATTTTCTTTTTAGTTTCCCAACCTAGATCACAAAGTCTGAGGATTCTAAGAGGAATGGCGCGATTTATTTCCATTCTTATGCCTCTGTTTGAAGAAGGTAAGTATGAATCCTTTCATTTTTCGTTTCCAAATCGTGATACTGATGAAATTTCCTTTTTATTTTCAAAATATAGATAAGCAAACTCTAAGGTTTCTAAGAAGAATGTTGCGATTTATTTCTATTCCTATGTCTCCTTTGAATAAGGAATGTATGAGTACTTTCCTTTTTAGTTTCAAAATCGCGATACTGATAGAATTTCCTTTTTGGTTTTAAAATCCAGAGCGCAAAGTCTGGGCTTTCTAAGGGGAATGTTGCGATTTATTTTCATCCCTATGTCCCCGTTTGAAGAAGGTAAGTATGAATCCTTCCATTTTTCGTTTTCAAATTTTGATACTGATGAAATTTCCTTTTTAATTTGCAAATCCAGAGACACAAAGTATGATCTTTTTAAGATGGAATGTCGCGATTCTTTTCCACTCCTATGCCTCCTTTTGAATAAGGTATGTATAGTTCCTTTCCTTTTTAGTCTTAAAATCACAATCTTGCCTAAACAATTAACTGTGTTCTGTGTTGAATATCATTTCATTGCTTTGAATTTCCTTTTGAATCTGCGGGTTCGAGCACTAAATACAAGAAATTATAATTTTTTTCAAAAACAAATGGGGAAAAGATGGCGTTTCTTTGAAGAAGCGCTATTGTAGGTACCCCTATGATAGTGCTTCAAAAACGCTATCTTTGGTTAACACTTTTAATAATGCCAAAATAGATAGCGCTCAAAAGTGTTATTAAATGCAAAAAATAAGCTCTATTAAAGGTCCTTTTCTAGCATAGTGAAAATGGACATATTTGAGTTAAAGATGTCGAAATTGAGTAGGAATGAAAATAATAGGCATGCAAGAGTAGCATGACCGTACTTTTTGATAGTGGTGGAAGACAAGAACTTGGGAGAAAAGCACACTCAATTTTACTAAGAAAGAGTATTTACAAGAGATTACAAAAAAAAAAAAAAAACTATAAAAAATTCTCAACTCAAGCTCTTTGGCTTGAACTTCACTTTCTAGTGAGCCTACTATCCTTCTCTTAGAGCTTCTCTTACTCTCTGGTGACTGATTTCACTTTCTGGTTGATTGATTTGAGGCTAAAGGGGAGTGAGTATTTATAGGAGGAGGAGAATGAATTACAACCACAATCTTTTCACAAATATCGAAAATATGTTGGACAATTGGACAATGGAAATATTTTCTTTTTGGATGTTGCTGGAATCTTCAATTCTCCCCTCCAACTACATCTAAAAAACATTAGCTGACATCCATTCCAAATATGTCTCTGCATAGTTCTAGTTTCTCTCGTGTGACTACTTTTGTTAACATATTAATTTGTTGGATTCTCCTTTATATGGATCTTCATAGTTTCAACAGTAGTTGATTAATAACTTCACACGTATCCTATGATAATGAACATTGATATGTTTTGTATAGGAATGGTACATTGAGTTTTTACTCAAGTCCAAAGCACTCTGACTATCACAATGTACCTTGTAATCATTTTACCTGTTCCCAAATTCTTGAAGAAATTGCTTCAACCACAACATTTCTTTACCAGCTTCTGCTATTGCAATATACTCTACTTCTGTTGTGGATAGAGCTACACACTTCTCCAGCCTTGATTGCAAAGACACTACTCCCCTTGCAAAAGTGTAAATGAATCCTGAAGTAGATTTCCTACTACCAAGATCCCGGACCATATCTGCATCTGTATAGCCTACTAATATTGGATCAGCTCCCCCGTAACACAAGCATATATTTGACGTACCCTCGAGGTACCCAAGAATCCACTTGACAGCCTCTCGGTGTTATTTCCTGATATTTGAAAGAAATCTGCTTACCACCCCTACAGCACGGGCTATATCTAGTCTCGTCCACACCTTGGCATACATCAAACTTCCAACAACTGAGGAATAGGGAACTGCTCTCATTTCATCCATTTCTTTCTTGGATGAGGAACATCATCTCTTGGTCAACTTGAAGTGATTTGCTAGTGGTACACTCACTGGCTTAGCATTTTCCATGTTGAACCTCTAAGTTACCTATTCAACATATTTTTCTTGGGACAACCACAACTTATGGGCTTTCTTGTCCCGATGGATATGCATATCAAGAATCTGTTGAGCTAGGCCTAAGTCTTTCATGTCAAAAGACTTAGAAAGTTCCTTCTTTAAGTTCCTTATCTTCGTTACATTTTGACCGACGATCAACATGTCATCCACATACAGTATTAGTGCAACAAAGTCACCATTTGGGAACTTTTGAAAATATACACATTGGTCTGTTGCAGTCCTCTTGTATGCTTGACTCATCATGAAAGTGTCAAACTTTTTATACCATTGTTTGGGAGCTTGTTTGAGTTCGTACAAGCTTTTCTTCAGCTTACAAGCGAGTTTTTCTTTTCCTGAAACCTCAAATCCCTCTAGCTACACCATATAAATTCCTTCATGCAGATCACCATGAAAGAATGTTGTATTCACATCCATTTGTTCAAGCTCTAGATCCGATGTTGCTGTTAATCTGAGAATAATGCGGATTGCCCCCATCTTCACTACTGATGAGAAGATCTCTTCAAAGTCAAATCCTTTCTTCTGAAGGAATCCCTTGACCACCAATTGAGCTTGTGCTGCGTGATTTTCCCACTGCCATCCTTCTTGAGATTGAACACCAACTTGTTCATCAGTGCCTTATTTCCTATAGGGAGCTTGACCAACTCGTAAGTCTGATTCTTCTCTAGAGAATCCATCTCATCTCACATGGCTTGCAGCAAGTTGTTTTTGTCTGAATGAGATAGTGCTTCTTGGAAGCTTTTTGGCTCCCCCTCTTTAGTAAAAAGAGCATATTCTGATTCTAGATATTTTCTTAATGGTATGCAGCCTCGCTCAAATCTTTGTGGCAGACTGGCAAAGGCTCACTAGGTTCGATCATAAGATGTACCATCATACACTTGTGATGGTCGATCTTTCGATTTTCGTTGAAGGTTGTGGCTCCCTCATCTCAATAATCTCTTCTTCTTTCTTTTGTTCTACTTCAGGCATTTCATTCGATACCTCACTATTATTTGTGGCATTAGGTGTAGGATCTACAACAATATCATGGGAACTTTTAGGTACAGTGAGTTTTTTATTGTCTTCATATGTTTGATTTTCTTGAAATACCACATATCTGCTTCTAATCAATTTACTCTCTTTCAGGTCCCATAACCTATATCCAAATTCTTCATCTCCATATTCAATGAAGATACATGGGGTGTTCCTTGCATAGAGCTTCTGCCTGAGCTCCTTAGATACATGAGTAAAGGCTAAACATTCGAAAACATTCAGATGAGAGTATGAGGGATCTCTGCCAGACCACACTTTTCTAAAATCTTGAAGTTCAACAGAACTGATGGTGATCTGTTGATCAAGTAGCAAGCAGTGTGGATGGCTTCTCCCTGAAAAGGCTAGGCAGCTTGGCTAAACTAAACATACTTCTGACCTATTCTATGATTGTTCAGTTCATTCTCTTTGCTACTTCATTATGTTGCGGTGTACGTGGTACTATTTTCCTATATTGAATGTCATGTCTTCTGCAATAGGCATCAAACTCTCTAGATATATATTCACTTCCAATATTGTCAGAGCGGAGGCATTTCAACTTTTTCCTTGTTTGAAACTCCTTCTTTCTCATCCATCGGGGGGGTGGTTTTGGATCATTTTTTAGTCTGGAATCACCTCTCTACATCGTTTTTCTCTCCTTTTATCTAAATAATTGGTTTTTCCACATAGATCTGATTTTTTTTCTCGTGTTTTTCCGTGATTTCACCATCTTAGTGCGGTGTTGTTTTGTTCGTCGTCTTGGTGCGGTATTGTTTGGTTTTCTGTCTTGTTGCAGTGTTTGTTTGGTTCAGATTGACAAATCAGCTTCGATCCATTACAGATTCAATCAAGACTTGGGGGTCAACGTTACAGATCCGGAGACATGGATATTCCGCTCACTTTGATTTTGTCACATTTGTAGGCATTTTGCAGTTTTATACTATTAACCAATGTCCAGTGAGTTTGTTCATGGATTATCCTTTTCGATTTTTAGCAATGTTGAATTTGTGTTGTTTTTGATGTATTTTATCAATTTAAATGAATGAATATTTTCTTAATAAAAAAAAGAAAAAAAAAAACTCCTTTATGGAGCTAAATGGAGTACACACCGCCCCTAGGATTCGTCACTCTGAATGTGAAGTGGGTGCTCTTGGTAACCACAATGGAACTCATCACGAACTCTCACAAACTCAATGCAAGTCATAAGATGACATCTTGGTTTTACTTTAATTTAATGCCCTAGATAAGTCCACTTTAACATTTGTGAGCATATAGTTCTTAGGAGAATGATAGTGAGAAAGGTAGAGCATTCAATCACTCAATCATTTGACCCTTTAGATTAGGCCAATTCTATAGTTGGTTGAGGACCCGTCCTTCATAAGATGGATAATTATTAATTAATTAATTTAAACTTGAAGAATTAAAAAATAAACAAATTAATGATTGAAAACATGTGGAAGCTCTATACTCTACTAGGAGTTGAAGTACCTTAGACTTTTCCTTTAAATGGAGCTCGAGCATTGATAGTTTTATAAGCTCGAGCTTTCCTTAGCACGGCTGAATGGCCAAACGAATACAATTTTTTAAACTATTTTTCAAATTAATCTAGCTTCTAAAGTATTTATTAAAATAGTCTTGTTTTGAATATTTTAATAATTTTTTTGACTTTGATCAACTGGGGCCAATTTGACTAGAGTCACTCCTTCACCTATGACGCCACCTGATTGAGCGCCTGAATTTACATAAAATAAAAATTTGCATGGCACTACGTGATGCATTCTGGTGAGTCACCAGAATGCGTCAGTTTGACTGGAGCTACTCCAACTAGCGTCATTCTCCAGAACGCGCCAGGCATATTCTCATCCACCCATTATTTCTACACTCTTTCTTACGAAAATTTTAAACTAATAACACTAAAAAATTAAAACAATTAATACTTAAAGAATATTAGAAAATAATAGTAAAAATAATCTTTAGTTATAACAATAATTATAATATAACATTAATCATTAATTACTCTCTTAAAACTACACATTACTTTTTTTTAAGCAACTACACATTACTATTAGTTAATTAAAACTTGTATTAATTATAATATAATGATATAACAATAATTTTTTTTGTCAAAAAAAACAAAATAACAATAATCATTAAAACTACACATTTTTATTCTAATAATTAAAAGTACAAATTAATATTAATTACTATTAGTTACTATTAATCATAAATTTTTCTTTTAAAATATTACTCTCTTAAATTTTTATTCAACTATTAATTTTTTAATCCAGTACATGGTTTAATTTTAATTATTTTTGTTTTTTTTTATTATTGCTACTATTAGTGTTGCTAATGTTGTTTTCATTTTTTAAATGTTACTAATAATCTATTAATTACTAGTGTTATATTCTTATTATTGTTTTAATTTTTTTAAAATATTCTTTATTAGTGTTATTATTATTTTCTAATAATTTTTTAAATTTTTTTAGTATTAGTTTAAATTTTTTAAAAAAAGAGTATAGGAATAATTGATGGATGGGGTTGCGCCACATTACACGTTCTGGTGAGTGGTGTCAACTAACGTCACTCATCAAAACGCGCCACGTGGCGCCATGCAATTTTTTTTGTTTGTAAATTCCGATTCCCAATGAGTAGGCGCCATGTGTAAATGAGTGACTCCGATTAAACTGACACCACTTGATCAAAGTCAAACAATTATTAAAATATTCAACAAGACTATTTTGGTAAATAGTTTAGAAACTAGATTAATTTAGTAAATAGTTTAAAAAACTAGTATAAAAAAGCCATTAACACAACACTAGTTTTTATTAGGGATGGCAATTTGGACCCTACCCACTGGATACCGGCAAAAAATATCCATGATGGGTAGGGTAAATACCCGCTTTGTGGGTACGGGTACGGGTCTGGGTAATTACCTGTCAACAAGAGAGGGTATGGGTGCGGGTACGGATACTCTAGTACCCACCCCGCCCCGCACCCGCATATATAAATATATACATTTATATATTTATTTATTTATATTACTACATATAATTATAATTATATATCAAATTTTAAAAATAAAATTAATGTAATCTATGGTTTCTTAACTATTTTTCCTTTCAGACTTAATCACTTACTGACCTAAGTACTAACAGCAGCCATTGATGTTCTTTGTGTTATTTTTTCACTTTTTCTTAGTTAAAGTACGGATAATGGGTGTGGGTATGGGTACTTAGGTACCCAGAGGGTACGGGTAAGAGTACTTAAGTTGTTACCCACGCGGATACGGGTCCGGATACGGATATTTTTTTTAAACGCAGATATGAAGACGAATACTATAATATCCTATCCAGATCCTACCCATTTCCATCCCTAATTTTTACAAGTTATATTTCTTAAGTAAAATAACCATGTCACACCAAAAAGGGAGTTGCTATGTACTTTTACGGGTATAGTACCCAACGTACGTGAGGGGTCAAATTAATTGGCTATTAATTTTATTATAAATATTTAAATACTTATTAAATTTAACAACTAATAATTAAATGCTTGATAACTTAGACATCAAATCTCAAAAATAAAGACGAGTACTTGAGTATTTTTATAGTAAAATGAGATACTAGTTTAAATTTGATATAAAATCTATGTAAAGTCATTAATTAAACTTCCTAAGTAATGGTTATATAACTGCCGAACATCTTTAATAATTTTATGGAACAAAAAAAAAATAAAAAATTTCAACATAAATCAAAATTAAATTTTAAAAAAATGCCAATAAATTTAACGAATGTAAACAAAAGCATAAACATATTCTAACTCAGATTGTTTCCTAAAGAATAATCTACAGGCTACAGCAACCACAATTTCATGAGAAAAAGTACTCTTAATTATATCATGTGAAAGGGTGAGTTTTTTTTTTTGGAGGGGTGGTGGTGGAAGGTTAAGAATTCAGGCATCCGAAAGGTCCCCTTAAAAACCGGCTTATAAGGGGGTGGTTTACCTAGCTATATAAGCAACGGTCAGGCTCGTTAACCACCCGATGTGGGACTCGCAACACGCCCCCTCGAGCCTGGGCTCGTCACCACAAGCGAGGGCTAGCGGCACTATCCACACCACCGGACAGAACGTGGCTCTGATACCATGTTAAGAATTCAGGCATCCGAAAGGTCCCCTCAAAAACTGGCTTATGAGGGGGTGGTCTACCTAACTATATAAGCAACGGCTAGGCTCGTTAACCATCCGATGTAGGACTCGCAAAGAAGTCAAAACAGAACCAAGAAGTTCTCCAATCAGAAATTTACAATTGATGAAAGGCTACCAAGTAGGATCTTTGAAATGCAAGATATGATTAATTATAATCAACTGACGTTAAGGGGGACTAAAGAAAGATATAATATGTGAATTATGCATGAGATATATATATATATATATATATATATATATATATATATATATATATATATATATATATACATGCGTGTTGAAGAGAAAGTTACGTATGAAACCTGTGAATCAGAGGTCAGTTAAGCTACTGAAATCTTCTGTGAAGAAAAGCCAGAGCCGATATGAGTTTGAGAAAAGAGAGAAGAAGGAAGCAAGGAGAAGAGTCTCCTACGATTCGTTGGGCAAATTAGTGTTTAGTTGTTATAATGAATAGTTAGATATATCGTTATTTGCGCGTTGCCTCATGGATCGAACTTACACGTATATGTTCTATATTTAGAGAAAGAGCAAGATGTACTACGAAATTATGTCTTTTTGTTTTTTTTTTTTTTCTTTCTTCTTATTTGACCAAAACCAAGCATGATTGTTTTTAGGGTAAATCAGGACTTTATAATTTATATTTTCTTTATTTATTTTGATGATATTATATTCATTATTTAGAGTTACTTAATGAATATAATAGATCAATTACTTGAGCGAAACAGATTTATGTATACTTGAGAGACTATAAAAAAAAAAGAGAATCTTTTTCTTTTGGTTTGTCATGGCTACAAAATCCGAATCATGACAGTTGCCAGCATAAGAATTCTACCATAAGAACCCTCCCACTACTAACATTTGAAGTTAATGCAAAAACCTTAGCTTACATGGGCAATGGGGGAGCTAATACTCTGCACCAGTATCGTATATACTCCTTCAATAAAGCTACCTTCAACAAAAGGAGCCACCATAACAGGAAATCCATGCCCAACAACCTATATAGCTCATGATTCATGAAGCTATATATAACCTCCTATCTCAATAGTCTTAGGCACAACGTACCAAGCCTATAAACATAAATTTAGTTTTTAAATTAGCAAAAGGGCACAATGCTTGGGATCAAAAAATCATCCTATCTGAAAGAGAGAAAAATCAACATAAAATTATAACAAAACCTACATATGATCACCAATAGAGGACAAGGAAGACGAACCAAAAAAATGCCAGAATCGACTATTAATAGTGGTTTAGAGCAGAAACGCTGTAAAAAAATCTGCGAAGGTTTTGATTAGTAGCGCTTTTCAAAGGCAACGCTAAAAAAGAATATACCTTTAATAGCGTTTTCCCAAGGAAACACTATTTTCACCCCAACTTTTTTTCGGAGGAGCGCTATTAAAGGAGTAACCATAATAACATTTGTATGAGGAAACACTATCTTCCCCCCGATTTAAAACAAAACTGTCTAGGTGACCAACTTTCTATATGTTAGTTGAAACAGTCCATGAAGTTAATGACCAATAATATCTTTCCACACAAAACGGGATATTCAACGCACGATTTTCTCAATTCATCAAATCTGTTCCTTTGTAACTCAACACTATTGAAAACGTTAGTTTGAATTGTTTGACCAAAATCTCCTATAGAAGGACCAAGACTCGGTTATATATTAATTAAGGAAGTTGTTAGAATTGCACGTAATTTCTTCGGTCTGACGGAGATCCAAGATTAAAGTCGAAGTTTTGACAAGGTTTACACACACTACAACATTTTTTATCTACAACAACGCCTCTCACTTCAACAGTTCAAAAACTGTTGCTTTAAAGTACAATAGACAGCGGTTTTTAATACTGTTGGCTCAATGAATTTTTTTATACAATTATAATATGCAACAGTTAAAAATTGTTCTTAAAAAGGAAAAGCCAACGGTTATTAATAAGTTATTTTTTTATTTTATTAAGACAGTTATATAACCGTTGCAGATAAAAGTTTTGTTATACTGTGCATAAAAACCGTTCTCTTAAGATTTGAGAATGCTTTTATAAGTGTTCTTTCATAATTTATAATTTGCAAGTCAAAAAAACCATTCTTGCAGATGTATAAAATAACTTAGCACCAAATAGTGCCCGCCCTCTAAAAATTATGAAGCTCAATCCTAACCTCACCCACTACTCCGCGTTCTCTCCGCAATGTTCTCTATCTTACTCTGCTCGTTTTCTCTCTCTCTTTATCCAATGCTAACTTCATCTTTATCTCACTCGATCTGTTCCTTCCTAAAACTAACTCATCTTCTTCCAACGCATTCTCTTCCAAAAACTTACCTGCACAAAATTAGATTTTGTATAGCACAATTGTTTCACTATCATCATCAATCACTGTTTCGCGTCAATTTCCAGAATTGCAAAAAATCCCTAAGGAGGTAAGGGTTAGTTTGTTCCCCCTTTCTTTATTTAGCTTTCTAATTTCCATAATTCTAATTTTTAATTTAATTTTTTTAATTTTTGGTACTCTGGTTCAGACTTCAATTCGATAATTTCCTTCTTTATTTAAGTTTTGAATCTTCTTGTTTGGTTTTGTGTGGTAGTGTACTTGCTATTTTAGTGCATAGTTTAGTGCGTTTTTAGCACGAGCTCTCTTCCAGAGCTTGCTGTTATTTGAGGTGAAGTTTTGCAGTGATATCTGAAGACTATGGAGTAGAAGCTTTCGTGACAATGCCTCGTTATTGGATAATACTTAAGCTAGTACACTTTGTAATTAATCAATTATTATTACAACTGTTTTGTTAGTTAGCATAGTTAGTCTGTTAGCTGCAGTTAGCTTTTCTGTTAGTTAGTTAGGACTTTTGACGGCTATATAACCAACTCATGTAAGCATTGAACACTTGAGAAATGTGATAATGAGTTCATTGAAATCTTTTATGGTATCAGAGCTCTCATCCTGAGAGCTCTGCTGCGCCTCTTACTCTCTTGCATTTTCCTGTTCAGCCATTTCAAGATTCCAATCTTTCTTGAGTTTTCCCTCACTTTCTTTCTCTTTCTTCTACATTCTGCAACAATGGCTGGAACTGAACCAGAGATTGAAACCGTGTTTCCAACTCCACCAACTGCAATTGATCCAAATGACAACCCTTATTACCTTCACCCTAGAGAGAGCCCAGGAGCAATCCACATCAATCCATCCCTCGATGGATCCAATTATCATGATTGGAGCAAAGCTGCAAAAAGGGCTTTGCTTGCAAAGATCAAATTCATCTTCGTCAATGGTTCAATTCAGATCCCTGATACTGCTCATGCGAAGTATGGCGCTTGGGTAAGATGCAACACTATGATTGTTTCTTGGCTTATTCGTTCTCTTTCCCCTGAAATTGCACACATTGTCTCGTGCTTTGATAATGCAATTGATCTATGGCAAGACTTGAGGGATAAGTTTTCAAAAGGAGATCATTTCAGAATCTCGGATCTTCTGCAAGAGATACACTCGATGAAACAAGGTGAAAGAACAGTCACAAGATATTATGCTCACATGAAGGTCTTTTGGGAAGAATTGGAAACCCTAAGGCCCACACCATTATGTTCTTGTGAAGTAAAATGCAGATGTGATTTGGCATATTTGAGGACTGTGATAAATCAAAACAACTCAGGACTAAATATGGATGCCTTGACAGCTTTTTTAACAACTCCAGGTGATGCTAACGGTGTTCGAAGTTCTTCTACGCCAACTCATGCACCAAACAGTTATGAGGTAAAATGACTTTTCTTGTCTTTCACTGTCATGTGGCTATATTCCCTTAGATGTTCAGTTTCGAATTTGATTCCTAATCCTATTACTCGGTTTATTCTATTCACTAAACTTATTGCTATCGATTTTCTTTATATCTATGAAACTCATAATACTTGGTTTCTTAGTTGTCATTTAATGTGAAATAAGAGGACTGACTTTGTTAGTTTCATTTGATGATATCTGATTTTGTAACGTGTTGATGTTCCCTATTCTGTTGCTAATCCTAGTAGCAATCCCTGTTTAGTAATCTTGTTTTGGTCTTATTTTGTTAATTTTGGGTTGTTGCTACCTCAGTTTCATTAATGAAATCAATGTCATCTCTTACCTTTTATTCTTTTAAATAATAGTATTTTTGTGCTAGTTTATATTAAAATCTGCTACTTTCTCACTCTGCCACTGCTATAAACTCACTGCCAACTAATAAGCACCCAAGACTTAGGCACCTCATAATACCCAAGTCCCTATCACCAACTTGATTACACATATATGTTTTGATTCTTAGGTGATCTATCAAGTTTTGGCTGGTCATTATCACCTGTTAAAGATAATAATAGCCCTAAAATGAATGGGCAGAAATAAGGGTGTGGTTGGGTTCACATTGAATTTGAGTGGGGGCAAGATCTGTTCAATGCATTATATTCTTAAATTATCTGTCTCAATGAAGGGGAGATGGCCTATTAATAGATTTTACATTATTTCTTATAGCCCTGTTGTGTGTGTTATTTTATTTTTAAGAAAATAGTCTAACTATCATCATTATGTTCTTCTTCTAGTTTGAATAATTTATTTAGTCAAAATATTAGTTGTTTCTTGCAAGAAAGAAAAACGCATCTCAAGAAATGATAAATATTTAAGTGGTACATGAAAATAAATCCTTTTAAAGAAATTTACTGATGGTCATAAACAAATAAATACATAACTAAGTAAATAAGTAGACTAAAGTCTAATTTTCATACAATAATCCAATACTAAATTTATTTGAGAAAAAAATTAATTTTCAACGCGTGTAACAGTAGCATTTTTTCCCCAAAAATTGTAAGAATGTAAGGGTAAGTAGGTTTGGATAAATAGTACTGTAGCCTTGTTATTTATAATAACTCTGTTATATGTGTTATATCGTTTTTTCTTTCTAGAATGATGTCCTGATTTGAAGACACTTGTCTTTCTTGTTGATAATTATACCTAGCTTCCAACTGCTATCCCCTTTTAATGTTGAAGTTCTTGGCTGTTTTGCTTCTTACTATGGCATAACTTTCTCTTTTCATGTTGAGTTGCTTAATGCTATGTATTCCATTGAATATGCTCATAGTATTAGTTGGTCTAATTTTTGGTTGGAATGTAATTCTAGCTTGGTGGTATTGGCTTTTTCATCACCACGATCTTGTTCCTTGGAGGCTTAGAACCAGGTGGAAAAATTGTATTCATTTTTTTGATAGAGTAAAAACTGTATTCTTTTGACTACTAGTATGAGGTTCTTAATATGTCATATTTTTAGAGAAGGGAACAATGATGCATACAGGTTAACTAATTTTGGTGTTTCTTATAAATGCTATAGTTGGTGGAATCTTATTCGTAATTTTATTACGGAAGACTTTTTTTCGTGATAGATTTGGTCTTCCTAATTATATATTTAGGTGATTCTTTTTGCATGCCATTTGCTTTTAAAAAAACTGCTATCCCCTTTTATTGCTTCACATCGTTGATTGAAATACATGGACAAATATATGAGACTTCGATGAAATCCATACAACGATCTTCGGTTTCTTGCTTCCAATATTTAAAATATAGTCATTTCACTTTTGAGTATTTAAAGGGTTATTAACTTATTGTTCTTATAATTTGATAACAGCCAAATATTGGTCTTGCGAATCAAAATCTATTGGATGACAACTTATTGGATGTGAAAGAAGATGAAAATGCATATTTTGATAGTTGATCAGTATATCATGACTTTATGTTTTAGATTACAATGACATGTTGGAAATTAGCTAGTGATAGATAATTATTGATGACTGTATGCCTTTTTTCAGATGACTGTTTCGTTTGCTAGTTGTTCAAATACTATTGAATGTGTTATATTACTGAGGAACGTCTTTATCAGAATATTTTTGCTTCTCAGTTCGGGCAATTAGCAATAATTTTTCTGTGGATTAGGCCCTGTAGTGGTAGAACCTGCTTTGATAGAAAATAGGATCAAAGCCACTTCCTCTGCTTTTCTTTCTGGATACCAAATTGGTATATTTATAGTTTTGGTCATGAATATAAGTTTTTTCTATTTGAAGATACAATCATTGTCTAATAAGAAAAATCATTGTGTAATAAGAAAAATCATTTATACATCAAATTAAAATCATTGCCTAATAATAAAACTGTAATAAGAAAAACCATTGCCTATACATCATAGTAAAACGATTGCCTAACTAAAAAAATGGTGGTCTAAACATCATAGTAAATCTATTGTATAATACAAAAAACCGTTGTCTATACGTTATAGTAAAATCGTTGTCTATTTTGAAAAAAAACGTTGTCTAAACATAATATAAAACTATTGTATAATAAAAAAATCCGTTGTCTATACAGTATGTTAAAACCGTTGCCTAATGAAAAAAAAACCATTGTGTAAACATATATAATAGTTAAACCATTTCCAAAATTATCAACTACAACGATGTTATATGCGTACTCTATATACACATACCCAACGGTTTACCCCGTTGCCTAATTCAAAAAACCATTGTCTAAGCATAATAGTTAAACCGTTGTTTAAACTCAACAACAACGGTGTATATGCGTATTCGATATACACATAAGCAACAATTTACCCCATTGTCTATGGTGGCAATGATTTACGATCATTGTCAAAGTGAAATGCAAAACCGTTAACTGTATTACACATAAAGGCAACGGTTTTTAGTTACTGTCGTATAAAGTTTACAAAACCGTTGCCTAAAGTAAAGGCAACACCTTAAACTACCAATTCAATAATCGTTGCCTATTGAAAGAACAATGGTTTTTTTTGCTTTAGACCACGGTTTTGAGGGGTTGCCATAAATGAAAAATGTTGTAGTGACAAGACTTTGGAAACTATATTTCACTTGGGTTCGACATACCATTCACAAAACGATGACCAATCCAAAAAAACCATACAATCCTAGGAAGATTGGCTAAGAACTTATGTTTGGAGAAATCAGGGGGATGGAATGAAGAAACATGAGACGCTATTTGGAAACAAGAAAACAAGATGAGCGGGTCATATCCGCAACTTTTCTAAGGTAACAAATTACGAGGATGAAATTTTTGTTTAGTGGGGGAGAGTTGTAACAATCTAAAAATTATAAATTTTACAATAATTAAAAAATATAATTAATTAGATATATTAGGAATGATTAAAGAAAATTTTTTATGCCAAAAAGTTTGATTTTTGGCTCTGTTTGGGTTCCACTGACAGTAATAAACTAATACTGTCAGGGAAAATACCGATGGATAAATTTTTTGACTTGTCTAGATATATTGAGTTATAAATATTTTTAGGTGTTGAGCAATATTATAGAGATCCAAAAAAGCAAAGGAACCTATACTGATAAAATATTATTATCTGCTCTGTCAGTCCAAATCGACACCGGTTCCGAGTTCAGTGACAGATCTGGAGCCGGGAATTCAGTTCCAACATCTTTATATTTTCATATTCTAGTTCTATAATTCAAATTCGAATTTGAAATTTAAATTTCAAAATTCTCACACACTATGAAAAGTTAAAGTGCAAGCTCCTTGTACAAAATTTGGAATTAGAGCCAATTCCCATCTCTAAATGCCTTGTTCAGTTGAGTCTCTTTAGTTACTCCCCATTTTGGTTCTATTTTATTTCACTCCACCTTTTACTCTTCACCCTTAGATGCAAGATAGCTCACTTTCTCTCTTTAATTTCTCACCCTTGGATCAAGATATTTTTCTCTCACTCTCTTCTCCTCCTCTCTTTCTCTCATATGGTTCATCCCACACCCCACACTTTCTCATTTTCTAATTCCTCTATTCTCATACCATTCTTTCCTTATCTCCATCACATTCTCATTTCTTTCACTTCTCACAAAACAAAACACACTCCCCACTTGCTCTATAGATATATTTCTCCTCCCTACCAAAACCTCTCTCTTTCTCTTCTTCTTCTCACTTTTTCTTCCATTTTTGAAAGAATCTCCTCCATCCTTGAAGTCCTACGTGGTTCCAAGCTCATAGGTGAAGAGAGATTCCACCTTTACACACTCTTTTCTTCTTCTTCTTCTTTCAATCTATTTTCAGTTGTCATGGTTTTGACCTAAAAACTTCCCACCTTTTTCCTTTTCATTCATTTTCGGTTCTACCATGGCTTTGGCCAACGTTTTAATTTTTTTATGTCCTGTCTTGTGTTTTCTTAATTGTAGAAGCTATCTTGGAGCAAAACTAACAAGCGGTGGTGTGGGAGAAGCTTCAAATCCGAAATCTACATCCAAGGTGGGATGAAGATGATTCACCATTCTTGCGTGATTAGAGTAGTATACGTTTGATTTGTTGTTTTGTTAGGGAAATCCCAAGCCCTATATGTGTTTTGCTTTGTCATTTTGATCTTCATTTTCTCTTGATTTTATGGTTGATTTTCGGATTCCCTTAATTTTATGGTTCACTCTTCACCAAAGAGCTACGTCCAGTCCTCTCTACTTGAGAGCTTTATCCACTATAACAAAACCTTTTGTTACAAAGTATTCAACACCTCTTCAGGCAGTATTCTCAACCTCTTCAGGTTCTCTAAGTATTCTTTTACAGACAAGCCTCTTCAGGCTCAACCAAACTATGTTTTTGAAAAAGGTTGTTCTACTAACTCACTAAATGTGAGAATTCGAAACTAAAGCTTAGCCTCTTAAAAACAACTCTACACAGAGAGCAATATGAAAGTGAGGATCAGAGTAGCTTTTCTAGCTTTGCAAGCTTGAGATTTTCTCTTTTATCTCTTGAGCTAATATTTGCTTGTATCTCTTGAAGGATTTTGAAATGCTAAGTGTTGCTTCACTTGTATTTTGCTCAAGTTCAATCTTGTTGATCTTTTTCTTTTTCGTTTTTGGTAACTTGCACTTTCAAAAGATAAAGGTATATATAGCCTCTTTTCTTTGAGCAGTCTTCAGTCTTCAATGGATGGAAAAGGATCCGTTCTGATGAGCATTGAATGCATTTGATACGTTGAGTCTGATAGCTTCTGAAGTTTCTGATCAGCAGAATAGACTATCAGGGTGATAGCTAAAAGTGGTGCTGACATATCCTCTGAGTAGAACGAAAGTTGCCTTTTGTTTATCCAAAACAAGAAGGTCAACTTCTTTAGGTGACAGAGACATTCTGGCTTATGCTTTACTTTTGTACGAATATTACAAAGAATGTTTTGTCCCACGGGTATAAGCCTTTTACAAGGAATAATAAATTCAAATGCTTTTACAGGATATTCGCGCTTGAAATTTAAAAGCATTTATTGGACTAGCTATTACAGAAGGTAACCGAAAGAGTCTTTGGACTCAAGGTTCTATAAATTACCATCCAGTCGTAAACCAAGAATAAGTGTTGGATGAGATAAAGTCTTTGGAGTATGTTGGACGAGATAACGTCTTTGGACTATGTTGGACGAGATAAAGTCTTTGGACTATGGATAGTCTTTGGAATCAATTTAGATTTGTCCTGCACACTTAATATAAAACGTTAGTCCATAACAAATCTTTGTTCATCTTAAATTAGCTCTTTGTTAACATCAAAACCTAAGAGATTATCTGGACCACGACCACTTTGGTTCCAACAATCTCCCCCTTTTTGATGATGACAAAACATACTAATTTTGATTGAACAAAGAGTCCTGGAGAGCTGAAGGGCTCCTCCTAAGACAAACATTCTGATCATTTAAAGCATTTAAACATTTAAAGCATATAAGACAGATATAAGCACATGTATCATTTAAAGATTCAATCAACCCATTTAACTTTAAATATTTAATCAACCTTAAATATTAAATATTCAATCAATCCATTTTCTCCCCCTTTTTGTCATCAGACAAAAGAGTGAGAAACACATCATAGTCAGTTTATTTGAAAACAAAGAAAACAAAATTTTTAAGAAGAGGGAGGAGGTTTTGGAATGAAATCTTTGAACATGGCCGCAATCTGCTGAAGGAGCACCGCATTGTTGGCTTCTATGGTCCGTTGGACGAACTCTTGAAACTCAGGAGGAATAACCGAGGCGGAACTCTCAGCAGTGGCCCGGGTTGCGTCCACACCTCTTTGATCAGGAATAACATTGAGAGCCTGAGAGGGAGATGGATCAACAGGATGAACCATTGAGAGAGGGATAGGTTGAGACTTGGACTGAGCTGAGTCTTCAACTTGTTCCACTTCGTCATCATGAGTTTCAGAGGAGGGTTCCGCATAGATGATTTCGGTGTCCCCAGTCTCGTCAGGAATAATCGGCTTAGGAGGAAGAGGAGGAGGAACATTAGGATCAATGATAGGTTTTGGTGGAGGTGGCAGCACTTCAAGTATGATATCAGCATCATCATACTTGTTTTCCCTCCATCTGATAGCAGGCATAGGTAAAACATCTCTAGGATAAAGAGGTATGCCAAAGATATCATCGATGATCATGAAGTTAGCTTCACGGATTCGATATTGTCTCGGGTAGACGCGAATCTCTGCTTTCTCCTCAACTGATAATCCAGATGATGATGCTTCTTGGGAGCATCTCCAGATGTGGTTTTCCCAATAGATCCTAGCATCTGGGTCAAATCTGAATCGAGGATCTTTCTTCCAAATACTTTCGAGAGCCCCAGAGTCATCTCGATGTTTTGTCCAAAACAGGGGATCAAAAGCATTTTTGTAAGGCAACGTCCATGACTCAAGCCTTTTGCGAAGGTCCTTATCCTTGTTGGGATCTAGGATAGGGAGCCTTGGACAAGCTCGAGGAGGAACAACTCCTACTCTTGTGCGAGAAGACTTTGACCAAAATCTCTTTGGAAGGTTGTGATGGATCTTAGCTTCTCGAGACATGTCACACTCCTTCCACACAGCATAGTAAGGAAGAAAGTCCCGGACATCAGAATACTCCTTCCAAGTTGATGGATAGCTTGGAATGAAAGAAAGGTCGGGATCAAGGATGAAGTTGCTTAAGCCAAACGTCCTTGCCCTTCTTTCATACTCCGTTTGGTAACCTCTCTTGTCTTCATGTCGAAGAACAATGTGCCTCTTTATATTGCAGTGGCACCATTGGAATGCCTTGTTCTTGATGAGGTTGGGATAGACTTTCCTTGGAGGAAACGTCTTCTTCTCAAGGCAGGTAACCAAGGGTCCATGGGCAGTGTATGTTTCAGAGGGCAGAGGTTTAGTTGAAGTGTATCGGATGGGGTGATAGCCAAGTTTAGGGGGTAAGGAGTATGATGTGGGGGGTTGTTCAAATTCATACTCAGGTAAAGCAAGAGGGCTTTTGGGGTGAGGTTCAGTAATGGGGGGTGTGTGTTTAAGGAATAGAACAGGAAATTTGCGTTTGACCTCAGCCCGAATTGAGCATTTGTTATTGTAGTCTACTCCAGGGAGGCATCTATATTTGCTTTTGGGAAAGATCCGTCTGGGGTAGGGAGCACCATAAGGTTGGAAGGGGTGATCTCCCCAGGGTGTGAACCAGTCTTCGGGTTCATTTGGTGAGGTTAGAGTTTGAGTTTGTGGTAGGTTAGTGGGTGACAGTGGTAGGGAAGGTTCAAAGGTTAAGTCTTCTATCTCAGACGATTGGACGATAGGAGAAGTAATAACTGAACTGGAGATAGGTTCAGTATTACCTTTCGTCTTTGCTCGAGATGACCTAGCCCTTGTTGACAAAGGTTTAGGCAGAGGTGCAGCAGACGAGGTTTCCAATCTTGGCCCTTTAACTACCCTGGAGATGGGTAGATTGTCCTCTTCATCCTCATCAGTGGGAGCTAGAACCAGCTTCCTTTTTTTGCATGGTTGGACGATGAGCTTTGGACGAGAAGAAGAAGTCTTAGCTATTGGACGAGCTCGTTCAGCAGAGCGTCCAGCAGTGACACATTGTTCAGATGCTTCTTCTGAGCCTTGCGTCTGAGCTCCTTTTTGTTTTCCTTCAAGTTTGGACTTTTTGAGGTAGTCCAACTGCATCATCACCAAACTCTGCCTAATAAACTCAGGCTGATGCACACGTTCAATGCCATGAACTCCGTAGTATTTGAACTTTCTTTCTGGAGCCAAGTTCTTTAGGTCATCGTAGACCATATGCTTTTCGAATATTGTTGAGAGAAGAGCACCATAGATGATTGTAGTATTCTTCCCAGAGCCTTCAATGGCATATTTGAAGAAGGAAAAGAGTAGGTGGGGAAGGTTTATTTGCCTTTCAAGAATCAAATGAACCAGGCAAAATTGATGAGCCTTTGAAACATTATCCTTTGACCCAACCTTATGAAGGATAGCCTTGTTCAAGATTTGGTGAAGAACCCTAGCCTTGTCAGTCATTTTTGAGGCTATGAGTTTGTCACCCGAGTTTTTCAACAAGCAATCTCTGATGGTAGAAGCATCACCAATCTCTTCTTCCCAATCATCTTCAACAGTTATACCTAATTGGGCGCACCCAGTCGCATTCGAGATGGTTGCTTCAGATACTATTACTTCAGTATCAAGCACTTTGTTGCGAATCTCCCTTGCAGAGACAATGGGGTTTGTCCAGAACTCCCTAACTAGAGCAGGGTAGATTACCGGAGAACCTTCAAAGAAGCTTGACCATCCAGCAGCATGGATGTTAGAGAAAATGTCAATCCCGTTATCAGCCAGGAATTGTAGGTTAAACTTGTACTCGACCATGACATCAGCAGTCTGAGCGTTAAAGGTTTTTCCTTTACCCTTAGAGCCAGCAAAAGAAGAGGTTGCCATAGTTTCAGAGAGGATGTTTAGGAAAAGAAAGAGTTTTTTTTCAGAAGAGGTTTTCCTTTTGCAAGAAGAAAGGTTAAAGCTTTTTGTAAAGGTTTGATTTTTAACAACACTTGGGTTTTAAAGAAAGGAGAAGAGAGAACGAAAACCTTTCGTATTTTCAAAGAGAGGGAGAGCGAAACGACGTGCATTAAATGCCTGACACACGTTCAGACTTTGAAATCGTAAAAAGCATTTTTGGCAAATAAAGAAAACAAAAACTGACTCAGTTAAGGGAATGAAGGGTAATAGTTCATTCGACAAAGATTGAGTTCCATTAATGCATTAGACGAGCATTCAGAAAGAACAATGGACGAGCATATATTGGACGTAATGCAAATATTGGACGCATGCATTGGACTCTCAGTCAATCAATGAAATGCATGTTCAGATATTTTCTTATAAATATAAATCTATCTTCGGCTAATGGTTTAGTGAAGATATCTGCCCATTGATGGTCAGTATCAACAAATTGAATATCTATTGTTCCTTTTTGCACATAGTCCCTAATAAAATGATGTTTTATTTCTATATGCTTTGCTCTAGAATGCAGTATGGGGTTCTTTGACAAATTAATAGCAGCAGTGTTATCACACATGATAGGGATGTTGCTTACAAACACGTTGTAGTCTTCTAACTGATGTTTGATCCAAAGCAGTTGTGAACAGCAACTGGCTGCAACAATGTACTCAGCTTCAGCAGTTGATAGAGCAATTGTGCTTTGCCTTTTTCTTGACCATGAGACAAGATTAGCACCAACGAAGTGACACCCTCCACTTGTGCTTTTCCTTTCTATTCTGTCTCCAGCATAGTCAGCATCACAGAATCCAACTAATCTGTATTCATCAATTTTCTTATACAAAAGACCCAGATTAGTAGAACCTTTTAGGTATCTAAAGATTCTTTTTACTACTGAGAGATGAGACTCTCTTGGATCAGATTGAAAACGAGCACATAAGCAAACACTAAACATGATATCAGGTCTGGACGCAGTTAGATATAAGAGGGAACCAATCATACCTCTATATACCTTTTGGTCTACCTTTTTATCTTTATCATCTTTGTTTAGCACGGACGTTGGATGCATTGGTGTATTCATAGGTTTACAATCGTCCAACTTGAAGCGTTTTAGAAGCTCCTTTGTGTACTTCGTCTGATGAATGTACACTCCGTCTGAAGTTTGCTTTACTTGAAGTCCGAGGAAGAATTTTAGTTCTCCCATCATGCTCATTTCAAACTCCCTTTGCATTAATTCAGAAAACTCTTGGAAAAGAGATTCATCAGTTGCACCAAATATTATATCATCAACGTAAATTTGAGCAACAATAAATTCCTTTTTATTTACTTTTCTAAAAAGAGTTGTGTCCACTTTTCCTCTTGAGAAGCCATTCTCCATTAGGAAAGAGCTGAGTCTCTCATACCAAGCTCTAGGAGCTTGCTTGAGTCCATATAAAGCTTTCTTAAGCTTATATACATGCTCAGGACGATTCTAATCTTCAAAACCGGGTGGTTGAAGAACATATACTTCTTCATTAATTACACCATTTAGGAATGCACTTTTTACATCCATTTGATAAAGCATGATGTTATGATGTGCAGCATATGAGAGTAAGATGCGTACAGCTTCTAATCTAGCTACTGGAGCAAAGGTTTCAGTATAATCAATACCTTCCTCTTGTGAGTAGCCTTGGGCAACTAGCCTTGCTTTATTCCTTACAACCTTGCCATCCTCGTCCAGCTTGTTGCGATAGACCCACTTGGTTCCAATTACAAACTTATCCTTAGGCAGGGAGACCAGCATCCAAACGTCACTTCGTTGAAACTGGTTGAGCTCCTCTTGCATAGCGAGGATCCAGCAATCGTCCAATAAGGCTTCGTCCACAGACTTTGGTTCCATCTCAGAGATGAAGGCTGTGTCAGCTTGCTCTCTGAAAGTTGACCTTGTCCGGACGCTATCATTAGGTTTGCCAATGATTTGATCCTCAGGATGATAAGTTCTGAATTGCCACGAACGAGGGGTATTAACAACTTGCTGAGACGATGATGCGTCCTGCGTAGCGTCTGACGCCTCGTCTTTGTTGGTTGTTGGACGAGCATCTGAATCATTCAGATTCATATCTGCAAAAGAATCATCTAGCTCTGATAATCTCTTATCAGGCTGTTTGTCATCAAATTTAACATGGATGGATTCTTCAACAATCAAAGTTCCAGAGTTATAGACTCTAAAAGCTTTGGACGTTTCAAAGAATCCTAACAATATTCCATTATCTACTTTGGCATCAAACTTTCCTAGTTGATCCTTAGTATTTAAAATAAAACATTGACATCCAAAGGGGTGGAAATAAGAAATGTTGGGTTTGCGTCCTTTCCACAATTCATAAGGAGTCTTATTCAAGATTGGTCTTATGTATATTCTGTTTTGAATATAGCAGGCAGTATTTACAGCTTCAGCCCAGAAGTGCTTAGGGACAGAACTATCACTGAGCATTGCCCTAGCCATCTCTTGAAGAGATCGGTTCTTCCTCTCAACAACACCGTTTTGTTGTGGAGTTCTAGGGGCAGAGAAATTGTGATGAATACCACTTTCATCACAGAACCTTTGAAAAAGCTCATTTTCAAATTCGCCTCCATGATCACTTCTGATCGAGCTGATGAATATGCCTTTTTCATTCTGAACTCGCTTACAGAATATAGAAAAGACCTTGATAGACTCATCCTTGTGAGCAAGGAACTTAACCCATATCCATCTAGTATAGTCATCTACTATGACAAGTCCATATTTCTTACCACTGACAGAGGCCGTCCTTGTTGGACCAAACAAATCAATGTGCAACAATTCCAGTGGTCTAGAAGTACTAACAATATTCTTGGACTCAAACGAGTTCTTAACTTGTTTTCCTTTTTGACATGCGTCACAGAAAGCGTATGATCTAAACATAATCTTTGGTAAACCTCTTACAAGGTTATGCTTGTTTAGTTTAGAGATTAATCTTATACTAGCATGACCAAGTCTTTTGTGCCAGATCCATCGCTCATCTTCGACAGACACTAGACATGATACACTTTGAGTTGAAAGTTCCCTCAAATTAATCTTGTACAGATTATTTTGCCTTTTGGCAGTGAATAAGATGGACCCATCAGGGTTCTTGACCATACATTCACCTTTATTGAAGGAAACAACAGAACCACTGTCACATAATTGACTTATGCTAAGCAAGTTGTGTTTTAATCCTTCAACCAGAAGAACATTATCAATAGAAGGAAGAGGATGCTTACCAATCTTACCTATTCTGACTATCTTTCCCCTCTGGTTGCCTCCAAAGGTGACCCATCCACTAGACTTCTCACGGATTTCTTGGAACATACACCTTTCTCCCGTCATGTGACGTGAGCAACCACTGTCCAAGTACCAGGACTGGGGTCTTTTTTGTGTTGCTAAGCAGATCTGCAACAGGTATTATCATACTCTTAGGTACCCAGATAGACTTGGGTCCTTTTGGGTTAGTTGGTGGTCTTCGACCATGCATTTTGTTTTTTTTTTTTTTTTTGTAAATGCATTTTGAAGAGGTGTGACCACTCTTTCCACAAATCTTACAGTAAGTTCTAGATGCATGCAATTTATTTTCTTTTTGCTTTCCATAGGAATGAAAAGCCTTGTGATTTTTGTTGGACCCTGATATTTTCTGAGACGCATTTTGTTTCTCAGAGTCATAGCCTAGGCCAGACTTATCATGAGGTGATCTAGTGTACCTCAATATCAGGTCTAGCTTCTCTGATCCTCCAACAAGCTTAGTTACGCTTTTGGTGAGATCAGATACCTCTTGTTTTAGTCTAGTTACCTCATGAGGTTCACTGGACTCAGAGGTGAGTTTGTCAGTTAGACTGACATTCTCAGCTTTAAGCTTATTATTCTCTTCAACAAGCTGCTTATTTAGTTTGTTGGACTCTTCCAACTCCTTATTTACTTTTGACAATTTTCTCTTAAGCACGATGTATTGATGATGCAATATAGAAAAATCATATAGCAGTTCATCATATGCTTCTTGAAGAGAGTCAGAAACGGATACCTCGTCATCTTCTGATTCAGCGTCCGAAGAGCTTTTGGCCATCAGGCAGAGATTTGAGGTAGACAAGCTCCTTGGTCTGAACAGATGTTCCAGAGCGTCCAGCTTCTCCTTAGCTGTTTGGAATTGCAAGACCATGTCCAGTCTTGGACGATCAAGGGCGTTGACAAGACACCAGTTAGCATAGGCATTTTGAGAACATCGTCTAATATCATCACTCGTCCAGTCTGTTTCATGTTTGGACGATGTTGAACCGTCCTCAAGGGTAATCGTTGGACGATAATCTCCGTTAGTGAAGATGTCCCACAACTCATAGTTTTGAGCTTGGACGTATAGTTGGAAAATTGATTTCCAATAAGTATAGTCTGTTCCCTTGAAGATGGGTGGAACATTCACATTCCATCCTCTTCCATAGGTAGACTCCTGACTTCTTTCTCCGGGAACAACAAATTGTTCATCGTCCGAAGAGTCTTCATCTTGCTTGTTGGACCAGAGGCATAGATTAGCCTCTTCATTTGTTTCTTCTTCTTCTTCTTCAGAAGAGTTCAAGTCCTCCCAAGTTGCCATGAAGTTCTTTTTCTTCTTTTTGAAGAACTTCTTCTTGTCCTTTAGCGTAGGGCAATCAGCTTTGAAGTGTCCTAGTTTGTTACATTTAAAACAGACCAGCTGACTTTTATCCTTGGGTTCAGCATGATCCTTGAAGCTTTTCTTTTGGAATGACCTTCTCTTCATTCCATTTTTCTTTCTCCACATATTCTGAATCTTTCTGGAGATAAAGGATAGCTCGTCATCGTCTGATACATCATCATCAGACTGATCAGCTTCATCACTGGACTCATCAGCTTTTAAGGCTTTTGAGTTGTTGGACCTATGAGCTTTCAGGGCAATTCCCTTGTTCTTCTTTCCGGGATTGTCAAGATCAAGCTCCTGCTCATGAACTTGAAGCGTCCCTACAAGATCATCCAGAGTCAAAGTGGAGAGATCTTTGGCCTGGGTGATTGCAGTGACCAGAGGTCTCCATTTCTTAGGCAGACTCCTAAGAATCTTGGTGACATTCTCCTTGGTAGTGTGGACCTTTCCAAGGGATTTCAGATTGTTGATGATCGTCTGAAAGCGACCCATCATGTCAAGGATGGACTCTCCTTCAGCCATGGTGAACATTTCATACTAGCCAACCAGCATGATGATTTTAGAGTCCTTCACCTTGGTTGTCCCTTCATGGAGATTAGACAAGGTGTCCCATATTTGTTTGGCTGATTCACATGCGTGAATCTTCTGAAATTCGTCAAGACTGAGGGCACACATTAACGCATATCTTGCTTTATGATTCAGTTCTATTCTAGCCCTTTCAGCATCAGTCCAGTCATCCTCTACTTTTTCTGTCCCGTCAGAGTTGAGACAAATGTTAGGACCTTTTGTGATTCTGGTCCAAAGAACTGAGTTTGTACTGAAGATGAACCCTTTGAATCTTTCCTTCCAGTACAGGTAGTGAGTACCGTTGAAGAACGGCGGTCTGGTCATGGAAGTACCTTCCATAACAGGTTGACTCCCGCTTGGCATACCTGGTCCAGACATATCTGCAGTAGGATCTTTTTCCTCTACACGGCAAAGTGCTCAACCCAGAGGCTGAGCTCTGATACCAATTGAAGGAACCTGTTTGAAACACAGGAAGGGGGGTTGAATTGTGTTTTAGGCGATTTTAAATTCTTTTCGTAAGCAGATAATGGTTTTCGCAAGATTGGACGCTAAAACGATTAAAAGCAAAGAGAGCCCTTCCAAACACCAAGTTGGACGCTAACTAAGTTTGACTAAGATAAGAAGACAGCGTAATAAAAGGCAATTCAATCCCAGTTAGTTAGTTGGATAATAAACTAAAGTAAGAGTAAGGGAGAGAAAAGAACACAAAGATGTTATCCTGGTTCACTCTTCACCAAAGAGCTACGTCCAGTCCTCTCTACTTGAGAGCTTTATCCACTATAACAAAACCTTCTGTTACAAAGTATTCAACACCTCTTCAGGCAGTATTCTCAACCTCTTCAGGTTCTTTAAGTATTCTTTATAGACAAGCCTCTTCAGGCTCAACCAAACTATGTTTTTGAAAAAGGTTGTTCTACTAACTCACTAAATGTGAGAATTCGAAACTAAAGCTTAGACTCTTAAAAACAACTCTACACAGAGAGCAATATGAAAGTGAGGATCAGAGTAGCTTTTCTAGCTTTGCAAGCTTGAAGATTTTCTCTTTTATCGCTTGAGCTAATATTTGCTTGTATCTCTTGAAGGATTTTGAAATGCTAAGTGTTGCTTCACTTGTATTTTGCTCAAGTTCAATCTTGTTGATCTTTTTCTTTTTAGTTTTTGGTAACTTGCACTTTCAAAAGATGAAGGTATATATAGCCTCTTTTCTTTGAGCAGTCTTCAGTCTTCAACGGATGGAAAATGATCTGTTCTGATGAGCATTGAATGCATTTGATCCGTTGAGTCTGATAGCTTCTATAGTTTATGATCAGCAGAATAGACGATCAGGGTGATAGCTAAAATTGGTGCTGATATATCCTCTGAGTAGAACGAAAGTTGCCTTTTGTTTATCCAAAACAAGAAGGTCAACTTCTTTAGGTGACAGAGACATTTTGGCTTATGCTTTACTTTTGTACGAATATTACAAAGAATGTTTTGTCCCACGGGTATAAGCCTTTTACAGGTAATAATAAATTCAAATGCTTTTACAGGATATTCGCGCTTGAAATTTAAAAGCATTTATTGGACTAGCTATTACAGAAGGTAATCGAAAGAGTCTTTGGATTCAAGGTTCTATAAATTACCGTCCAGTCCTAAACCAAGAATAAGTGTTGGACGAGATAAAGTCTTTGGACTATGTTGGACAAGATAACGTCTTTGGACTATGTTGGACGAGATAAAGTCTTTGGACTATGGATAGTCTTTGGACTCAATTTAGATTAGTCCATAACAAATCTTTGTTCATCTTAAATTAGCTCTTTGTTAACATCAAAACTTAAGGGATTATCTGGACCATGACCACTTTGGTTCCAACAGAAACAATATTAGTATATGTAATGGATAAAGTAGAAATCAGACATTTGAGTTCTGATTTCTATGGAGTTGTTTTTGCATTGCTAGAAATCAATAAGTCTTGAGGAAGTTCAGAGAAACACTCGAAGTGAGGAGCCACTCACTTGAAGAAGCAGTTTGCTCGTGGTGTGGGGACACCTTGCTCTAGGTTGCAAGTCATCGAAGGTGGAGCTTGCAGTCCATGACGTCCAAGTGTTTAAATTGGGGACGAAGGGTTGAGTTTGAACAGTGGACGAAGTGGGAGCTTCCCAACCCGAAAGTCTATGCAAGGACAAATGTCTCATTGAAGGTAAGCTTTATATTGTGTTGTTTGACTCAGGTCTTACCCTTTCCTTATAAATCCTCATGCTTGTCTGAGAACAATCAGACTTACTTGTTTAGTCTTCATCTTTGATCCAAATTGTTTTGATTTCTTTTATTAAACTTGTTCATCATTGCTTTAGCTGATTTGACATTGTTCTGGTATTGTAAAGAGGTAGAAACTTCCTATTTTGTCTACCTTGTTTTATATGAAAGTCTTCGTGGAACGATTTGGTTATCTTTTAATCATATCCTCTTAGTTTGTTCAACTAACACTCTAATATTCCTAAATTTAAGAATGTTGGAAACTTTAATTGTCAACCTAGTAAGAGATCTCTTGGGAGAAAGGAACTCCAGTATAGTTGTGATTGTGATTATGTACCCGAGCATCCTCACACTCAAGACCCTATTGGAGATCCTTTTCGAGCTATTAGACCTCCTCTCATATCCTTTATCAGATCAAATCTCTCTCTGGTAACGAGAATCATCTGAATGTTCCTTTTCTCCTTGTTATCCATCATTACCTTCCCTTACGACGTTCTCATTCATTCATGAAATTGTGAAAGAGCAAACAAAGCATCTCTGAAGGGTTTTTCAGATTCTGAAAAAGGAGACAGTGGTATGCCAGGAGGGGCAAGTGTGAGTTTGATTGGAAGGAGTCAAGTTTTGGGACAAGTAGTTCAAGGAGTGACTTTTAGTGGACTCTTTGAATGTGGACGCTAAGTTTTAATGAGATTGACCAAAGATAATAGCCGGGTTGTCCAAAAAGGGTGAAGTGTATACAAGGAAGGAAGATTGTGAAATGAGTTTCTAAGAATGGACAGAGAGAATGGTTATTTCAAATGTATTGGTGATTCCAAATTGAATGGATGTATTGAAAAGTAGCAGGATGCTTCACATCAAGGATTGAGTTATATGCTCATGTAACACAGTCAAGTGGTGGCCTAAACACAGTTAGGGTCTCATGCAAGAAACTATACAACTCAAGACTTGGAGTCAGCTGAAAATATTTCTGCAATAACGTTTTGAAGGCACTGCCGGTAATGGAGTTAAGTTGATGTGTTGGTGGTCGTAACGATTTGAACCATCCGTTTAAACAGAAGGAGCTAAAGATGAGATAATAAGGATGGGTAGAAATTTAGAGCGATCATGACCTTGAGTCTTTATGTCATCCGAAATGGTAAGTGGGGTAGAGAACGCCCTAAGCAAAATGGTACTTCAAGCATCCACCATGATGGCTAAAGAGATGGGTTTGATATAGCAAAACGGGAATTAGAGACTGTCAATCGAATTGACTTCAGGCTGACTTTGGTTCAGTAGGATTGTGATCACTAGTAAGTTAACGGAGCAAATTCGAGACGAACAAAACGGGTCGATCAATGTTTTCAAGAAGAAAAAGAATCGTTTAGGTAGCGCAGAACGATGGAATTTTATGAGGATGCCGACAGAGTGATAAGATCTAAAAAGCAAAGGGTATGTGTCAGACGATCGAGAGACCTAGAATGAGTTTCTCGAAGGGCCTCCACGAGCGATTAGACTATGCACCCAGGAGCGACAAAGGTATGCTAGAATCTTTCGATGAGGTTTTGGTTTGATAGCGCTCTTAATATGTTGAAGGACCAAGACGGAGCATCGGAAGTTGGTGAAGAAGCTCTGGTTATTCCTGGTTGAAAATGGGATAATGTTGTGGTGGATTTGTGGTCATCTTACCAAGGACTCCTAAGGAACATGAATCTATATAGATTGTTGTTGATAGGCTACGAAATCTACTCATTTTTTTTGTCTATTAAAATAAGATTTTCTCTATAGTAGCTAACTCGGTTATATATTAAGGAAATTGTTAGAATTGCACGAAATTTCTTTGAGCATCATATCTGATGGAGATCCAAGATTAAAGTCGAAGTTTTGACAAGGCTTACACAAGACTTCGGGAACAATATTTCGCTTGGGTTCGACATACCATTCACAAACTAACGACCAATTCAAAAGAACCATACAATCCTTGCAAGATTGGCTAAGAAACTGTGTTTGGAGAAATCAGGAGGATGGCATGAAGAAACAAGAGATGCTATGTGGAAACAAGAAGACAAGATGAGGGAACCATATCCGCAACTTTTCTAAGGTAACAAATTTTGAGGACGAAATTTTTGTTTAATGGGGGAGAGTTATAACAATCTAAAAGTTATATAGTTGACAAAAATTAAAATAATTAATTAGATATATTAGGAATAACTAAATAAAAATTTTGATGCCAAAAAGTTTGATTTTTGGCTCTGTTTGGGTTCCATTGATAGTAATAAACCAGTACTGTTAGGGAAAATACCAACGAATAAAAATTTGGACTTGTCTGGATATATTGAGTTATAAATATTTTTAGGTGTTGAACAATATGACATCGGTCCAAAAATGCGAAGGAGCCTATACTAATAAAATATTATTATCAGCTCTATTAGTCCAAATCGACATCAGTTCTAAGTTTAGTGACAGATCTGGAGCAGGGAATTCAGTTCCAACATCCTATCATTTTCGTATTCTAATTCTAGAATTCAAATTCGAATTTGAAATTTAAATTTCAAAATTCTCATACACTTTGAAAAGTTAAAGTGCAAGCTCTTTGTACAAAATTTGGAATTAGAGCCAATTCCTCTCTCCTCTAAATGCCTTGTTCAGCCGAGACTCTTCATTTACTCCCCATTTTTGTTTTATTTTATTTCACTCCACCTTTTACTCTTCACCCTTAGATGCCAGATAACTCTCTTTCTCTCTTTAATTTCTCACCCCTGGATCAAGATATTTTTCTCTTACTCTCTTCTCCTCCTCTCTTTCTCTCATATGATTTGTCCCACACCCCACACTTTCTCATTTTCTGATTCCTCACTTTTCATACGGTCCTTTTTCCTCATCTCCCTCTCATTCTCATTTGTTTCGCTTATCACAAAACAAAACACACTCCTTTGTTCCTCCATACCTCCTCTTAATCGAAACCCACTCTCTTTCTCTTCTTCTTCTCACTTTTTCTTCCATTTTTGAAAGAATCTCCTCCACCCTTGAAGTCCTACATGGTTCCAAGCTCAAAGGTGAAGAAAGCTAGCACCTTTACACACTCTTTTCTTGTTCGTCTTCTATCAATCTATTTTCGGTTGTCATGGTTTTGATCCAAAAAGTTCTCATCTTTTTCCTTTTCATTCGTTTTCGGTTCTACCATGGCTATAGCCAATGGTTTAATTTTTTTATGTCTTACTTGTGTTTTCTAAACTGTAGAAGCTATCTTGGAGCAAAACTTGTTGGAATATTTTTTATTTAATTATATTCCAATGTCATAATGTGAGTAGATATCACCAATTAATTATATTAGTTATTTATTAATTAGGGACCTTAATTGATATGTGATCAAATTAAGAGATAATCCTAATCAGATTTCTGATATAATAATTAAGTAATTAATTAGTTATTTGATATGGGCAAATTATAAGTTGATGTCACTAGTGGCCTACTTCGGAATAATGGGAACCCTAATTAGCCATTACCCTATATATAGGCTATGGTCTCCAATACGCCGAACAATAACGCATACTGCCTCTTCTTCAAATCTGAAGAGCGACTAAGATATAAGGAGTTCAGGTTGAGAAAGAACCATAGAGCCACCAATCCACTAACCATCCATCATCATTGTTAGTGTTGATTGTCAAGGTATTTTGCTATAGAAGACAATCCACTCCAGGTTCGTGATTCCAGTTCGTGATTGATCGTAAAGGTTGGTGATCAAGTTCATCCTTTGAATTTGAAGAACGCTTAGTTCAGGAACCGCTATGGATCCAGGTGTATTTATAAATAACGAATCCAGGTAATCTGACATGATATTGATCCTAGATTATATGATCTATGTGCTTTAAAATGTATGTCTATAAATTTAACACTTCCACATAAAAAATAAAGAGTCAATAAAAAAATCTAATAAATGATATCAGAACGGTTATCGGTGTTTGATTATTAGGATACATAAAATTGGGGCATTTACGTTTTTTTTTTGCTGCACAAAAAATTATGCGTTGGCATGTTTTTCTACTTGGCTTCAATGTAGTTTTTGTCTTATATGAATTCAGGAATTGTAATGTTTAAGGATCCAGACTTGATGCGGCATGCCTTTCACGGTTTTCGAAGATCAAGATAAGACAATTCTTGATCTCCTTTATTTTGGCCTTTCACGCATAAAGTGTTTTGTTTACATATTATATGTAATTGTTGTTTTGGATTAAGAATAGATCTAGTTTCGGAATTGATTGGCTTTTAACGTGAATATATATACCTGAAGGCTCTTTTATAACAATGATATTGAATTTGTGGCCAACGCCTAAAGACTTGGAGCATTGCGTTTGTTGCTTGTATTGTATACCATCACTTTTCTTACACACTTATTTGTGGATCCTATATTCAGGTTTGAGTGTAATTTGAGATAGGAAAGATGTTGAGTAGTGATAGCCTTTTGGATATATACCCTATTTGGTTATCACGAAAACCTAGCTTAGAGTGATTCCTTTTGAGGGTAAAGTCACTTTTAAAAGTTTATCTATGGTTGTGAATAATATTTCGAAATAGCTCCAAACTCTAAAGACCAAAGTTAGAACTATAGAACCACCTATTGGGAATGTCCACATATTAGAAAATCCTTTTTTTAAAAAGGATCTTTTCACACTAAACATTCAGATTTCCATGTTTTTAGTATGAAAATAGCAAATTCGGGACCCCTTTTTTTATAAATTGTCTGGTAATTTTAATTGAATTGATTGAAACAACATGTTGTCCAAGTAATCTTTGTTGCGTAGATTAATTTAATTAATTTTACTAAGATGTTAGCATGAAATTATTCATGTGAACTGTGCTCGGCCCAAAGGAAGACACACTTTGACTAAATAATTTTGTGTCTGCGATGGTAAATGAGTGGTGATTACAAAGGTTATTATCCATGTGAACAATTGGGATACCCAATGGCAACCATTGTTTGACGGGACTTATCACCAATGTTTGATCATTGCGTTGAGAGTATCGCTTGCGGTTAGTCCTTACAATCCAAAGGTTGGGGGACTGATGGTGCACTTGGTATCTTGTTTGGATCTTTTAGTTTGCAATTAAAGTTGTATGTGCATTCATGTCTCATTGTTATTCAATTATTTGACGTGCCCACTAAAGTTGTTGTATGTTTATTGTTCTCTTATTTTAGTTGTTGCTACTACCGCTCCAAATTTCATCACTGAAATTAACCAAATCCCTATGCTGATTGGGATGAACTTCAAGTCATGGAAGGACTGCGTTGAAGTCGTTCTCGGATGCATGGCCTTGGACTTGGCAATAAGGGAGGAATGACTTATTCCGACTCTGGAGAACTCTTATGAGCTCAAAATTGAGAAATGGGACCAGTCCAACCAAATGTGCCTCATGATCATTAAGAAATCAATTCCGGAGAATTTCCAGGGATCAATTGCTAAGAACGAGAAAGCCAAGAACTTCCTAGAATCAATAGAGAAATTCTTTGCTAAACATGATAAGGCTGAGACGAGTAATCATTTGGCTAAACTCATGTCTATGAAGTATAAAGGTAAATGGAACATAAGGGAGTACATTATGGAGATGTCCAATCTTGCATCAAAACTCAAGGCACTAAAGATGCCGATTCCTGAGGATTTGCCCGTGCACTTGGTTTTGATCTATCTCCTTGCACACTTTGGGCAATTCTTGGTGACATATAACAGTCAGAAGAACAAATGGTCCCTCAATGAGCTTATATCTCACTATGTGCAAGAGGAAGAGAGGCTGCAGAGGGATAGGATTGAAAGTGCTCATTTGGCTTCGACCTCTCAGAACAAGAAGAGGACAAAAAGTAAGGATACTGCATAAGGTTCTTCTCACGGGAAGAAGTAGAAAAAACATGATAAGGATTCAACTTGCTTTTTCTGCAAGAAGGCAGCACACAGGAAGAAGGATTGTTCTAAGTACGCCGCATGGTGTAAGAAGAAGGGTAAACTTTTCACTTTTGTATGTTTTGTGAGACAACCCCTCCTCGGAGGTCCTATTAGTAACCCGAACTCATATTCTTAACGTTGCAGCGTAGCGTGATTAAATAAAAATGCGAAAATATTAAAACAACCAATACTGATACCACGACTATTGACGGGTGCCGAACCCACCAAAATTAACAAAACCGAATAACAACCTTATAGTTGCAAGGGTGTTGACCCGAATCGTTTCCCGATTGACCAATTCAGAGATTTAATCAAATTAAGCAAGCTAATTATCCATAAGGGGGGTTTGCAAGTTTAAAAAAACAAATTTAAAGCAGTAGAAGCTGTTAAAAACTGAAAAAGACAACCAATCCAAGGGAATGACAATTACCGGGTTTAATTCATCCTTAATCACTAAAGAACATAGATATGTTAATTAAGCCCTTGCTTTCGAATTCCGATTAGAAGCCTAAAAGGAACCCATGAATTTCCTACTAGAAAAGCATATAGAGTTTGATTAATTAAGGTAAACGAACTAAGCATTCATAAAACCAAAATTAAACACTAAACCCGAAATTCAATCAAGTTAGGCATTTCATCAAACACCTTCAATACATAAACCTAGTAACTATTTTCCCCTTTTTTTTTTTTTTCCAAAAACGAATCAATGAAGACATCAACTCATAAATCCAAAACTCCAATTCATTTAAGCAAATAAACATAGAATCAAGAATTAAAAGGGGAAAAAAAAGAAAAATAAAATTAACACATGCAATTAACCAAAACGTAACTTGATTTCAAAATTAAACCCACAACAATGTCAACCCAAGGATTGGTCAAAGGATTTTAGCTCTCCATTGTTGTGGAGAAACAACTCATAAAAAGGGAATACATTGAAAACCTAGAAATGGGAAAGAGGAAGAAGAAGTAAAAAACTCTCATAAACCCTCCAAATTCGTGCTACTGTTCTGTTTCTCTTTTTCCATACTTAAAGCTGACTTAATTAACAAATTAACTATTTCCCTTCATGCCCCATGAGCCCAGCTTCAATTGGCCACCAAAAATGCCCCATTTGGACCTCTAATGAGAAAGTTAGGCCCAAATTACTTCAAGATACTCCAGGATCCGAGGCTGATATTCCAAAGAAAATTACACCATCAAAACGACATCAACTGGTCAAGTAATCTTCATTAAAGTTGTATCCAAATGTGTCTTCTTCAAATTGGTCTTAGTTTCAGGTACATCCGACCTCTATAACTCAAGTTATGGTCCAAACACTGCTCTCTATCCAAACTCCCGCAACAGCACCTCTGGTCATATTTCAGCCCATATTTGACCGTTTTATTCTTAGAATTGGATCACGAGCTCCTCATGTAAGTTGTAGATAATTTTCTCAGCTTTTCTAAAAAGTTAAAATCACAATTTTTCAATATCTACATCCAAAGTTATGCTGAAAATACAGAAGCAATGTCAATGTGCCAATTATGCCATAAATGAAATTAGGCCCAATTAATACCCAAAGTCATGAAATGCACCCAAAACCCAACAATTAAGCACAAATGATGTTTAAAACAATAAGTATGAGAGTTAAACAATATGCCCTAATTATGTTCATCAAATACCGCCACACTTAGCTTTTACTCGACCCGAGTAAAACCAAAAATATATCAAAGCATAGGACATGGGACAACAAACAAGGATTCACTTCCAAAAGATTTTCAAGAGCGCAAGAATATATGAGCAAGAAGAACAAGCAAAGATTCAAGAAATCACAACATCCATGTAGCAAATTCTTTCCATCTTCATCCAACAAGCAAGGCAAATCCTATTAAAAAGAATAAATCAAGAATGATAGAACCTCACATGACATACTCTCAATCCCTCAAGTGTTTAGATGTTAAGTGTTTCACTCAATTCAAACCATGAAAACTGGTACTACCATAAGCTTGCTTATTTTCTCATTCTCCACCACCCATGCACATGCACACAAAAATCAAATGGACTTTATTCAAGGATGTAACGTGGTCAAGGTAAAGGAATAAAATGGAATGGATATGGAAAGTTAGGACCAAAGAGAACGGAGGAACATTGGCAACAAAATCACAAAGAACCAGATGCACCCTACGACCAAGCAACTTTTTTTTTCAAATTCCTTCCTTCCCTTGTGTTTATTTTTCTTTTCCATCTTTTTCAACTTTTCTCTTTTCTTTTTCTTTTCTTTAAGACAAGTATAACTGGACATTTTTTTTCTTTTTCTTTGTAACTCTTTCTTTCTTTTCTTCTTTCTATATTCTTTTTTTTTTTTTTTACCATCAACACTTGCATAACAAAAATCAACTTCCCCCACACTTGTTCAAGAGCTTTCCAATGTTCCCCTATTCCCTAAGGTAAGGTAGAGACATGGTTTTTCACTTTAAGGCTTGTAATGAGCACAAAAACAGAACAAAAAATGGTCAAAAAGGCCCAAGAGGGTAAATCAACGGGAAAACATGCAAGGTTGGCTATTTGGCTTAGTGGCTAAAAGAGAACAAAAATGCCTTCACCATCTTAATATGTGCATGCACAATGTAGCTTCAAAAAGAATCAAAGCAAGTTCTAGAGCAACCAAATCCATGAATGAAAATTCACACAAGAATGAAGAGAGTGTATACGCTCAAAAATCTCACAAGGTATATGTTTCTATCAATCTCAATTTATCAATTCAATGTTCATCACCAAACTTGTCAAAATAAAAAAGAAAGACATTTAATCACTTATGTCATGACTCTTTTCACTTCACTTGATTCAAGCCCACAACTCTCACAACTCCAAGTGGAAAGCAAAAACCACTTATTCTATTTTTTTTTTTTTCCAAAACAGCCAAATAACACTAAAAACAACAAAATAATGTCAAAAACAGTGGCAAAACAGCGAAAGTAGCAAACAACAAAATTGGAAAAACAGCAGAAAAACAACAAAAAGCAGCAAATATTAAAAACAGAAAACAAAACACTAAAACAGATACAGAAAACGGCGAACAGTAAACAAAAAATTAAAAACAGGAAAAATAACAACATAAAACAAACCATGCACATTTCTCTCCCCCACACTTAAACTCTACATTGTCCTCAATGTGAAGCTCCAAACCAATGAATAGGACAAGTAAAAATAAAAATGAGAGAGGTAAGAAACCTCCCTATCAATCGAAGTAAGTCGCATCAAGCAAGTGGAGCTCCTCCACTGTGTCCTCTGTTGCTCCCTCATAAAAGTGCTTGAGGTAATGACCATTGACTTTAAACACTTTGTTCGTGGCCTCACTCTTTATCTCAACTGCACCATGAGGAAAAATAATTAACAACAATGAAAGGACCAATCCACCTAGAAGGAAGCTTACCGGGCATGAACTTGAGGCGACAATTGTATAGAAGAACTTTTTGACTAATGAGAAACTCCTTCTTTCGCAACAACTTATCATGAAACAACTTGGTCTTTTCTTTGTAGATCCGGGAGTTCTCATATGCCTCCAATATAAGCTCCTCAAGTTCTTGAAGTTGGAGTTTTCTTTGGGAACCCGGTTGACTTAGGTCAAGGTTGCATTGCTTCACCGCCCAAAATGACTTATGCTCAATCTCCACCGGAAGGTGGCACGCCTTTCCAAAGACAATCCAAAAGGTATACATCCCCAAAGGCGTCTTGAAGGCGGTTCTATAAGCCCACAAAGCATCCTCAAGTCTTTTGCTCCAATCTTTTCTATTTGGTTGCACGATCTTCTCCAAAATTTGCTTCAACTCCCTATTTGACACTTTAGCTTGCCCATTTGTTTGGGGATGATAAGGAGTTGAGACCTTGTGCACGACACCATATTTCTTCAATAGGGCACCCATGGTTTTCTTGCAAAAATACGAACCTTGGTCGCTAATTATGGCCCTTGGAATGCCAAACCTGCAGAAAATATTTGATCTAACAAAATCGACAACAACATGGGAATCATCAGTCCTGGTGGCCTGGGCCTCCACCCATTTGGATACATAATCGACAGACAACAAAATGTAAACAAAACCAAAGGAACTAGGGAATGGACCCATGAAATCAATGCTCCAAACATCAAATATCTCACAAAACAGCAAAGGTTGCAGGGGCATCTCATTCCTACATGAAATAGTACCAGTTCTTCTTTGGCATTGTTCACAATTCTTACAATAAACATGTGCATTATGAAATAAAGTGGGCCAATACAAAGCACAATTTAGAACCTTCCTAGCAGTGCACGTAGGACCAAAGTGACCACCACATGCAAGAGTATGACAAAAATGCAAAATGGATTGCAACTCATGATCAAGCACACAATGGCTAATGACTTGGTCAGCACACAATCTCCACAAGTGAGGATCATACCAAATGTAATACTTAGCTTCACTCTTAAGTTTATCAATGCGATGCTTAGGACAATCAGGCAACTCAGATGCAGCTAAATAATTTACCAAATCAGTAAACCAAGGATCCATACCTCGGAGCAGCAAAACTGCTCATCGGGGAAGGTCTCTCGATTAGGAAGAGTCTCCATGGCTTGTGGGATGCGGCTCAAATGATCAGCCACCAAGTTTTCAGCTCCACTTTTGTCTTTTATCTCATTGTCAAACTCTTGCAGGAGTAACACCCACCGAATCAATCTTGGCTTCGCTTCAGCCTTCTTCAACAAGAACCTCAAAGCCACATGATTAGAGAAAACAATAACCTTAGTGCCCAACAAATATGAATTTATCCTAGGCAAAAACAATAGCTAAGAGTTCTTTTTCTGTGGTGGTGTAGTTGGCTTGGGCCGAATTCAAAGTACGAGAGGCATACGATATGACATGAGGTTTCTTGCCCACTAGTTGTGAAAGGATAGCTCCAACCGCATAGTTCGATGCATCGTACATCAGCTCAAAAGGATACTCCTAATTCGGAGGTTGAATGATAGGTGCATAAGTCAAATGCATCTTCAACTGTTCAAAAGCATTTTTGCAAGAGGCATCAAAATCAAACTCTACTTCCTTTTGGAGGAGTCGGGACAATGGAAGCGCAATCTTGCTCAAATTCTTGATGAAACGCTTGTAAAACCTTGCATGACCAAGAAAAGAACGCACTTCCCGCACACAAGTGGGGTAGGGTAAAGAGGCAATAACATCAATTTTGGATTTATCAACCTCAATGCCTTTGCTAGAAATTACATGCCCTAAGACTATACCATGTTCTACCATGAAATGACATTTTTCAAAATTAAAAACAAGATGAGTCTCAATACATCTATCAAGCACCCTAGCAAGGCTATCTAAACATGCATCAAATGAGGAGCCATACACTGTAAATCATCCATAAATACTTCCATGCAGTTTTCTAAAAAATCAGAGAAAATACTTATCATACACCGCTGAAATGTACCTGGGGCATTACATAGCCCAAATGGCATCCTCCTATATGAAAATGTACCAAACGGGCAAGTGAAAGTGGTATTCTCTTGGACCTCTCAGGTGCTATGTAAATCTGAAAGTAGCCCGAGAAACCATCAAGGAAACAATAGTGTTACTTGCCCGCTAGTCTCTCCAACATCTGGTCTGTGAAAGGCAATGGAAAATGATCTTTTCTGGTGGCCTGGTTGAGTCTCCGATAGTCAATACAAACTCTCCAGCTGTTCTGAATGCGGTCCTATATGGTGTCTTGAAGGCGGTCCTATACGCCCACAAAGCATCCTCAAGTCTTTTGCTCCAATCTTTTCTATTTGGTTGCACGGTCTTTTCCAAAATTTGCTTCGACTCCCTATTTGACACTTCAGCTTGCCCATTTGTTTGGGGATGATAGGGAGTTGAGACCTTGTGCACGACACCATATTTCTTCAACAGGGCATGCATGGTTTTGTTGCAAAAATGCGAACTTTGAATACTAATTATGGCCCTTGGAATGCCAAACCTGAAGAAAATATTTGATCTAACAAAATCGACAAAAACATGGGAATCATCAGTCCTGGTGGCCTGGGCCTCCACCCATTTGGATACATAATCAACAGCCAACAAATTGTAAACAAAACCAAAGGAACTTGGGAATGGACCCATGAAATCAATGCTCCAAACATCAAATATCTCACAAAACAGCAAAGGTTGTTGGGGCATCTCATTCCTACATGAAATAGTACCAGTTCTTTGGAATTGTTCACAATTCTTGCAATAAACATGTGCATTATGAAATAAAGTGGGCCAATATAAACCACAATCTTGGAGGTTGAAATGGCTGCCTCCATTGTTGCTGGAATGGTTGTTGGAATGACTGTTGGAATGGCTGCCTAAACTGTTGTGGCTATTGCTGATATGCTTGTTGTGTTGCATTGCCATACTTGGAATGAATTTTCCTGCCCGAGTTATAGGTGGGAGAGAATGGGTCAAATTTGGGATCATATTTCTGTTGTGGAAAGATACCATTCGCTGAAGCTTGTTGTGGATCAATGGGGGCAGTTTCTTGGAGTGTAGGACATGCATCAGTAAAATGTTCTGGTGAGGTACAAATGCCACATAATGTTGCTGCATTCAGGTTTTGTTGTTGTCCAATGGCCAATTGCCTCACCAATGAAGTAAGCTCCTCCAATCTGTTTTCCATTCTCTGTTGGTCAGCAACATTGGTT
Organism: Ammopiptanthus mongolicus; assembly: GCA_039655645.1. Classification (NCBI taxonomy): domain Eukaryota; kingdom Viridiplantae; phylum Streptophyta; class Magnoliopsida; order Fabales; family Fabaceae; genus Ammopiptanthus; species Ammopiptanthus mongolicus. The sequence continues at coordinate 25,398,283 of CM077343.1, forward strand.
TGCACCTTATTGACTCCTTTGGTCTGAACATTCACTCTGGTACCAAACTGTTGTGCATTGGTTGCCATATTCTCAATCAAACTTCGTGTAGCAGCAGGGGTCTTGTCTACTAAGGCACCACTAGAGGCTACATCAACAATACTTCTATCCATGCGAAACAGGCCCTCATAAAAATACCGAATCAGCAACTGGTCATTAATTTGATGGTTTGTATAGCTTGCGCACAATCTTTTAAATCTTTCCCAGTATTCATGCAAGGTCTCACCATTCGATTGTCGTATGCCATAGATCTTTTTCCTCATTGTTGCTGTCCTTGAGGCAGGGAAGAATTTTTCTAAGGACAACTTCTTCATATCATTCCAGCAAGTAACCACACCAGGCTGTAGGTAATATAGCCAATCCTTTGCCTTATCAGCTAGGGAGAATGGAAAAGCTCTCAGCTTGACATGCTCTTCAGGTACACCAGGTGGTCCCATGGTTAAACAGACAATATGGAACTCCTTAAGATGCTTATGAGGGTCCTCATTTGCAAGACCATGAAACTTGGGCAACAGATGTATTAATCCGATTTCAGTTCACAAGGTTCATCAAGATCAGGATATTGGATATTTAAATATTGATATGCAACATTAGGAGTAGCAAGTTCTTTCAAAGTCCTATCAGCCATGTTTGGTGGTTCTGAGTCAGTTAGAGATATATATTCAGGAACAGTATCACCAACAGATGCAAAATCACTATCAGGATCAGATTCAATTTCAGGTTCAAGTCTAATTTGAGATGCAATCCTGTGAGCTCTAGCAAGTGAATGAAATGTTCCCTCTAATTCAAGGTCTAAATCAAGCAAGTGATTATCAATATTGGACCTAGTGGATCTAGTACTCATGCAAAATGTGAATCAAGTAAGTACAATCACTTAGTTTAGCCTAAAAACAGCAACAACAAGACATACACAATTCTACACTACCCGAAATGATCTGCAAATCGAAAAAACACATCAAACAATTTCAAAAATAAAATTAAAAAACAGCACAGTAAATCTCTATTAAACAGGAATAACTAACACAAATTTTTATGGATTTGTTAAAAATAGTAAAATACTTAAAAAAATTAGAAAAATGGTCTAAATGATGAAATTTGGGATCTGGAGGAACCTATCCCAAAGTACTTTTAACTATAGGGACTTCTAATCCTTGATTTTTTTCGGATTTTCTGGTCAAAATTTGAAGGCAATCCGAGCACAAAATTTGTCTAGCAGCAAGTAATTACCGAAATGCCACTTGAACACTTCAAACAGAAAAACAATGTACAAACAGGTTAGGGATTAGTATAAACAGAATCTAATACGATTAAATAACTAAGAATGGTCCCCGACAACTGCGCCAAAATTTTGACGGGTGTCGAACCCACCAAAATTAATAAAACCGAATAATAACCTTACAATAGCAAGGGTGTTGACCCGAATCGTTTCCCGATTGACCAACTCAGAGATTTAATCAAATTAAGCAGGCTAATTACAAGGTTGGGGGGTTTGCAGGCTTATGAAAAGATATTTAAAGCAGTAGAAGCTGTTAAAAAATTAAAACAGATATTTAAAGACAACCAATCCAAGGGAATGACAATTACCGGGTTTAATTTATCCTTAATCACTAAAGAACATAGATATGTTAATTAAGCCCTAGATTTCGAATTCCAGTTAGAAGCCTAAAAGGAACCCACGAATTTCTTAGGAGAAAAGCATCTAGAGTTTGATTAATTAAGATAAATGAATTAAGCATTCATAAAACCAAAAATAAACACTAAACCCGAAATTCAATCAAGCTAAGCATTTCATCAAACACCTTCAATGCATAATCCTAGTCACTATTTTCCCCCTTTTTTTCAAAAACGAATCAATGAAGCCATCAACTCATAAATCCAAGACTGCAATTCATTTAAGCAAATAAACATAGAGTCAAGAATTAAAAGGGGGAAAAAAAACAATATTAACACACGTAATTAACCAAAACATAACTTGATTTCAAAATTAAACCCATAACAATGTCAACCCAAGGATTGGTCAAAGGAGTTTAGCTCTCCATTGTTGTGGAGAAACAACTCATAAAAAGGGAATACATTGAAAATCTAGAAATGGGAAAGAAGAAGAAGAAGAGAAAAACTCTATTAAACCCACCAAATTCGTGCTACTGTTATGTTTCTCTTTTTCCTTACTTAAAGTTGAGTTAATTAACAAATTAACTATTTCCCTTCATGCCCCTTGAGCGCAGCTTCAATTGGACACCAAAAATGCCCCATTTGGATCTCTAATGAGAAAGTTAGGCCCAAATTACTTCAAGATACTCCAGGATCCGAGGCTGACATTCCAAAGGAAATTACACCTAGGGATGGCAACGGGGCGGGGCGGGCACGGATAGTAGCTACCCGCTACCCGCCCCGCGAGAAAAAAATCCGTCCCGTATCCGCCCGCTACCCGCGCGGATATCCGTTAAGGAGATATTCGCGGATTTTTCAAAAATCCGCAGATATCCATGGATATTTACTAAAAAAATAAAAAATAAATAAAAAACATATATTCCTATTGAAACACAATAAAATTCTAAAATTAATTACTACAACAAAAATCTAAATTCCAATCCAAGTTCAAAGTTATATTAAACAAGTTACAAAAATCCGTGAATGAGAGAGTGAGAGTGAAATTAGGATTATATTATTAGGGAGAAAATTTTATTTTAGTATATGCGGGTATCCGCGGGTACGGATAGTACTAAATCCGTACCCGCCCCGTTAACTAACGGATAGTGAAAAAATCCGTTAAGCCTTACCCGCGGATATCCTCTAAACTATCCAAATCCGATCCGCGACGGATTTTACCCGCGGATATCCGCGGGTACGGATTTTTTTGCCATCCCTAATTACACCATCAAAACGACATCAATTGGTCAAGTGATCTTCATGAAAGTTGTAGCCAAATATGACTTCTTCAAATTGGTCATAGTTTCAGAGGCCCAAACATTGCTCTCTGTCCAAACTCCTGCAACAACACCTCTGGTCATATTTCAGCCCATATTTGACCATTTTATTCTTAGAATTGGATCACGAGCTCTTCATAAAAGTTGTAGATAATTTTCTCAGATTTTCTAAAAAATTAAAATCACAAATTTTCAGTATCTACATCCAAAGTTATGCTCAAAATATAAAAGCAATGTCAATGTGCCAATTATGCCATAAATGAAATTAGGCCCAATTAATACCCAAAGTCATGAAATGCACCCAAAACCCAACAATTAAGCACAAATGATGTTTAAAACAATAAGTATGAGGGTTAAACAATATGCCCAAATTATGTTCATCAAATACCCCCACACTTAGCTTTTGCTCGTCCCGAGTAAAACCAAAAATATATCAAAGCATAGGACATGGGACAACAAGCAAGGATTCACTTCCAAAAGATTTTTAACAGCGCAAGAATATATGAGCAAGAAGAACAAGCAAAGATTCAAGAAATCACAACATCCATGAGGCAAATTCTTTCCATCTTCATCCAACAAGCAAGGCAAATCCCACTAGAAAGAATAAATTAAGAATGATAGAACCTCACATGACATACTCTCAATCCCTCAAGTGTTTAGATGTTAAGTGTTTCACTCAATTCAAATCATGAAAATTGGTACTACCATAAGCTTGCCTATTTTCTCATTCTCCACCACCGATGCACATGCACACAAAAATCAAATGGACTTTATTCAAGGATGTAACGTGGTCAAGGTAAAGGAATGAAATGGAATGGATAGGGAAAGTTAGGACCAAGCAACTTTTTTTTCGAATTCCTTCCTTCCCTTGTGTTTATTTTTCTTTTCCTTCTTTTTTCATGTTTTCTCTTTTCTTTTTCTTTCTTTTTATTTTCTTTAAGACAAGTATAGCTGTACATTTTTTTTTCTTTTTCTTTGTAACTCTTTCTTCCTTTCCTTCTTTCTATATTATTTTTTTTTTACCATCAACACTTGCATAGCAAAAATCAACTTCCTCCACACTTGTTCAAGAGCTTTCCAATGTTCCCCTATTCCCTAAGGTAAGGTAGAGACATGGTTTTTCACTTTAAGGAATCCATGAATGAAAATTCACACAAAATGAAGAGAGTGAATAGGCTCAAAAATCTCACAAGGTATATGTTTCCATCAAACTCAATTTTATCAATTCAATGTTCATCACCAAACTTGTCAAAATAAAAAAGAAAGACATTTAATCTCCTATGTCATGACTCTTTTCACTTCACTTGATTCAAGCCCACAACTCCCACAACTCCAAGTGGAAAGCAAAAACCACTTATTCTATTTTTTTTTTCTTTTCAAAACAGCAAAATAACACTAAAAACAACAAAATAACGTCAAAAATGGTGGCAAAACAGCGAAAATAGCAAACAGAGAAATTGGAAAAACAGCAGAAAAACAACAGAAACAGCAAATAGTAAAAATAGAAAATAGAACACTAAAACAGAAACAATGAAATAAAACAGATACAGAAAATGACGAATAGCAAACAGAAAATTAAAAACAGGAAAAACAGCAACATAAAACAAAACATGCACATTTCTCCCCCCCCCCCCCACACTTAAACTCTGCATTGTCCTCAATGTGAAGCTCCAAACCAACGAATAGGACAAGTAAAAATAAAAATGAGAGAGGTAAGAAACCTCCCTATCAATCCAAATAAGTCGCATCAAGCAAGTGGAGCTCCTCCACTGTGTCCTCTGTTGCTCCTTCATAAAAGTGCTTGAGGTAATGACCATTGACTTTAAACACTTTGTTTGTGGCCTCACTCTTTATCTCAATTGCACCATGAGGAAAAACATTAACAACATTGAAAGGACCAATCCATCTAGAACGAAGCTTACCGGGCATGAAATTGAGGCGGGAATTGTATAGAAGAACTTTTTGACTAATGAGAAACTCCTTCTTTCGCAACAACTTATCATGAAACAACTTGGTCTTTTCTTTGTAGATCCAGGAGTTCTCATATGCCTCCAATCTAAGCTCCTCAAGTTCTTGAAGTTGGAGTTTTCTTTGGGAACCCGGTTGACTCAGGTCAAGGTTGCATTGCTTCACCGCCCAAAATGACTTGTGCTCAATCTCCACTGGAAGGTGGCATGCCTTTCCAAAGACAATCCTAAAGGGAGACATCCCCAAAGGCATCTTGAAGGCGGTCCTATAAGCCCACAAAGCATCCTCAAGTCTTTTGCTCCAACCTTTTCTATTTGGTTGCACGATCTTCTCCAAAATTTGCTTCAACTCCCTATTTGACACTTCAGCTTGCCTATTTGTTTGGGGATGATAGGGAGTTATGACCTTGTGCATGACACCATATTTCTTCAACAGGGCACCCATGGTTTTGTTGCAAAAATGCGAACCTTGGTCACTAATTATGGCCCTTGGAATGCCAAACCTACAGAAAATATTTGATCTAACAAAATCGACAACAACATGGGAATCATCAGTCCTGGTGGCCTGGGCCTCCACCCATTTGGATACATAATCAACAGCCAACAAAATGTAAACAAAACCAAAGGAACTAGGGAATAGACCCATGAAATCAATGCTCCAAACATAAAATATCTCATAAAACAGAAAAGGTTGTTGGGGCATCTCATTCCTACGTAAAATAGTACCAGTTCTTTGGCATTGTTCACAATTCTTACAATAAACATGTGCATCATGAAATAAAGTGGGCCAATACAAACCACAATCTAGAACCTCCCTAGCAGTGCGCGTAGGACCAAAGTGAGCACCACATGCAAGAGTATGACAAAAATGCAAAATGGACTGAAATTCATGATCAAGCACACAACGCCTAATGACTTGGTCAGCACACAATCTCCACAAGTGAGGATTATACCAAATGTAATATTTAGCTTCACTCTTAAGTTTATCAATGCGATGCTTAGGACAATCAGGCAACTCAGATGCAGCTAAATAATTTACCAAATCAGCAAACCAAGGATCCATACCTCGGAGAAGCAAAAGCTGCTCATCGGGGAAGGTCTCTCGAATAGGAAGAGTCTCCATGGCTTGTGGGATGCGGCTCAAATGATCAGCCACCAAGTTTTCAGCTCCACTTTTGTCTTTTATCTCATTGTCAAACTCTTGCTGGAGCAACACCCACCAAATCAATCATGGTTTCGCTTCAGCCTTCTTCAACAAGAACCTCAAAGCCACATGATTAGAGAAAACAATAACCTTAGTGCCCAACAAATATGGTCTAAATTTATCCCAGGCAAAAAAAATAGGTAAGAGTTCTTTTTCTGTGGTGGTGTAGTTGGCTTGGGCCGAATTCAACGTACAAGAGGCATACGATATAACATGAGGTTTCTTGCCCACTAGTTGTGAAAGGATAGCTCCAACCGCATAGTTCGATGTGAGACAACCCCTTCCTAGGAGGTCCCATTGGTGATCCCACTTATAATTATTAGAGTTATAGTGTAGCGTAGTAGTATAAAATTTGTTGAAATATTAAAACATACAATACATACTGATACCATAGTACTATATATACAAACATAAGAGTATCGGCTCCATCAGTAGAGCCTACAACAACTGATGCCAAACATAAAAGATTCAGAGTATACAGTAGATAAAACTAAAAACATAACAACGAAAATAAAGGCACGTCAGAGATCCTTTCCTAGCGCTCAAGGTCCCCCAGCATTGGGATCCGAGGCTCTCTCGTCAGCATCAGGCTCAACAGGTGTACCGTCAATCTCCTCTGGAAACTCCTTATCAGGGTCTTCTCGTACAGTCGAGAACAAAGAAATACAACATAGAAAAGTACAGGGGATAAGAAACAATAATATGCCATACATGGGAAAAACAACGCTATAAATAATGTATATAGATTGCAACACACCAAATCACAACTGACAACCAAACAACTTCCGGATAATTTTTTCCTTAACTACTGTCTCTCACACTTATGCGACTAACGACTATATGGACGCGATCACGACGCGACATCCCCAACGGATCAAGGTGTCCCAATCATCACTATGCCACCCCCATAAAGTAGGGTTCGGTCTAAAGCCCGCAGGCCCAAATCGTCTCATGGGTACGACATATTCCCCCGCCCGCAGGCCAGGTCGGAATATTCGCCAGTCAACAACGCAACTTATGGTAACGACATGTTCCCCCGCCCGCAGGCTAGGTCGAAACATTCGCTCGTTCGTTAACAACTCAACTTTCGGTAACGACATATCCCCCCGCCCGCAGGCTAAGTCGAGATATTCGCCCGTCCGTCTACAATTCGACTAATGGGTGCGACCACTCCGCTCAGGTAAGATCGAAATTGCCCCTACGCCAAACTAATCGGTACGACCATCTCCCCGCAGGTAAGATCGAAATCGCCCGTATGCCAACACAGTGATGAATAACAACTATGCAACATGAATCTCTCTGACTCATCTTAGGATCAACACTTAGTGCCTCAACCACGACTTATATACAACCACGACCAACTTTCATCCGGCTTAACCGGGTATCAACTCACATCACAACAACAACAGATCAACTATATCACTAGGTTGAGCACTACGACATATATATATAACCTCGACTTTCTCACCACACATTCATCACCCGATTTATCAGAAATCACTGCCTAGTTCTACTCAGACATCAACAACAGCTAGAATATATATTCAACAGTAAAATCAACTTACAAATAAATAACATTTAATCAATTATAGCATATAATAGATATAATACATATGTCACATATAATATATCAAATATTCAATCACAGCACAGACAACCTCAATATGCGGTGAAATCAATCTAACAGTCAAACGACCTCTAATAGGGTTTGGGTCGCCCTACGCATATCAATATATATTATTTAAAGCTTGCCTCCCCGACGATATTGCGGTTCTTTCCCCCACCTTTGTGATTTTCCCGAGAGATTCCGAATGCGGCTCCGCATCAGTCATTCGAGTGCGCGATCGGGCGTTCAAGTCCTGTCAGATTCTATACAGTAAAACACAACCAGAAATTAAAATAATGAAACCATAAACTACCTAATCTCTAGGATTAGCTACTGCCCTTAATTAATTAAATAGGCTAGGGATATTGAGGATATTAAAATTCTACCAACTCTTGGATCAATGACCCTTAAGCACACCTAATGCATAATCAATGATCAATTATCAAAGTAGCCCGAGAAACCATCAAGGAAACAATAATGTTACTTACCCGCCAGTCTCTCCAACATCTGGTCTATGAAAGGCAATGGAAAATGATCTTTTCTGGTGGCCTGGTTGAGTCTCCGATAGTCAATACAAACTCTCCAGCTGTTCTGGACTCTTGTTGGGACCAACTCTGCCTTATCATTAACCACCACAGTTATCCCCGTCTTCTTTGGGACAACTTGCACCGGACTAACTGTCTGAGATTGGATAAATGATACCGGCTTGCAGCAGCTTGCTCACCTATTTCTTCACAACTTCCACAATCAATGGGTTAAGTCTCCTCTCCCTTCCTCCAATAAAATTTGATGCATATAAGTCCATCCAATTGCCTTTTTATGTTGTTTCAAGACTCTCAACAATTTTTCTTCTTGTTCAGGCTGCAATTTTTGGGCTACTATGATAGGCAACTTCTCATTTTCTTCCAAGAACACATATTTCAGATGCTCAGGCAAAGGTTTCAGTTTAATGCAAGGTGGTTGCTGGATAGATGGTATCAATTTCGGGACTGAAATCAATTAGTCTGCTAAATTTGCAGCAACATCACCTGAAATTTGTGCACAATCTTGCAAAACAACATCATCATATCCCACAGAATCAATAAAATTAGTACATTTATCAGCACAATCCATATCAGCATCATCAACACATGATAAATATGTAAAGATTTCATCACATGCATCACACTTCACATTTTCTTTGTCAGTAGAAAGTCCTGAACATGCATCACAATCATCACAAGCAATGCTATCATCATACTCTAATATCTCAGGAAATTCAGCCAATATATCAACATGTATATCATCAACCATCAAATCAAGAACATCCAAATGAAACACAGAATGATCTTCCACAGTGTATTTCATGGCATGAAATATGTTAAACTGAATTATATCACCACCAAATTCCATGGAAAGGGTACCAGCATGCACATCAATCTTAGTTTTTGCAGCTTTCAAAAATTGCTTACCTAAGATCAATGGGGGTGGGGTATCAACAGATTCATCTTCCATATTTAACACATAAAAATTAGCTGGAAAGATTAAATTGTTTACCCTAACCAGTACATTCTCAAGCACTCCTGCAGGTTGAGCCATGCTCCTATTTGCTAGTTGAATGACAATTCCGGTGGGCTTTAGCTCTCCAATGTGCAATGAAGTGTAAACTGACTTTGGCATGACATTTATGGAGGTTCCCAAGTCCAATATAGCATGTGTGAACTGTTTGTTGCCTATGGTGCAAGGGATGGTGAAAGTGCCCGGATCCTTGCATTTTAGGGGCAAATGTGGTTGTATTAAGGCTGAAATATTTCTTCCCATGCTCACTTTTTCATTCCCCTTCAGCCTCCTCTTATGAGTGCATAACTCCTTTAGAAACATGGCATACTTGGGAATCTGCTTTATGGCCTCCAAGAGAGGAATGTTCACCTCCATTTTCTGAAAAGTCTCCATAATCTCCTTATCCAATTCTCTTTCAAACACTCTTTTTGCTTGAGTCTTTTGGTTTGGAAAAGGAAGAGGAATCTTCATTTCAGTTTCAGGTTGCTTATTTGAATTATTAACCAGTTCTGCATTATTCTGCAACTCTTTGTCATTTTCTGATTTTTCTGCATGTTCTGCACTTTTTTCAGTTTCAGAATCAGTCTCTTTGTCCAAATTTTTCTGCTCAACGACTTCCTTATCACTTCTCAATGTTATAGCACTCACATTTCCTTTTGGATTCGGAATGGTTTGCGAAGGTATTTGGCCTGAACCTTGGGATTGCAACTGACTAACATAATTAGCCAACTGCCCAATTTGAGTCTCTAAACTTTGCATGGTGGCCTCTGATCTAATCTAGTTTTGCGCCAATTGCCTCACCAAGTCCTCTAAAGCCGGTTGATTAGAAGAAAAGGATGGCTGGTTTGGTTGTTGTTGCTACATTTGTGGTTTTGGAGCTTGAAATGGCTGCCTCAATTGTTGCTGGAATGGTTATTGGAATGACTGTTGGAATGGCTGCCTAAATTGTTGTGGCTGTTGCTGATATGCTTGTTGTGGTGCATTGCCATACTTGGAATGAATTTTCCAGCCCGGATTACAGGTGGGAGAGAATGGGTCATATTTGGGATCATATTTCTGTTGTGGAAAGATATGATTCAATGAAGTTTGTTGTGGATCAATGGGGGCAATTTCTTGGAGTGTAGGACATGCATCATTAAAATGTTTTGGTGAGGTACAAATGCCACATAATGTTGCTGCATTCTGGTTTTGTTGTTGTCCAATGGCCAATTGCCTCACCAATGAAGTAAGTTCCTCCAATCTCTTTTCCATTCTCTGTTGGTTAGCAATATAGGTTTGCACCTCATTGACTCCTTTGGTTTGAACATACACTCTGGAGCTGTTGTGCATTGGCTGCCATATTCTCAATCAAATTTTGTGTAGCAGCAGGGGTCTTGTCTACTAAGGCACCACCAGAGACTGCATCAACCATACTTCTATCCATGCGAAACAGGCCCTCATAAAAATACCGAATCAACAACTAGTCATTAATTTGATGGTGTGGACAGCTTGCACACAATCTTTTAAATCTCTCCCAGTATTCATGCAAGGTCTCACCATTCGATTGTCTTATGCCACAAATATTTTTCCTTATTGTTGCGGTCCTTGAGGTAGGGAAGAATTTTCTAAGGACAACTTCTTCATGTCATTCCAGCAAGTAACCGCACCAGGCTATAGGTAATATAGCCAATCCTTTGCCTTATTAGCAAGGGAGAATGGAAAGGCTCTCAGCTTGACATGCTCTTCTAGTACACCAGGTGGTCCCATTATTGAACAAACAATATGGAACTCCTTAAGATGCTTATGAGGGTCCTCACCTGCAAGACCATGAAACTTGGGCAACAGATGTATTAATCCAGATTTCAGTTCACAAGGTTCATCACGATCAGGACATTGGATATTTAAATATTGATATGCAACATCAGGAGTAGTAAGTTCTTTCAAAGTCCTATCAGCCATGTTTGGTGGTTCTGAGTCATTTATAGATATATATTCAGGAACAGTATCACCAACAGATGCAAAATCACTACCAGGATCAGATTCAATTTCAGGTTCAAGTCTAATTTGAGATGCAATCCTATGAGCTCTAGCAAGTGAATGAAATGTTCGCTTTACTTCAAGGTCTAAATCAAGCAAGTGGTTATCAATATTGGACCTCGTAGATCTAGTACTCATCCAAAATGTGAATCACGTAACCACAATCACTCAGTTTAGCCTAAGAATAGCAATAACAGGACACACACAATTCTACACTACCCGAAATGATCTGCAAATCGAAAACGCACATCAAACAATTTCAAAAAAAATTAAAAAACAGCACAGCAAATCTCTATTAAACAGGAATAACTAACACAAATTTGTATGGATTTGTTAAAAATAGTAAAATACTTAAAAAATTAGAAAAATGGTCTAGACGATGGGATTTGGGATCTGGAGGAACCTATCCCGAAGCACTTTTAACAATAGGGACTTCTAATCCTTGATTTTTTTCCGGATTTTCTAGTCGAAATTTCAAGGCAATCCGAGCACAAAATTTGCCTGGCAGCAAGTAATTACCGAAATGCCACTGGAACACTTCAAACAGCAAAACAATGAACAAACAGGTTAGGGATTAGTGTAAACAGAACCTAATACGATTACATAACTAAGAATGGTCCCCAGCAACGGCGCCAAAATTTTGACGGGTGCCGAACCCACCAAAATTAATAAAACCGAATAACAACCTTACAGTCGCAAGGGTGTTGACTCGAATCATTTCCCGATTGACCAACTCAGAGATTTAATCAAATTAAGCAAGCTAATTACAAGCTTGGGGGGTTTCCAGGTTTATAAAAAGAGATTTAAAGCAGTAGAAGCTGTTAAAAAATGAAAACAAATATTTAAAGACAACCAATCCAAGGGAATGACAATTACCAGGTTTAATTCATCCTTAATCACTAAAGAACATACATATGTTAATTAAGCACTTGATTTCGAATTCCAATTAGAAGCCTAAAAGGAAACCACGAATTTTCTACTAGAAAAGCATTTAGAGATTGATTAATTAAGGTAAACGAATTAAGCATTCATAAAACCAAAATTAAACACTAAACCCGAAATTCAATCAAGCTAGGCATTTCATCAAACACCTTCAATGCATAAACCTAGTAACTATTTTCCCCCTTTTTTTCAAAAACGAATCAATGAAGCCATCAACTCATAAATCCAAGACTCCAATTCATTTAAGGAAATAAACATAGAATCAAGAATTAAAAGGGAAAAAAAAAAACAAAATTAACACATGTAATTAACCAAAACATAACTTGATTTCAAAATTAAACCCATAACAATGTTAACCCAAGGATTGGTCAAAGGAGTTTAGCTCTCCATTTTTGTGGAGAAACAACTCATAAAAAGGGAATGCATTGAAAATCTAGGAATGGGAAAGAAGAAGAGAAAAACTCTCATAAACCCTCCAAATTCGTGCTACTGTTCTGTTTCTCTTTTTCCCTACTTAATGCTGACTTAATTAACAAATTAACTATTTTCCTTCATACCCCATGAGCCCAGCTTAAATTGGCCACCAAAAATGCCCCATTTGGACCTCTAATGAGAAAGTTAGGCTCAAATTACTTCAAGATACTCCAGGATCTGAGGCTAACATTCCAAAGCAAATTACACCATCAAAACAACATCAATTGGTCAAGTGATCTTCATGAATGTTGTACCCAAATGTGTCTTCTTCAAATTGGTCTTGGTTTCAGGTACATCTGACCTCTATAACTCAAGTTATGGCCCAAACACTTCTCTATGTCCAAACTCCCGCAATAGCACCTTTGGTCAAACTTTCAGCCCATATTTGACCATTTTATTCTCAGAATTGGATCACGAGATCTGCATGAAAGTTGTAGATACTTTTCTCAGATTTTCTAAAAAATTAAAATCACAGTTTTTCAGTATCTACATCCAAAGTTATGCTCACAATACAGAAGCAATGTCAATGTGCCAATTATGACATAAATGCAATTAGGCCCAATTAATACCCAAAGTCATGAAATGCACCAAAAACCCAACACTTAAGCACAAATGATGTTTAAAACAATAAGTATGAGGGTTAAACAATATGCCCAAATTAAGTTCATCAACTATATATATAACGTACGTAAAAAGGTAATGGCTCCATCAGTAGAGCCTACAACAACTGATACCAATTACAATCCCTTAGAGTACGCAACACACATAAACGGAAAGTATGGCAACAAAATAAAATACATACGACTTCCTCTCCTGGCCCCAAAATACATCTTGCTCAAACCCATACTGGCCATAACAACCTAAGACTGTTACGCAAACAAGACTATAACGTATACGGTAGTCGGGCTCGTATATACTACTCTTCGTTGAGAGTAGTCAATCTCCCAGAGACGATCGTCCTCTGCATAGAGCAGCTCAAAGTCCCCCAGCATTGGGATCCGAGGCTCTCCCGCCAGCGTCAGGTTCAACAGGTATGCCATCAATCTCCTCTGGCAATTCCTCAACAGGATCTTCTCGTGCAGCCGAGAATAAATAAAATACGACATAGAGAAATACTGGAATAAGAAACAGCAATACATCATAAATAGGGAAACAACTATAAAATAAGATATATAGATAACAACATACAACAACACAACAATGTCAAGCTATCATCTCCCAAGTCCTGCTCTCTTAGCTACTATCTCTCACACTCATGCAACTAAAGACTATATGGACGCGATCACGACGCGACATCCCCAATAGATCAAGATGTCTCGTTCATCTCTGTGCCACCCCCCATAATGCAAGGTTCGACCAACAGCCCGCAGGTTCGACTCGTCTCATGGGTACGACATATTCCCCCGCCCACAGGCCAGGTCGGAATATTCGCCCGTCAACAACGCAACTTACGGTAACGAGATATCCCCCCGCCCGCAGGCCAGGTCAGGATATTCGCCCGTTCACAACTAATGGGTACGATCATCTCCCCGCAGGAAAGATCGATCGACTATATGCCAACACAGTGATGAACAACAACGATGCAACATGAACCTCACCGACTCATCTCGGGATCAACAACTTAGTGTCTCAACCACAACTCGTACACAACTACGACCAACTTTCTCCGGTATAACCGGGTATCAACTTTATGTCTTGACATAATTATATCAACGGAGTCTCTAGGTTGAGCACTACCGCATAAATATCCTCAAAATCCTCACCACATGTTCGTCTCCCAACTTATCAGAAATTACTGCCTATCTCTACTCATACAACAGTAATCACAACATCATATCATCAATAACCATAATCAAGCTCAATAATTATATTCATTGTATTAAATATTCATGCAAACATATCAACTCATCAACTCATAGGTAAATACTTAAGTAATCCTAAGCATTTACTAGGTACTACATATCACATATATTATATTAAGCATACTGACACCCAGCATACAACCTCGATATATCATAAAATCAACCTATCGACCACTCAACCACTAGTAGGGTTTAGGTCACCCTACACATATCAGTATAAATTATTTTAAATCTTGCCTCCCTGACAATATCGTGGTTCTTTCCCCCACCTGAATTGTTTCCCTGCGTGCTTCCCCGGGAAACCCTGACTGCGGCTCCGCAACTGCCAACCGTACACGCTTCCGAATAGTCAAACACCGTTCGATCCTTTACAACAATTCATAACCAGAAATTAATACAATCCAATCAAAACCCTCTAATTCATATGACTAGGCTTCGGCCCCTTTTTAGCAAAATAGCCTAGAGTTGTTAAAACTTTACTAACTCTGGGATTAATGATCCTTAAGCATGATTACGACATAATCTATGATTACTTGTCAAAGATTTGAACCAAAACCCATTCAACCAACCAAGATAGGGTTTGGCCATCCCTTAGAAAAATAGGTTAGAGATGTTTAAAAATTCGTAACTCTTGGATCAATGATCCTTAAGCATACATAACACTAAATCAAGTCTCTTATACAAAGAAATTTGAACAAAATCCTATTTTCCCAAAAGAGTGAGGTTCGACCATCTATACCCATATGGGTTAGAGAACTCTTTTGGTTATAAGATCTTGGATTATGAGATAGGGCAATGAAACTAGCTCATAGAAATTGATTTTACATTAAAAGGATTTTTCCACAATTTTCTAGAGATTTATGAAATTTGAGTCTAGAAATGGAAACTCATGGAAATCAAGCTTTTCAAACAAGAACAAGAGAAGATTCATGAGGTTTAAGGATCAAAGGAATAATCTTACCTCTTGAATGATGAAGAATGAACAAGAATATCAACTTTGTTTCCCAAAATACTTGAAGCTTCTTAAGAAAAAAAGAGAAAAAGAAAGGAAGAAGATGAAGTTGAAGAAAGAAAATGGTGAAGTGTGATTATGATGAACGTGGGGTGTGGAAGAAGTGAAGGAGGGATAAGGAAGTCCAACAAAATTTCATTAAGGGTAGAATAGACTTTTCACACTTGGTTTAATGGTAAATATGAAAAATATCAGGGGCATTTTGGTCTTTTCGCGTCCAGATATTTTCAAACGTCATCATGACACTGGCACGCTTTTCTGGGTGATGTGACTTCATGTTTATCCGTTAGCGGGTCCTGATAAATCCCTATTCAGCTCTGTTCGTCACCCGATTTGAGATTTCGCCCGAATAACTTATATTATTTCGCTTTTTAGTGCGAAAGACCAATTTTATCAAAAATGTAGAAAATTCGATTCTAAGCCTAACTGTTTTGTTCATGAGTCAAAATTAGGTCATCTAAGCAGTAAAATCATACTGTTAGTGAAAAATGCAGACCGGGCTCCATCTGATTTTTCGACCCAAAATTTAACCATAGCTCCCTATGCTAGCGTATAGCATGAATGTGGTCTTAGTTTATTTAATTTTATTCTCTAAACTTCAGATAAAAATATAAACTCAATTATAATATTTACTGATATTAGAAAGCATGAAAATCGGGGTGTTACATTCCGAAGCTAATTTAGTTTCAGTACTTAAGGATACTTGGTGGGTAGATTCTGGTGCAACTACTCATATTAGTATGTCTATGCAGGGTTGCCTGTGGAGCCGTCTGCCAAGTGATGCTGAAAGATTCATTTATGTGGACGACGACACTAAAGTTGTAGTAGATGCTATAGGAACTTTTAGATTATTTTTAAAGTGTGGTTTTCATTTGTATCTAATTGAGACATATGTTGCTTCGTCTATTAGACGAAATTTGGTTTCTATTTCTACTTTGGGCAAATCTAGTTATTCTTGTTCATTTGGAAATAATAAAGTTAGTCTCTCTTATGGTTCAAATGTTGTTGGTTACAAGTCTTTAGTCGATAATCTTTATATGTTTGATGTTGAGTGTTCCTATAATGAAGTATTGCAAATAAATTCGCACGGTATGAAACATAAATTAAATGAGAATTCCGCCACTTTATGGCATAAGCGCTTAGGCGACATCTCTAAAGAGAGAATTCAGAGGCTTGTGTCAGAGGACATTCTTGGACCCCTAGATTTGTCAGACTTTCAAGTCCGCATAGAACGTCTTAGAACTAATACATACGAATATTTGTGGTCCTTTCCCTACCGAATCATGGAATGGGTAAAGGGACTTTATTACGCTCATAGATGATTACTCAAGATATGGTTACCTTTATTTAATTTCATGAGAAGTCTCAATTTCTGGAAGATTTCAAGTCATTCAAAGCTTAAGTTGAACTTTAATGGGAAAGAAAGTTCAAGCTGTCAAATTAGACCGTGATGGCGAATCCTATGGTAAATATGAGTCATATGACGGATCAGGAGAGCAACGTTCAGGGCCCTTCACCCTTTTCCTCAATGAGTGTGGAATTGTTCCGCAATACACTATAACACCCCGATTTTCAAGTTTTCTAAATAAACAGTATTTATGAATTTGTATTTTATTGGAGAGTCTAGAGGGTGAAATAAAATGAATCGAGACCATATTCAAGCTCTACGCTATCGTAGGAAGCTATTGTTAAATTTTGGTCTAAAACTCAGACGGAGCCCGGTCTGCGTTTTACACTGAAAGTATGGTTTTACTGCTCAGACGACCTAATTTTGACTTGTGAACGAAATAGTTAGGTTTTAAATAAAATTGCGAACAATATCGGCGATTTTGAAAAATTTCAAAATAAATAAGTTCTCACGGCTTTCTTGGGCGAAAACCCTAAATCTGGAAATCGACGGAATCGAGAACGGATGCACGGGGACAAAACCGGACACCAGAGGAGGGACACGAGTCACCTGAGCAGGGTCAGTCAGAGGGTGAGTCACCACCATGACTCACCGCGTCATCATTGCGTTTCTACAAAATATCTGATATATTTAGGGCGAGAAAAGACCGTTTTGCCCTTAGGAACTGATGGAATTACACTCGTGTCATGTGACTCATCACCATCATCATTACCTCTTCAAAATATCTAGATATTTTGGTTACTTTAAGGGTGAAATGACTATTTTTCCCTTGGTCTTTTGTTGAAAGACAATTTTATCTCTAAGCGAAATTACCCTTTTGTCCCTAAAATATCTAAAAAGCAATCTCACCCACTCACTCTCTCTCCCCTCCATCTTCTTCTTCTTCTTCCTTTCTTCTTCTCCATTTCTCAAAATATAATTATAACTCTGTTGCAATAAAAATAAATTTGGGCTTTTTGCAATATTATTTTAAGAAATAACAAACCAATAGACCTCAAATTCATTAAAATGTACACCTTTAAAATATGAATCAAATATTCTTTAAGTGCACTTTTTGTGTCTAGTATTGTTTAAAGATCAGGTGATGGGTGTACCTGTAATAGTGTTTCCTTAAGGAAACTATATTATAGGTGAAGAGTGTAACCTTTAATAATGCTATCTCAAGGAAATACTATTAAAGGTGATACTTTTAATAGCGCTTCCTTAAAAAAACGCTATTATAAATGTATATTTAAAAGAGTTTCCTCTTGCAAGCGCTATCTTTCCCTTTTATTGAACAACAAATTAAAACCCTCTCTGCGACCATCATTTTTGGTAAAAAAGTTCACTATTTAATTTGATTGCGAAGAGAACATCCTTAGCTGCCAAATAAACAGTGCAATTCACTGCAACGTTTGTAGGTAGAAGAAAAAATTTAGTGATGGAGTTGGCTATAGGCTGTAAAACATGTAAACATGAATCCAACCTTTTATCTAATGTCACATTTTCTTTTATTGTTGTTTCTTATTTAATTTGTTCTTGACATTTTCTCATAGCTAGGTGAATGATGATGTACACTTTTCATAACTTGATGGAATTGTGGATTAGTTATACATTGTGAAAGAGAAGACACTAGACAATGTAACATAGCAGTATAGATAGAAAATAAAAAATGCATAGTAATAACATTTCATTGATACTTATAAATAATGAGCATACACATTGATAATTCCTAACGATCTTTAAGAACAACAACAAATTAATCAAACTTTTCTATAATAGTTGTCTTGAATCCTTCCAACACATTAATGATTTCTTCAGCAAAGATTGAATCAGAGGAGGTGAGACAACCCCTGCTCGGAGATCCCATTAGTAACCCGAACTAACATCCTTAATGTTATTAGTGATAGTGTGCTTACAAAAATGTGAAAGAATTTAAAACTTAACATCAACATACTGATACCATAAGCACACATATATATAAACTGAAGTAGTGGCTCCATCAGTAGAGCCTACAAACCAACATAAACATGTAATATCAGAGTACACAACTAACAAATATACATACAGCTGAAGCATGGTAAACAAAAATACATAAAATTCCCTCTCTTGGCCCCCAAAATACATTTCGCTCAACCCATACTGGCTATACAGAAACTAGGACAATCTAGCTGATAAAGACTCTAACGGGGATAACGAGAACTCCCCACTGAAGTTCGTTGCCTCCGACGGTAGACCTGCAGCGCCTCATACTCTGTCGAGCTCTTAGACTTGACAATCCTGCGCCGATGATACTCTCTCATCCTCAGTGTCCGAGTCATGATGATAGTCCCATGGCCTATTCCACAGCCTCTCCAAAGGTAACCGCTGAGCGATACAGAAGTTTCCAACCAGGCAGCTCTTCGATGAACCCTATGCTCCGAAGTATACGGTAGTCGATCTCGTATATACGAATCGACATTGAGAGTAGTCAATCTCCCAGCAGCGGTCGTCATCCTTATAGAGCAACTAAAAATCCCCTCTCACAGGGAATGTGGCTCTCCTACCGGCATCAGGTTCAACATGTGTGCCGTCGATCTCCTCCGGCAAACTCTCAACAGGGTCTTCTCATACGGTCGTAAAAAAACATAACACGACATAGAGAAAATATCGGAGATAAGAAACAACAATAAATCATAAAATAGGGAAACAACTATAAAATAAAATATATGGATAGCTACACGCAATGAGCATACGGGATCAAACAACCATCCTCAAGGTCATTCTTCCCTAACTAATATCTCTCCCACTCATGTATCTAACTACTACATGAACGTGGCCACGACATAACATCCCCGACAGATCAAGATGTCCCATTCATCACTATGCCACCCCCCGTATTGCAAGGTGTTCGGCCAGCCCTCTCGGCTCAACTCAACTCACGACTACGACATATCCCCCTGCAGGTGAGGTCCTAATATTCGCCCGTCAACAACTCAACTCACGGTCATGACCTTCTACCCGTAGGTACGATCTATCGCCCGTCCGACAACACAGTGATGAATAACAATGATGTAGCATGAACCTCACCGACTCATCTCGAGATCAACTACTTAGTGTCTCAACCTCAACCTGTACTCAACTACAACCAACACCCCCGGCATATCTGGGTGCCCATTTCTCATCTCAACATGGTCATATCGATAGGATCTCTAGGTTGAGCACTACAACACATATATCCTCAATTTCCTTACCACATATCCATCACGCAGATTATCAAGATTATTACCTATTTCTATCATGCAAATTTAATCACAATGTTCATACAATAAGCAACAATAATCATGATGATTAAGCATATATATAATTAAGTCTTAGGTAATCAACTCATAGGCATATACTCAAATAATTCTAAGCATGTTACTACCAACAAAGTGCATAGCGACATATATATCAAGGCCAACATATCAACATAGCAATCCTACAACCTCGATTTATCATAGATCAACTTATCAACGATAAACCTACAATGCCTAAAACTATACTAGTACCACCAACTAGTAGTTACCAATGTGAGTTAGGTATTGTCGGTTACTTGACCACTAGTAGGGTTTAGATCGCCCTACGCATATCAGAATATATCATTTTGGGTTAAATATGTTTTTAGTCCCCGTAAAATGAGTGAATTTTGGTTTTGGTCCCTGTAAAAAAATTTCATTCGTTTTTGTCCCTCTAAAATCCAAAATCACTATTTTTGGTCCCTACTATCGTGTGACGTCGATTAACTACTTATGTGTCTAACAGAAGGTCATATGGTCATCCCAAGTGACACCCAGCGACCTCTGTGATCTCAGGTTAGCATATGATTCCCCAAAAAATTTTCTTGAACCCTAAAATGAATTATATTTATCTACTTTCAAATGAATGTTAGGGATTAAAAATGGTGGTATTAAATTTTGGACGGATGAAAATCAAATAAAAACAATTTACAGGGAACGAAACCAAAATATGCTCATTTTATAGGGACCAAAATTAATAATTTCATATTTTATAGGGATGAAAACCAAAAATTTGTTTTTATAGGGACCAAAATCAAAATCCGTTCATTTTCTAAGGACTAAAAACATGTTTAACCCTATAATTTTATTATTCTTGCCTCCCCGACGAATTGTGGTTCTTTCTCCCACCTGATAGTAATGTAGCAACAATCACGAACTCACGAGCCTCCAAAGCTCCCTTTACAGACGTAGCCTCCTTGCTCCACAGGGTCCCAAATGCAACTTCGAATCTTGCCCTAATCATGAAAACAACACGTAGACTATAGCATTAACCCTAGAACGAAGTTAAAATGTGAATATAAGCTAGAAACGATAGAAGAACATCGTAAAACCACAATGTAGGTAGGTACAAAACCTTGGCTTACCCTCAAAGAATCAAAGAAATAAACCGGTAGAGTTGAAGTAGATGAAGAAACAAACTCAACAACACGATCAGATTCGGATTACGTTACTCGGAATGTCCTGAACAAGGCTCCCAAAGCTCTCCAATGGAGACTGTCTTACTCCCCCTCGTACTCTCTATAAAAGTGTGAAAATGGTGAAACTCTCCTCCAAGTGAAAGTGAAGAGAATTTATAGGAAAAAGGTTCTGCTGAAAACGCTTTAGCATTGGAAAATTCCACGCTTTAGTATTCCAACGCTTGAGCATTGGTTCTTCCCACGCTTGAGCGTTGACCTTTTCTCACTGCGAAGGCATGACCCCTCACATGCCAGCTGCGACATGTGACTGACACGTGTCACTTTATGTCCCATCACTGCTAGCCGCCTGGTCAAAGTGGCCATGCTTTAGCGTCCACAAAGCTCCATGCTAGAGTGTTGGGTCTGGCCACGCTTGAGCGTGCTGCGCAGATCCACGTGATACTCATTTTTTCTTTCCTCCCATTTAATCCTAACTCTCAATATACCTTCCAACCATATTTTTAAGCATATAGGCACTTATCAAGTTAAGCACATGCATATTCATATACTACTCAAGGTTATGAAAATGAGGAAGTTACATTTTCACCCCTTTAAAAGAAATTTCGTCCTTAATATTTGACGTACCTCAAAACAAATGTGGATATTGTTGTTGCATATCTCCTTCACGTTCCCAAGTAGCATCTCCTGTGGCCTCATCCCATATGATCTTAACCAATGGAATTGTTTACCTCGAATTGTTTTGATCCTTCTATTCGCGATCCTTATTGGTAAGACCTCATTAGGTTTTCTCTTAACTGTACTGAATCTGGCTCTAGGATATGTGATGGATCGGGGTAATATTTCCTTAATTGAGAGACATGAAAAACATCATGAAGATTAGATAGGTTTGGAGGTAAAGCAATATGATAGGCCACATGACCAATTCGGCGAAGAATTTGTAATGGTCCGATAAATCAAGGAGTAAGCTTTCTAGACTTGATTGCTCTGCTAATTCTAGTCCTTGGAGTCACTCTCAGAAAAACATGGTCTCCATCTTGGAATTCTAAAGGTCTTCTCATTTTGTCGCTATGACTCTTTTGTCTATCTTGTGCCGCTTTCATCATTTCTCTTATCTTCTTTATTTGTTCTGTCATCTTTTGTACCACCTCTGGTCCTAACATTTGATTTTCCCCTGTCTTATACCAACATAATGGGGTTCTACATTTCCTTCCGTACAACATTTCATAAGGTGTCATCCCTATACTCGAGTGAAAACTATTGTTATAAATGAACTCAATCAATGGTAAGAACTCATCCCAGCTTCTTGTGTGTTCCAAAACACAAGCTCTCAAGAGATCTTCCAATGATTGAATTGTTCCTTTCGACTGACCATCCATTTGGAGATGATAAGAAGAACTCAACCTTAACTTAGTTCCCAAAGCTTTATGTAACTGCTTCCCAAATCTAGATATCAACCTAGGATCTCTATTAGAAACAATACTAGAAGGCACTCTATGTAACCTTACTACTTCATTGATGCATATTTGGGTTAACCTTTCCAAAGCATAGCTTTCATCAATAAGCAAGAAGTGAGCACGCTTCGTCAACCTATCGACGATTACCCAAATAGCAATATGCCTTTTTGGAGTTTTTGGTAAACCAACCACGAAATCCATGGCTATACAATCTCACTTCCATTATGGGATATCCAAAGATTGCAACAATCCTGCTTACTTTTGATGTTCTATCTTTGCTTTCTGACAAACCAAACAAGCCAACACATACTCCGCCTTTTCCTTTCTCATTCCAGGCCACCAAAACATCTTTTTCAAGTCTTGATACATCTTGGTAGATCCGGTGTGAGAATTCAGCCTACTCTTGTGCACTTCTTCCAAGATCCTCCTCCTAAGCTCTACATCTTTGAGCACACAAATCCTATTACCATACCTCAAGATTCCATCTGAACGCATCTTAAACTTAGAAATCTTATTAGCACCTACTTGCTCCTTCATCTTCTGAAGATACTGATCAACCTCTTGCTTTTCCTTGATTGTCTTCAAAAAGTCGCTCTATATTGTGACCATTCCTAGGAGTATCTTGTCTCTAGATATCTTAGATCTCTGAACTGTTCGATCAGTTCCAACTCTCTTACCATCATTATAGACATGTGTAAAGAATTCCTACTTAACGCATCTTCCACTACATTCGCCTTTCCTGGATGGTATTGTAGATCGAATTCATAGTCCTTTATAAATTCCATTCACCTCCTCGGTCTCCTATTCAACTCTTTCTAATCAAACAAGGACCTTAAGCTCTTGTGGTCACTATACACTGTAAACTTAGCTCCATAAAGGTAGTGTTGCCATATCTTTAGAGCAAACACTATGGTTGCCAACTCCAAATCATGGGTCGGATAGTTCCTTTCGTGAACTCTCAACTGTCGTGAAGCATATGCTACTGCTATTCCTTCTTGCATTGGGACACAGCCCAAACCTTGGTATGACACATCATAGTATCCCCCAAACTGTCCAAAGGGATTCGGTAACGTCAACACTGGAGACATAGTTAGCCTCTTCTTTAGCTCTTGGATACTCTTCTCGTATTCCTCTGTCCATTCTAAAGAAATTACCGTCCTCGTTAACTGCGTCATAGGCAACGCAATCTTCGAGACAACTTATATAAACCTCCGATAATATCCTGCTAAACCCAGAAAGCTTCTTACCTCACTCACCGACTTGGGACTTTCCCACTGCACTACAGCTTCAACCTTCGCTGGATCTACCGCTATCCCATTTCTCTTAATCACATAACCTAAGAATTTCACTTCCTCTAACCAAAAATCACATTTAGACAACTTCGCATAAAGCTGTCGATCCTTTAACACTTGAAGTACAATCCTAAGATGTTCCTGATGTTCTTCCTGACTAGGGTGATAGATAAAAATGTCGTCGATAAACACAACCACAAACTTATCCAAGAACGGTTAGAAAATTCGATTCATGTAATCCATAAACATTGCTGAAGCATTAATCAATTCAAAGGGCATAACCAAGTACTCATAGTGTCCATATCGACTCCTAAACGCCATTTTCGGTATATCCTCCTTCTTGACCCGAATCTGATGATAGTTCGTAAGCCAATCTTAGAAAACATTGCCGCTCCTTTCAACTGATCCATTAGGTTGTCGATCCTTGGCAATGGATACTTGTTCTTTATCGTCACCTTGTTCAACTGTCGATAGTCCACACAAAGTTTTGAACTTCCATCATTTTTCTTGACGAATAGTACCAGCGCTCCCTAAGGTGATGCACTTAGCCTTATAAACTCTTTACTTAACATATCATCCCATTGTTTCTTCAACTTTGCTAGAGACATTCGATAAGGTGCTATCAAAATCGGTGCAGTCCCTGATACGAGATCTATAACAAACTCTTTATTTTTCTGGCGGCAAACCCGAAACATCATCAGGGAAAACTTATGGAAACTCTCGCACTATAGGCAAAGAATCCAACTTAGGAGATTCTTTAGCTTCCACAGAAAATAACAACACATGCTTCTGAGATTCACCACTCAACACAGATCCCCTATCATTGGCAAGCATCAATTAGATCACTTAGGGAATAACAAGGTCTTTTTAGAACTATCTAACACTACATGGTTAGCCGAAAGCCAATCCTTGCCTAAAATTACATCAAGTTGCTACATTGGTAAACAAACAAGTGTCGCGACCGAAATCGCGAAGGAAGACGACGAATAAAAGAGATTAGATTCAAAACATGTAGAGTCGCCACCAATTTTATTTAATTCGGAAAAAATTGGAAAACCTTAAAAAATGAGCTTTGGAACCATATCGAGTCCGGGAGTCGCTTGCGCATAGGGAAGGATGGGGACTTAACCCCACAACACCCCTAGTGCACCCGTAAGAAAACGGTTACCCAAATTAATCGTGCAAATGATTAATGAATTTTAACATATTTATTTTACCCCAAAATTTTTTTACAAGAATATAAAAAAAGCTATTAATCAATATTTACAAAAATAAAATAAAGGATCTTAGGACAAAGAAAAGAAACGAATGAATTGCTTTGTTTCATGATTTACCATTTTTTATCGCTATTTATATATGAGAAAAAGGCTCTAGACGAGGATGAACATGGTACATATCCACAGAGCAACCTCGAATCTAAGGGATGAACATGACAATCAAATCTATAGAGCAATCTCCAATAACACCAATTGAATTTAAAAAATATTTTAATTTTAATTTTGCCACCCATGAAAGAAGAGCTAAAACCTATTACAAAAATACTTGTCAAAACAATGGTTAGTAAATACTCAGAAATTGGTAGAACAATGAAAATAGACTAACCTCCTTTCTAAGCTTTTTCTCGAGCCACCCAAAGCAATTTGGCACCAACAATTGGCAAGGTCCCAATGTATATATTAGAACCCCAAAACATTCTTTGGCAAACTGGTGCACAAGTACAGTTGCAAAGACAAACAACACAGTTCTATTTCACATCTAGTTCATTAGCATAGCTATTTTGCAGCGTGAATGAGTTATGAATGTAGGCACTAGCTCATTTGCAGAAAATGTTCACAAAGTAACACATCATATTAACAACATCAATAACCATTAGTAAAGGAAATAGGAAGGCTAAATCAATGCACACACTGAAGTGTGGTGTCAATCTAATAAATAAAACAAGTAACAAAATTTAAGAGGAAAGGAATCAAGTTAGCAACTCAATTACTCCTACTAACATCAATACAGTAATTCAATTACTATTTCCAACATGTAACCATATGGATTAAACAGCAGTATGAAGCTGGGTTAATATGTCACAAAAACACATTGATCATCAAGATCATTCATGTATTCTCTTCAAATAGATTATGCCCAATTTAAAATTTCCTAGAATTGAATCCAAACTAGGCAAACAAAATATTACCCACATTCAATAAACAGCACATAGTCATCAATGCTATCAAAGTGGATAGGAAAAGCTAAACTTCTGATTCGATTTCATATAATAAGCAAAGAACAACCAAGTTAGCCTAGGCATTTTACCAACCAAATTGTAAGCACCCCCACCAGACTCAGCTAGAAAAAGAAGATAGTGCATAAAAAGACAACAAAATAAAAAAAAACAGAGCATAGAACAGTTCAAGGAACATCATAAGGATAGCTAATAGAGTCAAAATCCATTGATACTCAAGTTCCCAAACTGTACAATGTATCGACAAGAGAATAAATTATACAAAACCAATTGAAAGCTACTTTGTTGAATGTATATAGTAGCTACATTTTATCTTTGCAGTTTCAAACTCCCAGCCTAACCTTTACTCAGAAAAAAAAAAGAAGAAGAATTCTCTCAATACAAAAAGGAGTTTTCAAGGAGTTACAACACAAACTTTATCACCCCATTTCCCTCGATGTGTATGCCTTCTTCTCTACCACTCTCCTCTTTAGTGATTTGTGTCTGTCAAATGCCCCCCCTGTATTTCCACTTTTGTGACTGCCTCTATCTCCCGGTCCCCTCTGGCTGTCCCTTTTTTCTGGTTTCTGCTTCCTTCTTTATAGAGATATTTCTCCCTTATTGCTTTGATTCCCTCTCCTGCAAATCAGCGAAAATAGCAATTAAAATCCCTAATTTGAAACGAAAATGGAAGGGAATAACGCATACCTTGCGTGATTGAGATCCAGTGATGCGAGTGAGAAGGGAAAGAAGCGAGATTCATGTTGTTGATGGAGGTTTGCGGCTGCTAGGGTTACTTTTGGGTGAGGGAGGAGATAGACGGGTTATGGAGATAGACGGGTTATGGAGGAGAGAGACGGGTTATGGAGATAGACGGGTTATGGGAGACGGGTTATGAGAGACGGGTTATGGGAGGAGGAGGAGAGACGGGTTATGGGAGACGGGTTATGGGCTGAAACTTGGTTTATTGGCCCAAAGACATTTTTTTCCTTCTTATTTATTTATTTATTTATTTATATTTATATTTTTATTTTTATTTTTATTTTTATTTTTATTTTTTTATTATTTTATTTTATTTTATTTTATTTTTTTATTTTTATTTTTATTTTTTTTGAATTTCTATAAAAAAAACTTTTTTATGATCTTGACTCTTTTCCATTTTTTTTGGTACATTTAAGTAAAAAAACAAAAAGGATCCGGTCAAAATGAGGTGTTCACAGTTGCCCCTCTTTACTTGTTGCTTTCTAGGAGACATGTGATCATAGTAAACAACGAGTAAAGAAAAAGAACACACATTTTGTCCGGGAATGCATGTGATTATACAAAGATATTTAATGCAAATGATGCAGGCATAATAACAAATGAAAGAAACAAAGTGCCATGGGCCTCTAATCCCAAAAAATTAAATGATCATGAGACTCTGAGCTCGCAAATTAAATGACCGTGGGCCTCTGACCCCAAAAATTAGTGACAATGAGCCTCTGAGCTCGAAATTTAGATAACAATGGGCCTCTGATCCCAAAATTTAGTGACAATGAGCCTCTGAGCTCGGAAAAATAAATGATAGTGGGCCTCTGATCCTAAAGATATTAAATTGCGATGAGCCTCTGAGCTCAAAAATTAAATAACAATGGGCCTTTGATCCCAAAAAACCTAAAAGACAAAGAGCCTCTGAGCTCGAAAAAATAAATGACATTGGGCCTCTGATCCCAAAACAATGAGCCTCTGAGCTCGGAAAAATAAATGATAGTGGGCCTCTGATCCCAAAGATACTAAATTGCGATGAGCCTCTGAGCTCAAAAAATTAAATAACAATGGGCCTTTGATCCCGAAAAACCTAAAAGACAAAGAGCCTCTGAGCTCGAAAAAATAAATGACATTGGGCCTCTGATCCCAAAACAATGAGCCTCTGAGCTCGGAAAAATAAATGATAGTGGGCCTCTGATCCCAAAGATACTAAATTGCGATGAGCCTCTGAGCTCAAAAAATTAAATAACAATGGGCCTTTGATCCCGAGAATTTGATGTGGTGGATCCAAAACTTATGAGGTAGACCTTGAGCCGAAAAACTTTATGACTTGGGCCACAAGCTGAACAATTTTCATGAAAGCGGCCTTCAGCCAAAGGACTTATGAATTAGGCTATGAGCCATGAAATTTATGAAATAGGCTTGAGCTGAAAAACATTTTGATTTGGGCCATGAGCTGAAAACATTTTGAAGTAGGCCTTAAGACAACTTTTACGGTGTGTCTGTAAACCGAAAAGGAGAATTAGGTCAGGAGCCTTTAAACAAAAAGTAATAGGCCTTGCGCCACAAAAGTCATCAGAATTACACTTTTTTATTTTTTCTTATATATATTTTTTATTACTTCAAAGACAACTGGACACAGACTCGCAATTGTTGAAAACAAAGTCACAACTTGGAGTCAATTTGACTTGGACCCACGATTTTTCTTTCTTTTTTTTTTTTTTTCTTTCTTGCATTTTCCTTAAACGTATATGCTGGCGGGCCAACTGGACACCGACTTACAAGAGGGATACTTAGATTTTGGTCATTTACAATGGCGGGCCAACTCGACACCGACTTGCAAAAGGGAAATTAAGAGCGTGCAGAGTAAACATGCAGATAAACTGAACCTTGTAGATTCTTTTCGCTATGAGTCGAAAATCATTAGTAAGAGGCCTTGAGCCAAAAAGAATTTTATGACCTGGGCCATGAGCTCAAAAATATTTACGAAATGGGTCTTGAACCAAAAGACTTATGAATTGAGCCATGAGCCAAAAATTCATGAAGTAGGCCTTGAGCAATTTTTTTTATTATTTTTTTTTATTTTACAAAATAGGCCTTGAGCCCAAAACCTTTGCAGTTGGCCTTTGAGACAAAAAAACTTTATCAACTTTGGAGTCAATTTGACTCAGACCCACGGTTCTTTTCTTTCTTTTTTATTTAATTTCTTTCTTACATTTTTCTTAAAACATTTGCACTAGCGGGCCAACTGGACACCGACTTGCAAGAGAGAAACTTAGATTTTTTTTGTTATTTCCAATGGCGGGCCAATTGGACACCGACTCACAAGGGAAAAACTTAGATTTTTTGTTCATTTGCAATGGCGGGCCAACTCGGCACCGACATGCAAAAGGGAAACAAAGAGTTTGAAGAGTAACCTTGCAGATAAATTGAACCAGGTGCTTCTTGATAAGCGTCAACCAATCAAACACGTATTCAATTATCTCGGGGTCTTGCTGAATCTATGTGAAACCATGTTCCATTTGCCTTAGGATGTAACATCTTATACACTACTTGTCTTCGTCAAGCTACCTTATAATCTTGATTCCTTCTTGAGAATATCATCTACCATTTCCACTTAGAATCTTTGAGCTTCTTGTGGCTTGAATGATTTCTGGGGAGATTGCCATTAGATTGTTGAACCATACTGTTGAACCTATGTTCTCTTATCTTGAAGCATTACCTAATGGATATCCATGGATCGACAAGTGACTCATGAAGGAGATTAGTTAAAAGAGCTTCCTTGAGGACTTTGAAGGCTTAAGTGCAATGAATGAATAGCCATACAAGGCGGGACAACAAAGAAATCAAATGATCAAGAATTACTGACTCACGTGACCCGTTGAAGGCTAAAACAAAATTGCCCCAGTGTAGGGCGAAATTGAACAAAGGGGAATTTGCCCCAGTCCAAAACCAACTCAAACTTGAAATTTTGCCCCTGTTGAGCAACACGAAAATTTCCCCCAATGTTGGGCAAATTGAACAACAAATAAAATTTGCCCCAGTGTACGGTGAAATTGAAAAACACAGGATTTTACCTTAATGTAAGGCTGAATTAGACAACGCAGAAATTTGCCCCAGTGTAGGGCTTGCTTGAACATCGCGGAAACTTGCCTCAGTGTAGGACAGAATTAGCAACGCGGAAATTTGCCCCAGTGTAAGGCCACATTCAATCAAAAGATCTGCCCTAGTAGAGGGTTGGATTGAACTATGTAGAAGGTTGTCCCTGCGTAAACCCCTCTTTTTTCCTCTTCTTTTTTTGTTTGCCCTAACTTTTGCTTAGACTGCCCTTGCGGGTTTTCAGTCTAATAGGCTTTTCTTTTTTCTTTTTTTTTTTTTTTATGGAGCAAAAAAACTTTAAAAAGGTATAATTACTTTGTCTTTGTCTCAAGATTAAGATTTATGAAAATAAGAGTAACCCCTCATTGATCAGAATGGACTTTTAAAGGTTGTAACGTGGCCAAGGTTAGGGGTTTAAGAAAAGAAAGGTATAAGAGGCTCAAACAAGTGTTTAAAGGTGAATGAGAACCAGGATCTTTGGCTTTCTTACAAAGGTAAGATTGCTTTCGCATCATCAAGGACATTACTTGCTTTATCTTGAACCCAAAAAGTCCTTCCTTTTTTTTTTTTTTTTTTTGATCATTTCTTCTCCCTTTTTGTTTCATCCTTCAATTTTCTTTTTAGTATCTCCTCCATCCTTATCATCCTTTTTTTTCTTTTTTTTTCTTTTTCTTTTCTTCTCTCTTTTTTTTTTTTGGCATCTCTTTCACATTTCCCTCCTTTCCTTCACGCGTTGTTGGTTCAATCAACCTTTAATTAGTGCCAACCCCTAGTGTAGGGGTAATCCTGGTCTACAGTTATTTGAAGGAATTTGTAAGGCCCAATAGGGGTAACAAGGGAAAATGATTTTTTTATGAAGGGTAGAGAAAGATGGCCAATCCTCATTTTAAATCCTGATTACTCATCTCACATAAAAATTAATCTTGAGACAAAATTAATACATGGTAAAAATTACACCTTCATTTATTTGCTCCAATTTATTTTCTTTTCTTTTGTTTTTTCTTCCTTTTTTTTTCTCTTTTTTTTTTTGAAGAGGGGATTTGGAACTTCTTCCAATGACTATACATGTTCATCGCAACCATGAAAGGACACAAACTTTTATTCAAAGATAGAGGATAGAAAAACAATTCATGCAAGGCCATTATCATAGAACTTCAGAATAAGCTAAACATAGGAACAATATGATCAAGTAATCTTTATGCGGCAATCATAGCTCATCAACATCTTCTGACTTTACCCAATCATATGGTTTGTAGCTTTTTCCTTCCTAGATGACATAAGAGAGCTATAAGATTGTGTCACCCCATAATGCTCTCGAGCATTACTAGTGTTAAGATTGTACGACCCCTCTTGCTTTTCCAACATTTTGACTCAAACTTTTCTAATGGGCCTGCTAGTCCTCAACATGTCTTAAATCTTTGTTTGCCCCTAAGCTACCTTGTTCACTTGCTCCTTCATTTCCTCCATCTCATGAATCAAGGTTCTTCTCATTCTTTGCTCACATGCTTCCATTTTTCACGTTGTGATCCAAGGTTTAATTGGTATCAACTTTCTTTGAGAGCGCAATGGTTCAATTTATCCACATTAACAGAATGAACTTACTCCTCTTTTTCCTATCTTTTTTCTATTTTTTAAGTGAATAACAATTGAAAAAATAAAATTAAGGGAGGACTTCACACTTATGAAATCTTTTTATCAAGGAAAGTCCGCCTTTATAACGAGAAATTTTCATCCCATGCCCAACTCTAGGGGCACGTGTCCCTTAGGTTGTGCGTGGTTAATGACAGATCAATGGGAGCATTTGCCCCTCAGTGGTTTGCATCACTTGTTTCCACCAAAGTTTCCACCTCATTGACCTTCAAGTAATTCTAATATTCATCTTCGAGTTGCTTGCATTATTAACTCTCTTCTCAAATATGCATTTTCATGTCTTGCTATGCGGATGATAATGGAGTCTCTTCTTCACAAAAATAATCACCTAACATATTCAAAAAACAACGCAACAAGGAAAGGGGTCCTTATAGGGTCATAAACCCAAAGGATATGGATAATCTTCTAATGAATGGCCTCCTTATGATCTATTCCAGTAGATCCTCCGACCCCAAAGAGAAATTTTTCACTGAAATACTATGGATCCCAATTACCCCTTTTCTCTTTTTCTTCTTTTTATAAGATCCAAAATAGAAGATAAGCAAGGAGAAAAAGAAAAAGAGTAACAAGAGAGAAGAGGAAAGAGTATGCTCCCATTTGTCCTAAAAGGAACAACCTATACAAGGGTCTTAGGGTCATGACTCTAAGTGGGATAGCCACTAAGTCGATCTATCAGTGCAGACATCAAGGTGGGTCTAGACTCCTAAAGGTCGTGGTCCCCAGATTGCCCTTGTCTCGAAAGGCAAGGAGTTGGCTCACGATTCTAGCCACAAGTAGGGATAAACCCTTACAGGATGACTAGTTCATGATACTAGTAACAATCTGAGTGGTAAATCAACAAATATCAGAGGGGCACAAGGCCTTTCAATGACAATGCTGAGGCACCTCCTAATCCTTGGTTTTCCACAAGCTCGGGTACAGAGCTGAAAAGTGTGTGCAGTAAATGACGGTGACGTGTGTGGAGGGCTCCGTACATATAATCCTAAAAACTAAAAAAAAACACACCTGAAAACAAAGCTTCCCATATATACAGGAAACAGAATCAAGGTCATCTGCCCTAGAGTTGAAATAGCAAGAAAAAGGATCCAAAGTCATCTACCCAAAGGTTGAAGTAGAAAGTAAAAAATCATGTATAAAGCACACAATAAAAATAAATAAATAAACAAATAACTAATGTTAAATAAATTCACACACAAAAACATGATATTTTTCAACATTTTTTCATTTTTTTCCTTACTTTTTCTCTTTAAAAAAAAAAAAGCAAAACAAGCCAAAAAAAATGGGGGTAAAATAAATAAGTTAAAAATCATTAAAAATTTGCACATTAATTTTAATGGGCTTGACTCTCTAACTGTCCCCAGTGGAGTCGCCATCTGTCGCGACCGAAATCGCGAAGGAAGACGACGAATAAAAGAGATTAGATTCAAAACATGTAGAGTCGCCACCAATTTTATTTAATTCGGAAAAAATTGGAAAACCTTAAAAAATGAGCTTTGGAACCATATCGAGTCCGGGAGTCGCTTGCGCATAGGGAAGGATGGGGACTTAACCCCACAACACCCCTAGTGCACCCGTAAGAAAACGGTTACCCAAATTAATCGTGCAAATGATTAATGAATTTTAACATATTTATTTTACCCCAAAATTTTTTTACAAGAATATAAAAAAAGCTATTAATCAATATTTACAAAAATAAAATAAAGGATCTTAGGACAAAGAAAAGAAACGAATGAATTGCTTTGTTTCATGATCTACCATTTTTTATCGCTATTTATATATGAGAAAAAGGCTCTAGACGAGGATGAACATGGTACATATCCACAGAGCAACCTCGAATCTAAGGGATGAACATGACATTCAAATCTATAGAGCAATCTCCAATAACACCAATTGAATTTAAAAAATATTTTAATTTTAATTTTGCCACCCATGAAAGAAGAGCTAAAACCTATTACAAAAATACTTGTCAAAACAATGGTTAGTAAATACTCAGAAATTGGTAGAACAATGAAAATAGACTAACCTCCTTTCTAAGCTTTTTCTCGAGCCACCCAAAGCAATTTGGCACCAACAATTGGCAAGGTCCCAATGTATATATTAGAACCCCAAAACATTCTTTGGCAAACTGGTGCACAAGTACAGTTGCAAAGACACACAACACAGTTCTATTTCACATCTAGTTCATTAGCATAGCTATTTTGCAGCATGAATGAGTTATGAATGTAGGCACTAGCTCATTTGCAGAAAATGTTCACAAAGTAACACATCATATTAACAACATCAATAACCATTAGTAAAGGAAATAGGAAGGCTAAATCAATGCACACACTGAAGTGTGGTGTCAATCTAATAAATAAAACAAGTAACAAAATTTAAGAGGAAAGGAATCAAGTTAGCAACTCAATTACTCCTACTAACATCAATACAGTAATTCAATTACTATTTCCAACATGTAACCATATGGATTAAACAGCAGTATGAAGCTGGGTTAATATGTCACAAAAACACATTGATCATCAAGATCATTCATGTATTCTCTTCAAATAGATTATGCCCAATTTAAAATTTCCTAGAATTGAATCCAAACTAGGCAAACAAAATATTACCCACATTCAATAAACAGCACATAGTCATCAATGCTATCAAAGTGGATAGGAAAAGCTAAACTTCTGATTCGATTTCATATAATAAGCAAAGAACAACCAAGTTAGCCTAGGCATTTTATCAAACAAATTGTAAGCACCCCCACCAGACTCAGCTAGAAAAGGAAGATAGTGCATAAAAAGACAACAAAATAAAAAAAACAGAGCATAGAAGAGTTCAAGGAACATCATAAGGATAGCTAATAGAGTCAAAATCCATTGATACTCAAGTTCCCAAACTGTACAATGTATCGACAAGAGAATAAATTATACAAAACCAATTGAAAGCTACTTTGTTGAATGTATATAGTAGCTACATTTTATCTTTGCAGTTTCAAACTCCCAGCCTAACCTTTACTCAGAAAAAAAAAAAAAAAAGAAGAAGAATTCTCTCAATACAAAAAGGAGTTTTCAAGGAGTTACAACACAAACTTTATCACCCCATTTCCCTCGATGTGTATGCCTTCTTCTCTACCACTCTCCTCTTTAGTAATTTGTGTCTGTCAAATGCCCCCCCTGTATTTCCACTTTTGTGACTGCCTCTAGCTCCCGGTCCCCTCTGGCTGTCCCTTTTTTCTGGTTTCTGCTTCCTTCTTTATAGAGATATTTCTCCCTCATTGCTTTGATTCCCTCTCCTGCAAATCAGCGAAAATAGCAATTAAAATCCCTAATTTGAAACGAAAATGGAAGGGAATAACGCATACCTTGCGTGATTGAGATCCAGTGATGCGAGTGAGAAGGGAAAGAAGCGAGATTCACGTTGTTGATGGAGGTTTGCGGCTGCTAGGGTTACTTTTGGGTGAGGGAGGAGATAGACGGGTTATGGAGATAGACGGGTTATGGAGGAGATAGACGGGTTATGGAGATAGAGGAGATAGACGGGTTATGGAGATAGACGGGTTATGGAGGAGATAGACGGGTTATGGAGATAGACGGGTTATGGGAGACGGGTTATGAGAGACGGGTTATGGGAGGAGGAGGAGAGACGGGTTATGGGAGACGGGTTATGGGAGGAGGAGGAGAGACGGGTTATGGGAGACGGGTTATGGGCTGAAACTTGGTTTATTGGCCCAAAGACATTTTTTTCCTTCTTATTTATTTATTTATTTATTTATTTATATTTATTTTTATTTTTATTTTTATTTTTTTTTTATTATTATTATTATTATTTTTTTTGAATTTCTATAAAAAAAACTTTTTTATGATCTTGACTCTTTTTCATTTTTTTTGGTACGTTTAAGTAAAAAAACAAAAAGGATCCGGTCAAAATGAGGTGTTCACAACAAGGTCAACAAGAAAGGTTTTATTTTTAACAACAATGAGGCATTTCAAACAAACAGTCATAGTAGTCAAGGAATTACTGGTAGGAGTACAAATTATCAAATCATGGGGAAGTAAAGAAACAAATAGTTTCAAATGATCCACACACTCTTGGGATATGAAAGAATGCGTATCTCCAGATTCAAACAATACTGATAGGAGTTTACCTGACACTAGGCACATACCTTGTATAAGATCGGGGGGATTCAGAGGATTGAGCTCCCCTCAAGTTAAACACCCTTCTCATGGCCTACGGTCTCACCGCCTGTTGTCCCGCTCCTTGTGATCTGGTCACTGGACCACGTCCACCCATGTTGGATCTTGCTCCTTGTTGACATTCTGGAGCTATGTGACCCACCTTGCCACATCTAAAACATTGACGAGTTTCTCTCAACGGACAATCCTTGATTAGATGTGATCCTCCACATCTAAAGCATCCATTTGACGCTTGCGACTGTTGTGTTCCCATTCCCTCAATTGGCCTTGCTACTGCTGGACGGTCATAAGGTTTCTGTCCTGTTTGGAATCTACTCTTTCCACTTCTACCTTTCAGGTCAAATTTCCTCATCGGTCCTCCGATTCTGATTTGCTGCATCTCCCTCTTCTTGTCGATATTCTCTATTACTGACATCGTTCCAACATTTCTGGAAATATGGTGATATTCGGTGGTGCAATCACCCTTTGCATATCATACTTCAAGCCGTTCTCAAAACGCCTGCACACCATTCCTCCTCTGGGAATCATTGATAAAACTCAGAAAATTTGAGTAATGCCTCAAACCTAGCAGTGTACTCACCTACGGACATGCATCCCTGCTTCAGACTCATGAACTCCTTTTCTTTTTCTCTTCTCATCAATCGGGGAAATACTTCCCCAAGAAGCATTCTCTAAACAACTCCCAATTGATAATTCTTCCCTCTACTTCCAAGATCCTCTGCTTGCCTTTCCACCATAACTCCGCACCTCCCATCAGGATGAAGGATGCATAAGTCATTTTCCTATCCTCACGACAGTGCATTGCCGCAAAGATCTTCTCAAGTTCCTGGATCTAAAGCTTTGCTCTCTCCATTGAATTGTGGCGCCTTTCTCTTCTGAAAAGTACTCAAACCTAGATCTCTAGTTTCTACCTCGTTCCTCTGGTTTTGTCTCTGCTGCTGTTGCATGGTCATTTACAGCAATTGAGCATTTTACTGCGTCTGCTACAGCATTGCGGTTGCTAGTTCCTTAACTGTCCTTAGGGTTTCAGTGGATTCTTCCCCACCACCAACGTGGGAAGCCTCGCCATTTTCGTTTCTTGGATCATTTATTCCTTCCCTGGTCCTTCTGCCACGTCCTCCACCTCGAGCTCCTCTACCCCTTCCAAGAGCCATCTAGTTTCATGTAGAAGAAAATATTAGCTCACATTCGTAAGACATACAATATTAGATTATCATATACATGCATTATATGCCTTACAAATGCATGAAGCAGTTACCCCTTTCGATAACTCGTATACCAGACACTCTACCCAACTTCTATGCATAGTCAATACCCAATGCGGGTTCAACTAGACACGGCCAGCTATCATATCTAACTTCACAGTCTGGTTAGAACTGAATTGCTTTGATACCACCTCAATGAGACAACCCCTCCTCGGAGGTCCCATTAGTAACCAGAACTAACATCCTTAACGTTATTAGCGATAGCGTGCTTACAAAAATGCGGAAGAATTTAAAACTCAACATCAACATATTGATACCATAAGCACGCATATATATATAAACTGAAGTATTGGCTCCATCAGTAGAGCCTGCAAACCAACATAAAAATGTAATATCAGAGTACGCATCTAACACATATACATACAGTTGAAGCACGGTAAACAAAAACACATCAGACTCTACTCGACAAAGACTCTAACGAGGATAACAAAAACTCCCCACTGAAGCTCGCTGCCTCCAACGGTAGACCTGTAGCGCTTCATACTCCACCGAGCTCTCAGACATGACGATCCTACGTCGGTGATACTCTCTCATCCTCCGCTCGACGCGACGATGTCGACCTCGAGCCACAAAACCTCTCCGCGAAGATGCGTGAGATCTCCAAGCAGTGTCCGAGTCATGATGATATTCCCATGGTTTGTTCCACAGCCTCTCCAAATGTAACTGCTAAGTGATATAGAAGTTGAAGGAACTATTTTTAAATACAAGAAGGGGGTCGAATTGTGTTTTTTTAAGTTTTTAAAACTTTTCGGAAGTAGATATATATTCTCGCAAAGGGTTGGGCTCTGAAAAGACAAAGGACATAAAGAGCGTTTCCAAACAGAAGATGGACGCTTGCTGTTACAGGTTTACTACTAAAAACAAGCGCGTTAAGAAGACAATTCAAACCCAAAGCGTTGGTTAAAAACAAACTAAAGAGAAAGCAAGGGAAAGAAAAAGAACATAGAGATGCTATCCTAGTTCACTTTTCAACAAAGATTTACGTCTAATCCCCTCTACTTGAGAGCTTTTTCCACTATAACAAAATCCTTTGTTACAAGTATTCAACACCTCTTCAGGCAATACTAAGTATTCTTTTCCAGTCAAGCCTCTTCAGGCTCAAGTATTCTTTCTAGACAAGCCTCTTCAGGCTCAACCAACTAAGGTTTTGAGAAAGAGTTTTGCTCTACTAACTCACTAAGTGTGAGGGTTTGAAACTAAGCTTAGAAATCTAAACAAAGCAAAGAGGGATATGAAAGTTTAAGAGCAGAGTAGGTAGAAAGCTTTTGATATCTTTTGATTGCTTGTTCGCTTGTATGCTTGTATTCAATTCAAGTTCAGTCTTTTTCTGCATCTTCAAAGGTGGGGGGTATTTATACCCATCAAGACTTGAGCATTCTTCAGTCTTCAACGGATGGAAAAAGATCCGTTGTGATCGTGCATTAAATGCCTTGGTCCGTTGAGTTTGATAACTTGTTGAAGCTTCCGAAAAGTAGGGATGGCAATTTGGACCCTACCTGCTGGGTACCCGCAAAAAATACCCATGATGGGTAGGGTAAATACCCGCTTTGTGGGTACGTGTACGGGTCTAGGTAATTACCCGTAAACAAGAGAGGGTATGGGTGCGGGTACGGGTATTCTAATACCCACCCCGCCCCGCACCCGCATATATAAATATATATATTTATATATTTATTTATATTAATACATATAGTTATAATTATATATCAAATTTTAAAAATAAAATTAATGTAACCTATGGTTTCTTAACTATTTTTCTCTTTCAGACTTAATCACCTACTGACCTAAGCACTAACAGCAGCTGCTGATATTCTTTGTTTTATTTTTTCCCTTTTTCTTAGTTAAAGTGCGGGTAATGGGTGCGGGTATGGGTAACTAATGGGTGCGGGTATGGGTACTTAGGTACCCAGAGGGTACGGGTAAGGGTACTTCAGTTGCTACCCACGCGGATACGGGTCTGGGTAAGGGTATTTTTTTCAAACGTGGGTATGGGGACGGGTACTATAATACCCTACCCAGACCCTACCCATTGCCATCCCTACCGAAAAGCAGAGTAGACTATCAGGCTGATAGCTCAAAGTAGTGCTGACACATTTTCCTTGTACCCGAAAGTTACCTTTTGTCTTTCCTATTGGAGATAGTCAAATCCTTTGTGTCAGGGACAAGCTGGATTCAATGTTCGATGGTACGAAGATTACAAAGAATGTTTGTCCAAAGGATAACAAGCTTTTACATGAAGAATAATATATTCAAACTTTTTACAAGAGCGTTCGTGCTAAAAGAAGTCAAACCTAATGACTATACATTGGACTTAGATATAGCAACTTTTATTTAAAAGAGTCTTTCAATTCAGATACAAAGATTAAAGCTTAAAGTCTAGAAAGCACGAGAACTTAGGCTTTGGACATACTATAAATCTTTGGAATTAGAAGGTCTTTGGACTTAGATTTTCCTGCACACTTAAGATAAACATATTAGTCCAAGACTAACCTTTCTTCACTTAAATTAGTCTTTTGTTAACATCAAAATCTTAAGGGATTTATGGGCCATAACGACTTTGGTTTCAACAATCTCCCCTTTTTTGATGATGACAAAACATACTAATTTGATTTAACTAAGTTTTCCTAGAGAGCTGGAAAAGCTCCCCTAAGAAAAAGCAATCAGACTAGTTAAAGCAGGTATAAAGAATTTAGCAATCATATATGCAATGAGATGTAATGCCAACAAACATGTACATCAAACATGTATATAAAACAACTTTCCTTTTAATCAAATTTCCCTTCTCCCCCTTTTTGTCATCAGACAAAAGTGAGGATAAACCATCATTGTCAGTTTAAAAGAAATAAAAGATTGAAAAGGAAAAGGAATATTAAGAAGGACGAGGAGGTGGAGGTTTGGGAAGGAAATTCTGAAACATGGCCACAATCTGTTGCAGCAATACTGCATTGTTGGCTTGGATGGATGGTTGGACAAACTCTTAAAATTCTGGAGGGATAGCAGAGACTGAACACTCAGCAGTGGCCTTTGTGGCTTCTGGATTTTGTTGATCAGGAACCACACTCAAGGCATGAGACGGAGATGGGTCAGTAGGATGTACCACAGAAAGAGGTATTGGTTGAGACTTAGAGCGTTCTTTCTCTGAGTCCGCAACTTGCTCAACAGGCTCTTCTGGGCAGGGATCCTCATAGACGATCTATGTGTTCCAAGTTTCCTCAGAAATTACTTGGACTGCCTCAGCTTGAGGTTCTTGAACAACCGATTTAGGTGGAGGTGGTAGAACCTAAAGAATGATCTCAACGTCATCAAATCTACTTTATGTCCTCCATATGGGTTTAGGGGCTTCGAGCACATCCGTTGGATACATAGGAATTCCGAAGATCTCGTCCAATATCATGAAGTCAGCTTCGGAGATTCTGTACTCTCTTTTGAATGTTCGGATTTTACTTTTCTCTTCGTCTGACAGACAAAACATTGAAGCTTCCCTTATACATCTCCAAAATAATTTTTCCCAATAGATTCGAGCATCCTTTTCATTTCTCTTCATGGGATTCTTTTTCATAATAAACGCCAGCTCATGCGAGTCATCTCTGGGTTTCGTCCAAAATAGAGGGTCAAAGCATGTCTTCTAAGGTAACGTCCAAGTTTCAAGCCTCTTTCTGCCATCTTTATTCTTGTTAGGGTCCAACATTGGGATCCTTGGATAATCTTGAGGAGGAACAACTCCTACTCTCGTTTTAGGCTTTCTTCTCCAAAAGCTCTTTTGAAGATTGTGATGAATCTTTGCTTCCCTTGACATGTCACACTCCTTTCTAACAGCATAGTAAGGTAAGAAATCCCTTACATCGGAGTATTCTTTCCAATCAGAGGGATAGCTTGGAATGAACTTTACATCACAATCAAAGATAAACTTCTCGAAGCCAAAGGATCTGAATCTTCTTTTTGTAGTCCTCTTGCAGCGTTCCTTCTCTTCATTAAGTGGAATCACATGCCTGGCGACATTGTAGTGACACCATTAGAATGCTTTGTCCTTAATGAGATTAGGATAAAGCTTCTTTGGAGGGAACTTCTTTTGCTCAAGATGGATTAGAAAAGGTCCTTGAGCATTGTATAGTTGACTTGGAAGAGGTCCATTTGGTGTGTATGGGATAGGATAGTAACCACGTTCAGGGGGTGGACCATAGGGATTATGTGGTGGTGGAGAAGATGTTTCGTACTGGTATTCTGGTGGAGGGATTGGACCTTTTGGATGTTAGGAAGCGGAAGGAGATGTGTGCTTAAGGAAAAGAGCAGGATATCTACGATCCGTTAATGGAGTTTCTTGCTTGGTGGTAGCATTAGACTCACACTAGATTAATGAGTATTAGAGTAATGCCCGATTAGCTCTAGTGCTAGCGGGAGATTGTTGGTAGCTCTAGTGCTAGTGGGAGATTGTTGGTGTAAGCCCTAGTAGCCAATCTATTTTGAATAGATAATCATTTGTATCACGACTTTGATCATATATTTGATATATGTACAAGGCATTCATTTAATATATTATTGTTATAATCATATATATAGCATAATAAAGTCCTTAGAATATACAGTTTGTTTAATGGTTCATCAAGTATGACTTGATCGTGAGATCGCATTCAGATATAGAACGTTATTCTTAAAGTATCCGTAATCAAGTATTATTATTAACTAAGGACAATAATAATACATCGGGACTATTATGTGAGTGACGTGATGAGCACATCTCAAGGTCATGGATATATGATATCATGTCTTCACATAGGTAACTATTGGTGGAATATTTATACTAGATTGATCTGCTATGAGAACGCTGCATAATAGTTATGTAAGTGTCATAAGCGTTTCTCATGGTGACCATGGTGAAGTGGTCCTTCAACTTGAAGTCATTACGATTCCTACATGAGGAGTTGTAGGCTTTAATGCTATCAAATATTATCTGTAATAGGATAATTATAAAGGTAGTAATTGGGCCTGCAATGAATCATGCAGAGGGATGTGAGTGATGTAGATAGGATTCGTCCCTCCCACATAACTGGAGTAATGTCTATGGCCACTCGATGGTGTGAGACGTGGAAATGCATTGGCATGCTAAGTTGGGACAATATGAGATATTGGGCCCAAATGATTACATGTCTACTCCTTGATTGAGAAAGATATAATTGGACTTAACAAGGATGACAAGTTTATGCCTTGTGTTCAATTAAGACATTACGACGAAGGGACATTGGCTACAGTGTATATATGGTCACAGTTAAGGTTCTATCGTATCACCGATATTCTCATCAATTGGGTAGCAATGATGTATTGCTAGATACCGCTCATTTTTTATAATAATAAATGGGATTTAATATTACTGTCAACTTAATGAGAGCATATAGGGTCACACGAATTGAGCAAATGATCGGAGAAGTAGTTTAATTGATTAATTAAATGTGATTTAATTAATAATTAAATACTAGGCCTGTAGTGTACAAGAGCCTATTAGGGACAAGGGTAAGTGAGTGATAGCTCATATAAAGTTATTCACCTCACTTAAGCATACAACTGAAATAACAAGAGTTACATAGGAGTTGTTAATCCTGGTGGCTGCTCTCCTTGTGTGTGACGCGCCCTCTCCCCGTTGCTGATAGCTAACACTACGCTATCTTCGACGGTGGTTTGCTCGCGTGGACTGAGTAGAGGTGCTGCTACCTTACAGCACATGGTGATAAAGTTCTTCATCATCTTCTTCCTCTTGTGGTGGGTATAGCCACAAGGTTGATCAAGGTGCTATTGTGATCATGATTGTTCATGATCAATTAGTGTACCTGACACGCTCACAGTGTTCTTGGTAAAACATCGCTTCAAAAGTAAACCCCCTATAGCAATGGTCATGCTCATTCGTTGAGATCCTTAAAAGGGAATTTTTGTTTTCCACCAACGGGTTATAAACTGTTTATCTCCCGTAAATTCCCAACAAAACCATCCCTGACATGTTCATAAACACTTAGGATATATTTAACACATAAAACAACATATGAAGCACGTATAAACATGTAAAACACATATAACATAAAAATGGGGTGTTACAAAGTGCATCGCCACTCCTCTATCCTAGACAAGGAGAGTTGTCTTGGTCGCCTCGGAACGTCTACCTGTGATGTGGAATACTCATGGATTAGTCGGGATAACCAGGCTACAGCGGGCAGCACAACACGATAGGAGCAACCCTATCCATCACTTATAATCGATCTCGAGTCCAGTTACATCCCCAAGGATCATTAGGATGCCCCTTCTACGTTCCGTATCCGCACTCAGGCACAACTAACCTCGTATGACTCCCAGTCATACGGCCCACCTCTTGGCAACTATGCTATGCAATATACATCCATCTCGAGTTGATAGAGGTAACCTCACACTTATCATATGTCCACCACAACGATGCCTCGCATCCACAAATTCATACCTTAACCAGCAAGTACCTCAACGGTATCAATCCAACAAACTCAAGAACACAAACATATCACTAGTCCAATAAATCATACGATAATTCATGTAATAACATAGCCATCATATCAACTCAAAAGATACAAGCATATACTCGATCAGTTAATCAAACAACACAGCAGGCATAGAAATTCATCCTCAAGCAACAAGCTTCTAACCTAGGGTATCCAC
The DNA here is from genome assembly GCA_039655645.1 of Ammopiptanthus mongolicus. Taxonomy (NCBI): domain Eukaryota; kingdom Viridiplantae; phylum Streptophyta; class Magnoliopsida; order Fabales; family Fabaceae; genus Ammopiptanthus; species Ammopiptanthus mongolicus. The sequence goes on from CM077343.1 coordinate 25,442,280, forward strand.
ATAGCGGTGATAGCCCAAAGATAACTCCATCTAAGGTTTAGGTACTTTTCGAGGGCTCAACCTCTAGTAGGGTTTAGGGCTCCCCTACACACATATTGATAAATTATTCTACTCTTGCCTTCTCGACGATTGAGGTTCTTTCCCCCCACCTGAAAGTCGATCGCACGACCACGACCACATACGAACGCCACAAATGCACCACCACCACCAACAACAACAACAACTCGTGGTTCTCTCCCTAACAACTTTTCAGCTGCAGCCTCCTCCAACAAACACCACTAGATCACGTCCTCAAACTTTGGCCTAATCACGGGAACAGCACGTATGCAACAGTGTTAACCCTAGGTCAAATCAAAATCAAGAAAAAGACAAAGGAAACTCGAAGAACACGAAGAACATACGAAGAACACTAAAGTCGATGTATCAACGTGTTAGGGATTCGAGCTTACCTTCGACGAGTCGAGAAAATGATCGATCGAAAATAAGATAACGTTGTCACGATCGCCCTCGCGCTATGATGCCTCAGCCTCTCTCAACTCAAGCTCTCTCTCTAAAAGTCTCCCACTCTCTCTATGGAAAAAATCCTGGGGAAAAAGAAGGATTTTCGTGCTAAGTAAAATGAAATGAAAATATTTCACTTAATCTGTCCAGCTCAGCACGCTTAGGCATGTTGTATTCCCCATGCTTGAGCATGGGCACGCTCTGGCGTTGGCTCCTCCCATGCTTGAGTGTGGCCTCCTAGTTGCCACGTCTCCTGCCACGCGCGCATGCGAACTGACACATGTACCACCACGCGTACACCCCTCCACGCTTTGACATGCATCTAACCCCAAGCTTGACCGTCAACGGTCAACGGTTGAGCATTAGGTCACTCAACATCAAAACGTTGGACGCTTATTTGACCTATTTTTTCATGTTTCTTCACTTTCTAAGCTCGTTCTATGGTCAAATTCTTCCAAATTTGAATCATAGCTTCCTCAACACATAAGGAACATAATTAAGCCCTTAAACTTGCTTAACTTATGTTCTAAATATTATTTGGAAAAACGGGATGTTACACAACCAATAGGGTTTCCATTGACACACTTTAAACTAGTTCTCATCCACCATAAGGTGTGATGAGGTTCACCCTCCCCCCCACCACGCCCCCGGGTTACCTTTAAGATGGTTTCCACGAACGAGGTTGTTTTCCTTCGAAAAGCTTGCTCCTTCGAAAATGGAGCACGAACGGATCAATGAACGGAAATCCTAAACGAAAGAGGGAAATATTTTTATAGTCTAATATTAGAAAAGCATCAAGAACAACATGGAGGTATTCATGTCTCAAAAATAATGGAGAGAAAGGAAGAGAAAAAGTTCCACGTATGCTTTTGATCGGAGAAGAAAGACGAACGCTTTCCTCATTGAAGATGAACCCGAACGGTTCACAAAAATAGTAGAGAAAGAAACAAGGATCACTAATATGTGATTGTTCTTGAGAAATGAAGAATAAAAAATGATGTTGATGGTGTGAGAAGGCTACTGCATGAGAAGAGAAACAAGAGAATATTTGGTGTTATAGGCTTCTGCACTTGTGTGAATGAGGGAAATGATGAGTTTGGAATAGAATAATCACTTGGTATTCTATTTCTTGCCAAGCTCAGCCTCGCCAATCTTGCTCCAAGGAAGGGAAATTTTTAATTGAAATGAATAGGAATAGACAAGGAATTAAAAGAATTAAAGAGAGGTGTAAATAGTCATGAAGGTGATGGAATAATTCCGTATTGGGTGAAGCTTTGAATTTCAAAATTCCCTCTCCTTCTCTTCTTGCCTTGGCCACGTGATGCTTAGTTAGTAGGGAGAGAAACTCATTTTCCTAATTATTAATCTAATATTTAATTTCCCTCATCCATTTTATTAATGTATTTCAAAATTCATTAATTAAAATAAAATGATGATAGATCTCTTGCTTATGCAAGATGGGCCTTCGGTCACACCAAGCCCAAAACAACGAAAACACACAAACATGCAAAACAAACAACACAAAATAATTCCAATGAATTAAATTAATTGATAAAATTAAATATGAAAATTTGGGATGTTACAATGGGTCTAGACTTAGAAAGGTGTTGGGGTTGGGGGTTCCATTACTAGTCCTTTAGGACAAAATTGGAAATTCATGTGTCAGATGAAATCAAAACGGTTTAACAATCAAACCTAATATGAAGCTTTGATTATGGGGTAAGGAGTTTTAGCATCCATGATAGCTTAGTATATCCAATTAATGGGTGACTCTTAGTTAGTAGTTAAACAAATATCAGGGGATTATAGGTGTAATAATCCGAATTTGATAGCATGCTATGAAATGACTAGTTTATTACAATAGTTTGGCGATGTAATAATAATGCATATTCCAATGGAGGAAAATGAAGAAGCAAATATTCTATCTCAACAAGCATCTGTCTATTAGGAGATGAACTTGGAGATCAAACAAGAAGATTGTCAGTTGAATGAAGTTGCAGTTGTTGATGGAGCAATAGCCGAAGATTGATAAAAGCAGCTAATATGTTATTTGAAAAATCCCTCAAGTAATCTTGATTTCCAATTGGAACAAAAGGCATTGAAGTATGTATTAGTCGATAATGATTTGTACAAAACAGGGATTGAAGGAATACTGCTAAAATGTGTTAATAAAGCTGAAGCTTTGATGATGATGAGAGAAGTACATGAGGGGATATGTGGATCCCATAAGTCTGGACCAGTGATGAGATGGTTAATCTATATATATATATATATATATATATATATATATATATATATATATAGCCTATGCAATCACACTCAACAGCGTTTCATAGGTGACCTCCATTTCATTCTTAAATTTTCTTATCCCCTCCGTAACATGCCCAGGAAATAGTAGCAACCAGAATGTGACATCATTCATTCAAGATTCACAATTTGATATAACATTTTCAAAACTCATTTTAGAAATCATTTATTCACAGTTTGTACACAAACCAAATGTTTTTTTTTTCAATTTCAACCATTTTCATTCCCATACCAAAACCCCAATGTCACAACCCAACAAAATATAAAAAAAATAAATGCATTCTCTCCAAACAACACACTATTGCAAATACTATAGGGTTATAACCCTTACCTCTATCTTGATCAAGACCCTAGGCTTTGGAAAAAGATCTCTTCTCTTGCGCTCCCTCTTTGCTAACCGTATGAGGTGAAAATCTCATGTACGGTTCTGTAGAGTGACAGTAAGGGTGACTTATCTATCAACTTTTCCACTATCACCCCCCAAAAAACCAAACTCTGCCTTACGTAAAGTTGCCAGGTAGGAGGATGAAGGGAAACCTACCATGGATCCTTCACACATCTAAACCCTAACAGACGAGTTTCATCCTTCCTCTTTGTAACACCCCGATTTTCACTATTTTTAATATCGATAATTTATATAAATAAGTTTATATTTTATTCGAGGTCTTAGAAAATGAAATTAAATAAACCAAGATCATATTCATACTCTATGGCATCGTAAAGAGTTACGGTTAAATTTTGGGTTTAAAATTCAGACGAAGCCTAGTCTGCGTTTTCATTGACAGTAAGATTTTACCGATCAAAAGACCTAATTTTGACTCGTGAACAAAACAGTTAGGTTTTAAATCGAATTTCCAACAACTTTGGTAAATTTGAAATTTTTCACCAAAAGGTGAAATAATATAAGTTATTCGGGCAAAATCTTAAATCGCGTCATTAACGGAGCTAAATACGGATTTACTAGGACCCGCTAACGAATAAAATTGAAGTCACATCAGGTCACATCACCTAGGAAGCTGTGCCAGTGACTCACCACTATCATGATGAAAATGAAAATATCTGAACGCGTTCACACTGAGAGAAGACCGTTTTGCTCCTAGGAACTAATGGAACTACGCTTGTGCCATGGGACTCATCATCATTGTAACACCCGGGGCTGACAAGGGCGGGGAGTGATCGCCTGTGCATGAGGCAGGGACAAGGAGCGGCTCCTGGCAGGCTTCTAGGCGGAGGGATACATGAATGAACTGATTCACACCGGAATGAGAGGGATCCTGAGGCTGTGCAGGTATGGGACTGTGCAGTTGAAGGAAGACTTATAAGAATTGATTTGTACTACCTATACCAACAAGATGCATCTTCTTTTCGGTAGCCCATCACTTAAGAACTCCAAAGTTAAGCGTGCTTGACTTGGAGTAATTCTGGGATGGGTGACCTCCTGGGAAGTTTTCCTAGGAAGCGTGTGAGTGAGGACAAAGCAAGCTGAAGAGACCCGTGTTGGTTTATGGGGACAGTCGGCAATCCTTAAAGCAGTCCGGACTGTTACAAATGGTATCAGAGCGGACCTCTCCCAATACGGTGTGGTTCGGGGACGAACCAAGCGGAAGCTGGTGGGCATGTAATGCCCGGGGCTGACGAGGGCAGGGAGTGGTCGTCGGTGCATGAGGCACGGACAAGGAGCGGCTCCTAACAGGCTTCTAGGCGGAGGGATACATAAATGAACTGATTCACACCGGAATGAGAGGGATCCTGAGGCTGTGCAGGTATGGGACTGTACAGTTGAAGGAAGGCTTATAAGAATTGATTTGTACTACCTATACCAACAAGATGCATCTTCTTTTCGGTAGCCCATCACTTAAGAACTCCAAAGTTAAGCATGCTTGACTTGGAGTAATTCTGGGATGGGTGACCTCCTGGGAAGTTTTCCTAGGAAGCGTGTGAGTGAGGACAAAGCACGCTGAAGAGACCCGTGTTAGTTTATGGGGACAGTCGGCAATCCTTAAAGCAGTCCGGGCCGTTACAATCATCATCATGACATCCAACAAAATATCTAGATATTTTGGTGACTTTGGCGGTGAAAGGACCACAATGCCCTTGAACTTTTGTCTTAATTCCACTTTTGCCCCTAAAGGAAATATCCATTTTGCCCCGTAAGTGAACATTTTTGGACACTCTTGCCCCTCCCTTTCTCCCACGCCTAAACCTCTTCATGAAAGCCAATCCATCACTTTTCTCACAAACTCTATAAACTTCTCACATTTCTCTCATCCATTCAAGTGAAACTTGAACCAAAAAGTGTGAAGAAAGTGTTGAATCCTTGCTTTGTTCATCATCCAAAAGGTATGGTTACTTCCTTTGTTCCTTTGAGTTACATGTTCTTCCTTTATTTCTTGTTCTCCAATCCATGATCAACATATTCAAGCTTCTAACTTCAATGTTCAAAAATCTCTAGAAAATCATAGAAAAATCCTTTAAATGAGAAATCACTTTCTATGATCGATCTATTCTCATCATTCTCTATCACTATCCAAGAGCATGTAATCAAATAACATGTCTAGCTATTTTTACCATGAAGTGGCTGAACCCTAACATTTGGAGAATCATGAGTTTTGGTTCAAGGTTATGTGTTATGAGACTTAATTTAGTGTTAGGTATGCCTAAGGATCATTCATCCAAGAGTTAGAAATTTTTAAACACCTCTAACCTATTTTAAGTCTTGATGGCCAAACCTAGGTCCTAGGAGAAAAGGAATTGTATTTTTGTGATTGTTAAAGTTTGGATTGATTAATTGAAGGTGGTTGTTGTTAAGTGTTTCGGACGAGTAATCGGACGATTTGCGGACTAATCGGACGACGTTCATCCGGAGGGTTATCTTCAAGAGTTAAAGGGAGATTACTTACAATGAGTTTGGTAGTCTCATAAACTTGTTTGCTAGATGCGTTTGTTGTTGTTTTATTTGGAATCATAAGATGAATTTTACTTTGTGAATATACTATGTGTTGTGTATATACTTGATTTAATTGGTGAAAATATGTGATTGGATGAGATATATGTGTGATGTTGGTTTAAGATTTGATGCTTATATATGTATATCTTGGATTGTGATTTTGACTGAATTGGTTGAGAGCATAGCATCGGCTATAGCTTGATAATGAAGATTAAAATGCTTAAAAGCCTTAATCAAAGTTTTAAAATGTATTCTGAAATCAAAGAAAAATCTTGAAAATAGTTTTGTCTTATCAATGAAAGAACTTTTTTCTTTTTTAAATGTTATATCCTTTCAAAAGAAAAAGTCCTTTTAATGAAAATCCATTCAAATGCTTTCTTCTTTTAGAAAAATGGCTTCGGATGACGAAACTTTTAGAAAATAGATTTACAAAGAAAAGGGATTTCTAGAAAATAGCTTCTTTTCAGAAAATGCTTTAATTCAAGCCAATGAGATTTTGAGTTTTGTTTTCTAAGTTTTATATACGGAAATAAGACCCGGAAGAAAAATGGTGATTAACCTTTCACTTTGAGAAGTCTGCAAACCTAGTGACCGAGACGTCGGGCTAGTGTTTTGTGAATTGAGCACACGAATTATGTGTCCTGTGTTTTGAATGAACGGGCTAAATGTCCTTTAAAACAAGTCATGAGCTGTGTGCCTTGACAAAAAAAAGAATGAACGAAAAAGAAAATAGAAACATTTCTGTGTACATACATGGATCGACAGACGTGCTATGAAATCGAGTGAAAATCCATTGTGGTTGAGAATATGAGCCAGTTAAGACCACTAGGTCAATAGGGGCATCCTGTGTTCAAAACTCCACAAGAAGCCGAGGCATCGCAACCCCGTGCCGTGATAATCAGCTGCCAAACACAGATGAACTCGATCAGAGACTGGACTATTCATGATATGGTTGAGACATGTTACCCTTGAACAATTGGAGTTCGGACCTAAATTGAGAGGCCAACTCATGAGAACAATTGTGTTATGGGAGTATTCACAGCCTATCACTCGATGAAGAGAAGTTAGAAATCTCTGGAGAACATGAACTAGAAAGATGATATTGGAGTCTCATGCATTATTATAACTCATGATGATGTCTGAGATATTATGTTATATAAATATCTATTAGTACAACTGTATTTATATGTGGATGTATGTTTTGTTTGTCGCTTGTGCGGCTATCGTGATAAACTTGTGAAATGAGTATCTCACCTTTGCCTATACATGTTGGACACCCTGTTGTGTTTTTGGATACGTGTACAGATGCTGCCCAGAGGTCCCCTCGGACACTTGAGGATGCTAATGGAGTCCTATGAAGATGAAGAGAAGGAGGATCCCTCCAAAATCCTCTGGAAATCGGAGCTGACTTTAAGGTTTTCCCCAATGGCTACTTTTAGCCCGACCAGCAATAGAGTGTTACCTTTTTGAAGCAGTTGTATCATATCTATTGTATTTATGTTGACCTAATATTTTAAAGTCTATACCTTGTGATAGTAGACCAGGATTTCTACTACTAGTTTAAACTCTATTTCTAGAAAACTTCTATGCTCCGGCATTAATACCCTTATGTTTATTTTCGTTATGGATGTTTAGTATTGGTGTACGTTACGTGGTTTATTCCATCCTTCTTGTACTTAATTATTATAGTGTGAAGAAAATTTTTAAACCCACACTTTCGAACATAGTTATTTACTTAACGTATTTTCCGAAATCAATCAGAGTTTTTATTTGTTTATGTTTTCCGCATCGAGTTTGAGAGGTAGCACCGAGGGGGTGTTACATTAGTGGTATCAGAACTAGTCGAGTCTTGCAGGAATCCTTGGGAGTAGGTCTGTTATGTTTGTGTTGTGTGATCTCTGTTTGAACCTTGGTTGAATTGTTTCTCTGCTAAAAAGCAATGTGTGTTGACACATGTTTATATGTTTCCTTATTAGGATATAATTGGTTTGACTTGTAGGAAAGACATGAATCTTAGAGGCAGTCGTGGTGGAGGTCGTGGCAAAACCAACGATGGTAACGGTCACGGCACTGCTGACACCAATGCTGATGACAATATCAACCGGGCTATCCAAGCCATGGCTAATGTGGCGGCAGCAGTTGCCCAACAGACGGCCACGATGGCTCAACAGAATCAACGGAGAGCTGATCTTGCTGCTGATGCCAGAGGTTTAGTCGACTTTCGACGTCATGATCCTCTATAGTTTCATGGGGATTCTGATCCGGAGAAGGCTGATTTATGGCTGCAAGAATTGGAAAGATCTTTGCTATTATGCGCTGCCCTGAAGGAGTGAAGGTTACCTATGCTACCTTCCTGCTTTTGGGAGATGCAGAATACTGGTGGAGAGGAACCAAACAACTGCTAGAAGCCAACAATCAGGAGGTCACTTGGGAAGTATTTCGCACCAGTTTTCTGGACAAGTACTTTCCCCAGAGTGCCAGGACCGAGAAAGAGCAAGAGTTTCTAAGACTTCAGCAAAGGGACATGACCATTGGAGAATATGCGGCGAAGTTTGAGTCATTCGCCAAATATTTCCGCTTCTTCCAAGCCCAACCTGATGAAGACTGGAAGTGTGAGAGGTTTGAAGGAGGCTTGCGTTTCGAAATCAACGAGTCTGTGTTACCACTCGAGATTCGCAACTTTCAAGCCTTGGTGGAGAAGTGTACAAAAATTGAGAAGATGAGAAGGGGAAGGGACAACATGAGCAATGTGGGAGGACCGTCTAGGTCCAGGAACCCGAACCAGTACCAAAACCAAAAGGGAAAACAGTCCCAGAAGAAACCATATTCCCGACCCCAAGGGAGTAATCGGAATCAACAATCCTATCGCCCTGTTTTTTCTGCCTATGGTGGTGAAAGTGGGAACGACCAGAATCAAGGACAAGCCCAGAGATGTTTCAAGTGTGGGAAACAGGGTCATACGACTGAGAACTGCGTGCTGAAGCAAGTTCTATGTTTCCAATGCGGGAAGATAGGACATTTCGCAAGAGAATGTACTACATCAAAGTCCGAGTCGGTCGTCAACAATGTACGAGCTGCTAGATTGATGACAAGGGGAAGAGTTTACACCCTGATGCTTCCAAATCAGACGATCTCATACAAGGTAGTTGCAACATAGCTGGTAATCTCCTAACTGTACTATTTGATTTGGGTGCTACATAGTCGTTTATCTCTTTGGATTGTGTGAGACTTTTGAACTTGCCTGTTTCTTCGTTGTCGTTTGATTTGATTGTTTCTACCCCAACTACTAAGCCTGTCACTGTAAATTCAGTATGTTTGAGCTGTCCTATTGTTATTCATAATAGGAAGTTTCTTGTAAATTTGATATGTTTGCCTTTGACACAATTGGATGTGATCCTAGGCATGGATTGGTTATCTTCCTACCATATCCTTTTAGATTGTGCACATAAAACCTTAGTTTTTTCTGACCCTGAGATTTCTGGATTTTTAACTGCCAAACAAGTAAGAGCTTCTTTGAAAGAAGGAGTTCAGGGATATATGCTTCTATCCTATTTAAAAGTCGAGAGGGACGTTGTTTTGAGCGATGTACCGGTTGTGAAAGATTTTCTAAAAGTGTTTCCCGAGGACGTTCCAGGTTTACCACCTGTGAAAGATATCGAGTTTTCGATTGACTTAGTTTCAGGATCCGGTTCAATCTCCATCGCTCCATATAGGATGTCACCTACAGAGTTAGCCGAGCTGAAAGCTCAACTAGAGGATCTATTGTCTAAGCAGTTTGTGAGGCCGAGTGTGTCCCCATGGGGAGCACCAATGTTGTTGGTGAGGAAGATGGATGGAGGTTCAAGACTCTGTATGGATTACCATCAACTCAACAAGGTAACGATCAAGAACAAGTATCCTCTACCACGCATAGATGATCTGATGGATCAACTCCGAGGAGCTGCTGTCTTTTCAAAGATTGACCTATCACCAGATTAGAGTGAAGACTGAGGATATACCTAAGACTGCATTCAGAACTTGTTATGGTCACTATGAGTACCTCCTGACGCCTTTTGTAGTGATGAATGCACCTGCTATTTTTCATGGACTATATGAACCGGATTTTTCACCCTTTCTAGGTAAGTTCGTTGTCATGTTCATCGATGATATTCTCATCTACTCTAAAAGTCACGAGGAGCATGAGGATCACCTGCGACAAGTTTTACAAATCCTTCACAAGGAGAAGTTATATGCAAAGCTGTCTAAGTGTGAGTTTTGGCTGGATGAAGTGAAGTTCTTAGGGCACGTGATTATGAAGGAAGGAATCGACGTTGACCCTACGAAAGTAGAGGCAATACTTTTATGGGAAAGACCCAAGACTGTGACAGAAATCCGCAGTTTCGTTGGTTTGGCTGGTTATTATAGAAGATTCATCGAAGGATTCTCAAAGATCGTTGCACCGCTAACTCAACTTACAAGGAAGGACCAACCTTTTGCTTGGACTGAGAAATGTGAGGAAAGTTTTCAGAAGATAAAGGAACGTTTGACAACCTCACCAGTGATGCTTCGCATCAGGGTTTAGGATGTGTACTTATGCAACATCGGAAGGTTGTAGCCTATGTTTCACGTCAGTTGAAAACTCATGCGAGGAATTACCCAACGCATGACCTAGAGTTAGCTGCTGTGGTTTTTGCACTAAAGATCTGGAGACACTACTTGTATGGATCTAAGTTTAATGTCTGTAGTGACCACAAGAGTTTGAAATATCTGTTCGACCAAAAAGAGCTTAACATGAGGAAGATATGATGGATGGAGTTTCTCAAGGACTACGATTTCACTTTGCTATATCACCTTGGAAAAGCAAATGTCGTCGCAAACCCTGCATATCTGTGCAATGATGGTTAAAGAGTTAGAGTTGATTGAACGTTTCGTGATCTCAATCTTGTTATGGAAGTGAACAATGAGAAAATTAGTTTGGGATGATCAAGGCATCTAGTTGACTGATGGAAACGATCCGAGGACAACAAGAAAATGATGAGTATCTTAAAGAGAAAAAGGAGTTACTTAGACAAGAGAAAGCCGCAGAGTTCAGTTTGGGAATAGATGACGTCTTGAGATACAATGGACAGGTTTGTGTACCTAGCAACCCAGAGATGAGGAAACTGATTCTGGAGGAAGCACATAGGAGCAAGTTGAGTATTCACCCTGGATCAACCAAAATGTATCAAGATCTGAAACATATGTTTTGGTGGCCATGAATGAAGAAACAAGTGGCTGAGTATGTAGCATCATGTCTGACTTGTTATAAAGCAAAAGTAGAACATCAACGACCTGATGGTATGCTTCAATCCTTGGATGTGCTCGAATGGAAGTGGGAGAGCATCTCACTGGATTTTGTGGTAGGTTTACCAAGTACTTCTAAGAGTTTTGATTCGATTTGGGTGATCGTTAATAGACTAACGAAGGCAGCACACTTCTTACCTATTAAGATCAACTACACAGTGGAGAAGTTAACAGAGTTGTATATCAGGGAAGTGATCAGACTACATGGGGTACCGTCAAGTATCGTTTCTGATAAAGACCCAAAGTTTACTTCACGTTGTTGGCAAAGTCTACATCAAGTGTTAGGAACAAAGTTGAGATTGAGTTTAGCATACCACTCTCAAACGGATGGACAGACAGAGAGAACAATACAATCTTTGGAAGATTTGTTGAGGGCTTGTGTCCTAGACCATAATGGAAGTTGGTATGATCTTTTGCCTCTTATCGAGTTCACATACAACAACAATTTTCATTCTAGTATAGGAGTGTGGCACCCTATGAGGCTCTGTATGGACGAAAGTGTCAGACATCGTTGTGTTGGTACCAGGATGGAGAGAGTATGATTTTGGGCCCCGACCTTGTGCAACAGACAAAGAAAAAGATTAAGCAAATCTGTCAAAAGATGAAAATGGCACAGAGCAGACAGAAAAACTACTCCAATAAACGAAGGCGACCTCTCAAATTTCAAGAAGGTGAACACGTGTTCTGAGAGTCACACCCACGACTAGGGTAGGTAGAGCAATAAAGTCCAGAAAACTCACTCCCAAATTCATTGGACCTTACCAGATTCTTCGTCGTATTGGTCCAGTAGCTTACCAGATTGCCTTACCCCCTTTTCTCTCCAATATTCACAATGTTTTCCATGTCTCACAACTTAGGAAGTATATTCCTGATTCTTCCAATGTAATCGAACCTGATGTAGTACAATTACGAGAAAACTAGTCTTATGAGACATCACCTGTACGAATCGATGATAAGAGGATCAAACAACTCAGGGGCAAACAAATCTCCTTAGTCAAGGTTGTTTGGAACAAAGCGACTGGAGACACAATGTGGGAACTGGAGGATAAGATGAGATTACAATATCCTGATCTTTTCCCAGGTACTAATTTCGAGGACGAAATTTTTTTTTAGAGGAATAGTAATGTAACACCCCGATTTTCACTACTTTTAATATCGATAATTTATATAAATAAGTTTATATTTTATCCGAGGTTTTAGAAAATGAAATTAAATAAACCAAGATCATATTCATACTCTACGGCAATGTAGAGAGTTACGATTAAATTTTGGGTTGAAAATTCAGATGGAGCCCGGTCTGCGTTTTCACTTATAGTAAGATTTTACTGATCAGAAGACCTAATTTTGACTCGTGAATGAAACAGTTAGGTTTTAAATCGAATTTCCAACAACTTTGGTAAATTAGAAATTTTTCACCAAAAGGTGAAATAATATAAATTATACGGGCAAACTCTTAAATCGCGTAATTAACAGAGCTAAATACGGATTTACCGGGACCAGCTACAGGATAAACTTGAAGTCACATCAGGTCACATCACCTAGGAAGGCGTGCCAGTGACACACTACTGTCATGATGAAAATGAAAATATTTGAACGCGTTCACACTGAAAAAAGACCATTTTGCCCCTAGGAACTGATGGAACTACGCTCGTGCCACATGACTCATCATCTTCATCATGACATCCAACAAAATATCTAGATATTTTGGTGACTTTGGTGGTGAAAGGACCAAAATGCCCTTGACTTTTTGCCTTAATTCCACTTTTGCCCCTAAAGGAAATGTCCATTTTGCCCCTTAAGTGAACATTTTTGGACACTCTTGCCCCTGCCTTTCTCCCATGCCTAAACCTCTTCATGAAAGCCAATCCACCACTTTTCTCATAAACTCCACAAACTTCTCACATTTCTCTCATCCATTCAAGTTAAACTTGAACCAAAAAGTGTGAAGAAAGTGTTGAATCCCTGCCTTGTTCATCATCCAAGAGGTATGATGTAAAACCCGCCAAAAATGACATAAGTTTTAATTAAAAATAAATAAATAAATAAATGGAGAGGAAAGGTTCAGAATTTGTTTGGCATGTTATTAATTATTTATAACATGAAAATATTAGCATAGTTTAAATAATAATAATAATAATAATAATAATAATAATAATAATAATAATAATAATAATAATATTAATGTACATAAGAATACATATAAAATTAGGTGGTTTTCAACATAAAGATAGGGACAGATTTCCCTTTCTGTCCAAGTGTTAAGTTATGAGTTAACTTAACATCATGGGCTTTTCAATAAAAGTTTCGAGGTATAAATAGTTAGATAAAAGAGGATGGGCAGCCATTGGCAACCCTAGCAGAAGAGAACAAATGATGGAGAGAAGAGGAGAAGAAGAAGAAGAACAAGAAGAGAAGAATAAAGGGGAAAAGAAAAGGAGAAGATGAAAGAGTAATAACGGCATAGGAAGGAAGAAAATAGAGACTCAAGAACGTCAAACAAGGTGAGGGGTTTAAATTTAAGGTTGGATTGATGATGAATTTTGGAGGAAATTCGGAGGTATGATGATTTGGGATTTTAGGTAATGAGATTGTGTGTTTTGGCAAGAAATTCGTGTCAAATCAGTTTGATGTTGTTGATATATGAGTAACTTTGTTTGATTAGTCAAGTATGATGTTAGATAGGGAGTTTTGAACTCTTTCTTCATGTATTCGATACCTATTTGTGCATTAAAATGTTTGGATTTCTGCAGAATTCGCGTTTCTGCGATTTTGCAGAAATCACGCCAGCAATCGGCGCCAGGAACCCAGCGCTGAGCGCTAGGAGGGATTGATATCCAGCGCTAAGCACTGGAGCACCCGAGAGCTGACATGTATGTAGAGGTATGAACATGGATGGTGTGATTGTTTAAGAATTGATGAACTATACATTAAAGTTCTTTGTGGCATAGTGTGAGGTAACATATAAGTTGATGAGATGTCTAACATATAAATATGATGGGATAGTTTTAACGCGTCAATAAGGTGAAAGATTTGATAGATAACATGGTGTTGTTGTGTTAATGCTATTATAAGTAGGGTTAAGATATGTGTAATTAAGAGAAGTATAAATTGTGTTGTCTTATAATCTTGAGCATGATTGATGAATGTGAGAATCTGTTTGAGGGTCGTACACGACTTATTTTTAGTTGGTGTAAAATGATAATATAAAAGGAGAGGAACAGGATTGCGGAACATGTCTATAGGATATGAGATTACGAAACACAAAGGGATAAAGAGAAATATATGAAAACTAGAATGGAGTTATATGATGGTGATTTAAACAGATGTAGTGGTAGGATTATTATATGGTAAAAGATTTGAGAAATGTTTATTATATGGTAAGATTATTATATGGAACAAAATCTAAACAAATGTGTTTGTTTAGAGTGGGATAAGAAATGTTTATGTTCTTGTTGAATCTAAGAACGGTTCTTCCTTACAATTGAGTTGGTTCTTATGGAAAGAGTAAAGTATAGTCGTGAGCATAACTTATAGTAACTGTGCTAAAATACGATAAAGAACGTTAGTCAAGACAGTCAATGTACACAAGTAATGTGAAGAAAGTAATAAAGTGAAAATGAAGTAGATAGTTATGTGAATTATTGTTGTGTTCTATGCTTATGATGGTCTATGGGAAATGGCCTTTTTATTCACGTGTTTATTGAATTGTTAGTTTATTGTACTTTTGTATATTGAGTTTTAAGCTTCGAATGCGAAGTCAATGCCTATTTTGATGAACAGGGTTTACCGTGAAATTATTGACAAATGTCAAGGTAAGGTTTATTGACTCAACTATGTATTTGTGTACAAAGCAAATGTTGAAACTGATTGGTAAGATGCTCTTAGTTTGCGAATGAAATGACTATAATGCTATCTACATGTATTTATGATTAAGATTATTATGGAATTTATTGATTACCATTGTAATGGTTATGTAAGCTATGTTGAGGCACATAGTGCACATGTGATATTGTGAGTTGATTTGCACGAACATGACATGCGTATTAAAAGAGGACATTGAGCAAGACTTGGTGTATCCGACCGGTTAGCGGACACGACCGGGGTATAAATGTGACCGCTAGAGAATGGGGCTCTAGTGAACAACCTCGGAGTTTGGAGGGATGTTGTGTTGTGACCGAGGTCACTTGCCGGTCAACGGTTTTAACCGGGATAGAAATGCGACCGTCGGAGTGGGAGACTCTAATGAACAACTCCAAGGGGATACACAAGTATATTGCCCAATGCTAATTTGACATTATGGCAAGAAATGATCAGCTATGGATGGTTTCATACGTTGTAATTTACATATTGGCATATGGTTATATGTTATATCATTTGATGTTATGTTTTGTTTATCCCTCACTGAGTTCTGGGACTCACCCCCGCCCTTTTTGGTCTAGATTTAGGTACTTCATGAAGGAAGTCATCTCAGGAAATCCTTGCACGTGTGTAGTGCTTGGATAGCTGCTGCTGGTTCCTTTTGATTAGTTTTGTTATATGGGAAATCTCCTTGTTTTAGAGTTTTCAATCTCCTTATAATTTGTAAACTCTTTGGTTTGTTTCTTTTTTTTTAAAAACTTCGGTATTTTAACTCAGGGCCGCCATGGCTTATGCTTTGTATAATCTTTTACTCTGATAATTACTACTGATATGTTGCATATCTTGCTATGATGTGACTTATACGTTCTTGAAAGGCCTTGGGAATAGAACAATGGAGTTCCATTCTGGCCGGTCAGGGGCGCCTAGGTTGGGTGCTGGCAAAGTGGTATCAGAGCTAATGGTTATAGGTCCTGAGTTGGATTAGAGACTAATGAGTTCTGTAATAATTCCCAAACCCTGGAAGGAATCATTCCAGAAGTCATTAGTAACTAATCTGGTTTTGTTTTAATGTAAGCCGTTGAAAATGGGAGAATTCTCATATGACAATTATAAGCAGCGACCTGAGATGGATAATGTTTGTTTGATGGGGTTAGTGTAAGTGGTGTGTGTTTCTTTATGATAAATGCGTGCCTTGTATTTGAGAGTAATTGAGGATTATTCTCAATCTTTCGTGCTATAGATTTGTGATTATAAGAATATATGAATATATATATAATATATATATATATATATATATATATATATATATATATATATATATATATATATATAATTATCTTTGTTCTGAATAAATACTGGTGATTTCTTTTTTAGTACTTAAGCCTGAGTGGAGCTTCTATGAGATAACCATGCGAGGAATTTTCTCTATTTGTGTTGGATTGTATGAATTGATTTGTTTTACATTAATTAAGCTATTAATATGCTTGACAAGGACTAATGGGTGGAGTGGTCTTGAATAGACATTCATGTTTTTGTTGTATTAATTAGTAACATATGGACTAACTATTGGAATGATATCAAAGTGTAATAATATTACTCGATAGTTTGGCAGCAAACTTGTGTCATGGCATAGTGTAGACGAGTCGCGACGTAAGTTTAATTCATGATAAAAAAAAAATTGATTTTTATTTTAGTTGGAGTTGTTTTAAAGTTTGGAAATTAAACCTTTATACAACTAAGATTATTGCGGGATACTATTAGATTAATAGGAGCATGATGATATAAAAAGATGGGATGTTATACTACAATGACTATGATGCATACACGAAGGAGTAGGTGTAGGATAAAAAAAAAGATGGTTTAAATGACCTTGAAATATATGTGATGTTATAAAACCAAAGAAGATTTATTATATCTTGTTAGATATGAATAATGTAGATATGATCTGTTGATAAAATAATTGTGATATGGATAAAAAGTTGAAAGTTGTGGTAAGAGGATACATGTGATATGATGAAGAGATTAAATATGATTGGTTAGATGAATTCTTTGGATATAATGATTTTTTTTATATACTGAGAAAATCTGTGATAGCTTGACGACAATGATCATTTTGGTTCTATACTTAATGATTTTATTACGTAAGTGGGCATGGTGTGGTCATTTATGTGCTTGTGTGATTATACTGATAAATGGATGAAGGGAGTTATGATGGCTAATAAATTATATGATTTGTTTCAAATTAGTCCTAAAGTAGTGAATGTTACTAATGCATGATGGTTGATGAAGTATGCCCATTTTATGCAAGTGTTGTGTTTTGTACGTAGTGTGGCCAAACAATTGTGGTTAGGAATTGCAAGGATAGAGTGAACAATGTGACCTTTAGGTATATTCACTCCTGGAATTCGAGGACGAATTCCTTTAAAGGGGGAAGAATGTAAAACCCGCCAAAAATGACATAAGGTTTAATTAAAAATAAATAAATAAATAAATAAATAAATAGAGAGGAAAGTTTCAGAATTTGTTTGGCATGTTATTAATTATTTATAACATGAAAATATTAGTATAGTTTAAATAATACAAAAAATAATAATAATATTAATGTACATAAGAATACAAATAAAATTAGGTGGCTTTCAAGATAAAGATAGGGACATATTTCCCTTCCTGTCCAAGTGTTAAGTTATGAGTTAACTTAACATCATGGGCTTTTCAGTAAAAGTTTCGAGGTATAAATAGTTAGATAAAAGAGGATGGGCAGCCATTGGCAACCCTAGCAGAAGAGAACAAATGATGGAAAGAAGAGGAGAAGAAGAAGAAGAGAAGAATAAAGGGAAAAAGAGAAGGAGAAGATGAAAGAGTAACAACGGCATAGGAAGGAAGAAAATAAAGACTCAAGAACGTCAAACAAGGTGAAGGATTTAAATTTAAGGTTGGATTGATGATGAATTTTGGAGGAAATTCGGAGGTATGATGATTTGGGATTTTAGGTAATGAGATTGTGTGTTTTGGCATGAAATTGGTGTCAAATCAGTTTGATGTTGTTCATATATGAGTAACTTTGTTTGATTAGTCAAGTATGATGATAGATAGGGAGTTTTGAACTCTTTCTTCATGTATTCAAGACCTATTTGTGCATTAAAATGTTTGGATTTCTGCAGAATTCGCGTTTCTGCGATTCTGCAGAAATCACTCCAGCGCTGGGCGCCATGAACCCAGCGCTGAGCGCTAGGATGATAGAGAGGGACTGATATCCAGCGCTGAGCGCCCAAAAACCCGCGCTGAGCGCTGGAGCACCCGAGAGCAAGAGCTGAAAACTTACCCTATGCTGAGCGCCTGTGTCAGACAACAAAATGATTATTTTGGCTTCTGTGTTTCTCCACTCCTGCTCTTAGAGAGGTAAGGACTTTCTATAAGTGTAAACAAAGTAAATTAAATGTGTGGTACTAATATATCAATGGAGGTTTATTAAAAACATGTTAGAAAAGATTATGGTGAAATTGGTGAAAAAAGGGAAATTGTCATGAACTGACATGTATGTAGAGGTATAAACATGGATGGTGTGATTTTTTAAGAATTGATGAACTAGACATTAAAGTTCTTTGTGGCATAGTGTGAGATAACATATAAGTTGATGAGATGTCGAACATATAAATATGATGGGATAGTTTTAACGCGTCAATAAGGTGAAAGATTTGATAGATAACATGGTGTTGTTGTGTTAATGCTATTATAAGTAGGGTTAAGATATGTGTAATTAAGAGAAGTATAAATTGTGTTGTCTTATAATCTTGAGCATGATTGATGAATGTGAGAATCTGTTTGAGGGTCGTACACGACTTATTTTTAGTTGGTGTAAAATAATAATATAATAGGAGAGGAACATGATTGCGGACCATGTCTATAGGATATGAGATTACGAAACACAAAGGGATAAAGAGAAATATATGAAGACTAGAATGGAGTTATATGATGGTGATTTAAACAGATGTAGTGGTAAGATTATTATATGGTACAAGATTTGAGAAATGTTTATTATATGGTAAGATTATTATATGGAACAAGATCTAAACAAATGTGTTTGTTTAGAGTGGGATAAGAAATGTTTATGTTCTTGTTGAATCTAAGAATGGTTCTTCCTTACAATTGAGTTGGTTCTTATGGAAAGAATAAAGTATAGTCATGAGCATAACTTATAGTAACTGTGCTAAAATACGATAAAGAACGTTAGTCAAGACGGTCAATGTACACAAGTAATGTGAAGAAAGTAATAAAGTGAAAGTGAAGTAGACGGTTATGTGAATTATTGTTGTGTTCTATGCTTATGATGGTCTATGGGAAATGGCCTTTTTATTCACTTGTTTATTGAATAGTTAGTTTATTGTACTTTTGTATATTAAGTTTTAAGCTTCGAATGCGAAGTGAATGCCTATTGTGATGAACAGGGTTTACCGTGAAATTATTGACAAATGTCAAGGTAAGGTTTATTGACTCAACTATGTATTTGCGTACAAAGCAAATGTTGAAACTGATTGGTAAGATGCTCTTAGTTTGCGAATGAAATGACTATAATGCTATCTACATGTATTTATGATTAAGATTATTATGGAATTTATTGATTACCATTGTAATGGTTATGTAAGCTATGTTGAGGCACATAGTGCACATGTGATATTGTGAGTTGATTTGCATGAACATGACATGCGTATTAAAAGAGGACATTGAGCAAGACTTGGTGTATCCGACCGGTTAGCAGACACGACCGGGATATAAATGTGACCGCTAGAGAATGGGGCTCTAGTGAACAACCCCGGAGTTTGGAGGGATGTTGTGTAGTGACTGAGGTCACTTGCCGGTCAACGGTTTCGACTGGGATAGAAATGCGACCGTCGGAGTGGGAGACTCTAGTGAACAACTCCAAGGGGATACACAAGTATATTTCCCAATGCTAATTTGACATTATGGCAAGAAATGATCAGCTATGGATGGTTTCATACGTTGTAATTTACATAATGGCATATGGTTATATGTTATATCATTTGATGTTATATTTTGTTTATCCTTCACTGAGTTCTGGGACTCACCCCCGCCCTTTTTGGTCCAGATTTAGGTACTTCATGAAGGATGTCATCTCAGGAAATCCTCGCACGTGTGTAGTGCTTGGGTAGCTGCTGTTGGTTCCTTTTGATTAGTTTTGTCATATGGGAAATCTCCTTGTTTTCGAGTTTTCAATCTCCTTATGATTTGTAAACTCTTTTGGTTTGTTTCTTCTTTTTTTTTTTTTTTTAAAAAACTTCGGTATTTTAACTCAGGGCCGCCATGGCTTATGTTTTATATAATCGTTTACTCTGATAATTACTACTGATATGTTGCATATCTTGCTATGATGTGACTTATACGTTCTTGAAAGGCCTTGGGAATGTAACAACTAAGTTCCATTCTGGTCGGTCAGGGGCGCCTAGGTTGGGTCCTGACCTATGATTACTTCCTTTTATCCTTTGAGTTTCATGTTCTTCCTTTATTTCTTGTTCTTCAATCCATGATCAACATATTCAAGCTTCTAAGTTCAATGTTCAAAAATCTCTAGAAAATTATAGAAAAATCATTTTAATGTGAAATCAATTTCCATGATCTAGTCTCATCATTCTCTATCACTATCCAAGAGCATGTAATCAAATAACATGTCTAGATATTTTTACCATGAAGTGGCCGAACCCTAACATTTGGAGAATCATGAGTTTTGCTTCAAGTTTTTGTGTAATGAGACTTGATTTAGTGTTAGGTATGCCTAAGGATCATTCATCCAAGAGTTAGAAATCTTTAAACATCTCTAACCTATTTTAAGTCTTGATGGTTGAACCTAGGTCCTAGGAGAAAAGGAATTGTATTTTTGTGATTGTTAAAGTTTGGATTGATTGATTGAAGGTGGTTTGTTGTTGAGTGTTTCGGACGATTTGCGGACTAATCGGACGACGTTCATCCGGAGGATTATCTTCAAGAGTTAAAGGGAGATTACTTACAATGAGTTTGGTAGTCTTATAAACTTGTTTGTTAGATGTGTTTGTTGTTGTCCTATGAAGATGAAGAGAAGGAGGATCCCTCCGAAATCCTCTGGAAATCGAAGCTGACTTTGGATTTTCCCCAATGGCTACTTTTAGCTCAACCAACAATAGAGTCTTACCTTTTTAAAGCAGTTGTATCTTATCTGCTGTATTTATGTTGACCTTATATTTTAAAGTTTGTATCTTGTGATAGTAGACCAAGATTTCTACTACTAGTTTAAACTCTATTTCTAGAAAACTTGTATGCCCCGGCATTAATACCGTTATGTTTATTTTCGTTATGGATGTTTAGTATTGGTATACGTTACGTGGTTTATTCCATCCTTCTCGTACTTAATTATTATAGCGTGAAGAAAATTTTGAAACCCACATTTCCGAACATAGTTATTTACTTAACGTATTTTTCGAAAGCAACCAGCGTTTTTATTTGTTTATGTTTTCCACATCGATTTTGAGATGTAGCACCGAGGGGGTGTTACACTCTCCCTTCTCTTCTTTTCTTTTCTAGTTGCTGAACGTAAAGCACAAGGGGAGGAGCCCTCCCTTGCTTTTTATTTCTATTTTTTAACTGTTTATTGCCACTTGATCCCTTGATTATTGTGTATTTACTCCTTCCTCCACATAAAATTTGCTTATAAGTCCTTGGACTTATAAATAAACGTTTATCCCTTTAGACATTTATTATTTCAATTTACCTTGGATAAAAGAGGTTAAATTCCTATTACCCTACATGTTAGGGACGAGTTTCCCAGACTCCAACATATTCATAAAGGTGGTTCCCATGGAGTTGAATTTAGAGAAGTATGGAGAAATGCCAAAAGATATGGGGGGAATGTTCCTACAACTACAATCACACGTGGGTGTTCTCAGAAACTTATTTATTTTGGTTGTTTCAAAGGTAGAGTTGGACAATGTTGTAGTATATTTCGGATTAGATAATTTAATTAGTGTTAGTTAAGGGTTTGTTAATTAGTTAAGTTGTTGTAACTAATAAGTGATCAATAGTCCATATGGAAATTGAGTGTCTAGAATAATATAAATTGATGCTTATATGAACTAATGTCATATAGTGAAAGTGTGATCGATAAAAATTAGAGTATTTTATTCTTCCTCTCAATATTTTCATTGTGCGTGCTAGTGCTGGTGTTTGAACCGACAATTATTTTCTTGACAAGGGGTTTGAGTATCTCCTTTCTCTACATCTAGTTCTTTTTCCATTTCCAAGACAGGGGCTTTTCTTGTTTCTCTTCCTTTTCTTCTTTCCTTTTGTCTTCGTTAGAAGGGTCTAGTTGTCTTTGATCAGAACCTTTTTGATTAGCTTGTGACCCTTCTAAGGAAAAATCTTTACTAGCTCTCTAATGTTGGGTGCCAGATCTTGTTGGACTACCGCCTTTAGAATTTTTTTGGAAAGACATAGGGATAGGTTGTGACAAGATTTGTTAACACATGAGCTACATCAGTTTCTAGGTTCGTTTTAATGTACGCACTACACCTTAGTGCGGACCGATGCGCAAGCAAAACCGGATGGTTGAGAAAGAAGCAAACGTATTGGACGACCACGATGGAGTACCTGATAATGGAAGAATCAGTTTCCAATTAAAAAGTGTTGGACGACCACTCAAAAAGACCTATCATGGACAGAGAATTTTCTTATGCACGACCTCGAAACTAGACAACGAGGAAACTGTGCGACTAATAGTGCTCTCTCCGCCTCATCAACTACTGTCTCTACCCACAAGAATCTTCTGCTCCTGCCTAATCCTCCGTCGCAACCGACTTGCTCTTCCCAACTCAGTCTGCTCATCAAACTTCAAACCCAACCCATCAACAATTTAAGCTCTAATCATTTTCACATATGGATTATTAGTCATAGTAGCCATCACCACCACATGAAATGAATCGTCCTTCTCATCTTGCCATGCTAGTTCTTTCACCAGTGCAGTCATACCCACCCCACCGTGTGAACCCCTTAGCATCCTTCAATGCCTCCATAAGCGCATTCATTATCTTTGTTCTAGATTCCAAGGCCTCATACCCTCTCGCAGCTACTCACATTACAATTCAAAGCACAACGATAAGAAAGTCTATCAAAAGTTTCTCGTCTTATTTCACACAGAAGTTCCACCAAGTCCCTTGTTCTCTGGCTCGACGTGTACTTTGAATATCCAACGTCTCTTTGTTTGTCAGTTTGTCTTCATCAGAAAGGAATTTGAATGCCTTTTCTAGGGCTGCATGCACTCTATTATGATTTCATTTATGAGAAAGTAGGTATATATATATATATATATATATATATATATATAGATGGATCCAGATAGAGATAGTTCCATTCTGTTATATGCTAACTAACAACTAACTAACTAAGTGGGAGTTGTATTAGTTAACACACCCTAGAAAACCAGTCCTTGACAGTGTCTTCAATCTCTTCACCACTTCTTTTGGCAGCTTCAAGCCTTCAATAGTGTGCCTCACTTCTTTCTCGTCCCGCTGCAGCTTCTGAATCTGTGTTTCAAGCTCAGTGAGGTAGTTGTTGTACATTAATACATAAGTGAATTGTCACAGAAAAGGTCGAGCCACGTTTGATGCAATGGTAGCAATAACATCCATCCTTGTTTGATTATGCAACCTGATCTACAACACCTACAGCACCCCCACCATCTTCCTCAACCCCTCCACCACAACCAAAAACCATCACCCAATAAAAAGCTCCAAAGTCCCTCATATCCTCTCCTTTTGGAGGTTCTTGACCAAGTTGGTAAGATTTAATCTCAAGCTTTAGCAACATGTCGAGACGCGTGCAGAGAACCTGTCTAGTCGGAAACACGTTTGGGTGCGACGATGGTAACATCCCGAAAATCCCATATCTGTGAATAATTACTTTTATTTGCGTAAATTAATTTATTTATTTTATTGGGTGCTTTATCATAGTTTATACACTTTTACAAGACAAAAATATTATGCTATTGTTATTATTATTATTTTGTTTAGAAAAATATTATTGAAATAATATGATTGAAAGAAATTATTTTCTTAATTTAATCTATCTGATTTTAGATTTGAAAATAAAATGGTGGATTTATTCAAAAATTTATTTTGGATTATTGATTCCCTAGTTAATAAATTCAACCATCAATCTCTATCCTATTTCAAAATTTGAAATTTTAGATTTTTCCCACCTATCACAATTAAAAGAACAAAAGAGAAAAAGGGGGTAAAACTCCCCAAATTCCCTCGCACACCAGCAGCACCCCCACCCTTTCTTTCTCTTTTTCTTTCTCTTTCTTCTCTTTTCTTTTTCTTTCTTCCTTCTTCCCGACGTCCCTCTCGCGCTCTCTCTCTCTCTCTCTCTCTCTCTCTAAACTTTCTCTCCTCTCTTCATTTCCGGCCAACTCTGGCCACCTCTCCCAAAACCAAAATCATAGAAATGTTCCCTATTTTCTCCTATACAATTCTAACCGAACATTTTTTCAAATGGAGAAAGTTGACGACGAGGCCACCGCCACTGTTTGGGCATTTTCCGATCACCGTCCGGTCACTTTTCACCAAACCAAACTTGTAACTTTACTCTCCTCACCTTCCTCTACATTTCTAGCTCAACATTTTTGCAAACGAACAACGTTGACGGCGGAGCCACCATAGAACCGCCATTGTTTTTGGGGTTTTCCGGCCACCATTTGGCCTCCCTTTCCAGAAATGAACCAACCACGTGGAAGGCGGCATCTTCCTCCACGTTTTGGACCAAGCACCGCCACTGTCACCGCCGGAGCCGCCGTGCGCCGCCACTGTGCGCCACCGCCGGAGCCGCTCTTTCTTCCTCCTTGGTAAATATCCTTCATTCCTTTCTCTTGGCTTTTGATTTCATGAGGAACCCTAACCCTAAATCCCCAATTCAAAACCCTAGCATTTTAATTTCATGCTTTAAATGAGAAATTGATTATGTTTTTATGCAATTGGGTATATCAATTTCAAGTTCCCTATGTCAATTGTTCAAATCCCCCTTTGAATTCGGATTTCCCCAATTTCACTAAATCCCTAAATCTTTATCTTACTCTAATCATGAAAATAATTCTGTTTTAGTGCAATTAGGGTAGTTAATTAATGATTCCCTAAGCTAATTTCATATTTCCGTGACCAAATTGGTTTTTCACAAATTGATTTTATTGGAAAAGTAATTCTGTTGGACTAAGTAAAATATTTAAATCCATTAGATTATGTTTTTAAATGATGATTAGTTAATTGATATGTTGTTTGGATGCTGAATGTGCTTGGATGTTATCTCTTGGTTTTTGATTGTGGCTATGCTTACTTGGGAGAGCTGGATATGCATTCTTGGAGTTGTTGTGGAGTTGGGACGTCAATGTCACCTTCAGCCACCTCTTGGATTTGATGCTTGGAGTTGCACATCAAACAGACTTCATTTAAGGTAAGGGGATAAACCTGAGGAACTCCATTTCCGACAGCTATGTGCTGCATCGGTGTTTGTATTGTAATTAAATATTCTGTATCTGATTGTTGGTTGATTGTTTGGTTTACTGCTGTTGATTTGAATATGCATGATATAACTGCTGATATATTTGAATATATGCTATAATTGTTGAATAATTATATGGATGTATCGTATGCCCTGCTGTGGGATTTAAGGCGTTAGAGGACCTAATTTTGATTAGGATCCGACATCGTGTAAGTTAAAAACTTTAAAGGTCTGAAATGTTAAATTGAGGAAATACATATGTTTTATTGTTTCTCAGTTTAATTTAAGAGAAAATAAATGAATTATCTCTTTTGAAATAAAATATAATGTGAAAATCAACTTAAAAGAGCAAAGTTGTGAAAATGTGGTTTTTAATAACGAAAAACGATGTTTTTAAATTAAATAGGATGTTAGAAACCTTTATTAGTTTTTAAATTAATAAAGTTAACCGTTTGAGCAAAAGCGTTTTAATAAACGTGATTTACAAAATTTATTGGTTTTATCCAAGGAAAGGATTTTACAAGCTTTGTTTTAAGGTTTGTATTTTACCGAAAAACAACAAAAAGAAAAGAAATAGTCTTTAGACTAAGTTTTGTTTTATGGAAAATCGATTCCGATGACTTTGTGTAAGTATCGAAGATTTGGGTTTTTGATTTTTGAGTTTTCAAGAAAAAAGTGGTTTTAAAGCTTAGAAACTAGAAATCAAGACGTCGAGGTTCTAGGGTTCTACAAAAACACGTGGATCAAGGATCCGTGTTTAGTTGTGGTCCTGTCGGCTTAGGGACAATCTTTGTGGTCCTGTAAGTTTGAGGATGTTTTTATGATCTTGAATCCAACGTCCTAGACTGGTGCATCGGTTAGGGATGTTTGGGATTTGAATTGTTTTTGGACTAAATGTCCTGTTTTGAGAAAATGTTTTTGGGGCTTAAAGAGTCTAAGACATTATGGTGGTTGTTAGCGTTGATGCTGCAACGAGGAAATATTGATGAGACAAAGATCAATTATCGGAAACTAGATAGTTTCTCATGCATTTTGTGTGTTGGGCAGACGTGCCGTGAAACGGGGGACCTTGATAGGCAAGGGGAACCTGAGATGACTTAATGTCATTATGTAACATTGTGCCTTGATGGACAATGATTTTATACGAGCCAGGGAGAGCGTATTGTGCCCAGTGAAGAGGACAATATAGTATGACTTATACATCGTGAGTACCACTGACATGCGCGTCCATGTATTATTTCCTGGAAGGTTACGTGCTCACGTTTGGCCGAATTTTGATTCTGGCGTTTGTTATTGTATCCTGCGGGGCAATGACGTTGAGTCTGATCAACTCGTATTTATGGTGATGGGGTTTCCGAAAATCTAGAATTGAATATTAGTTGAGATATATAGAAGTGTTCATGCATACGTTTAGAGGATAACGGTGATTGTGGGGTATGAAACCCTTGTGTTTTACTGTTAGTACATGGATATATATGTTGTACTAGACTATGCATGATGATACTTGTGAGATATGCTTATATGAATCTGCTGTATGTGTTTGAGTATATGGTTGTCGTTTTTGGATTCAAATATTGGTTTCTCACCCTTGCCTGTACATGTTGGACACCCTGTTGTGTTTTTAGATACATGTACAGATGTTTATCAGCAGTCCTCTAAATCACTTCGGGACCCTATAGCTTGAGTGCTTGAATTTGATGACGAAGAGGTGTAGTTTGTTGACGACGAGACCCGGTCTCATTGGTACGACTTATGTTAGGCAGTGAGCTTTATTGTCCATAGAATTCTTTTGTCAGACCAGCTCTTAAGATTTATAAATGTGTAAGTCCAGTCTTCCGACTGGGACTACGAGTGTTGTGTATTGAGAGATTCGAAGTATGTATGCCTAATGGCAGAACTTGAATTATTGTCATATATGATGAGTTTCATTTTCTTTCCTCTGATTGTTAAAGCTTTTCTTTTGGTATCAGATTTCCGCAAACACTATAGAGTTATTTTCGAAAAAGTCTTTTGTTAACAAGGAAAAAGGGATATTTTGGGTTACAAAAGTGACACCCGAAGGAGATGGGTGTTACAACGATACTGGCTGACAAGGAACCTGGAGGTGGTGTACGTGGTGGTGATGGCGGGGAGCAACAACATTCGAAGGAGCTAGTGCAGTGCATGCTGAAGGTCACTTGCTCCGGGAAGGTTGGACGAGAGTTGTACTTAAAGGAAGTGAACATGGTAATGGAGGATATGGAGGGAAGAGAGGTGACAGCGAGAAAGCAAAGCAGAGGTTTGAGAAGTTCTGGTGCATGATGAAGGAGATGAGGCACAGGAGAGAGAAAGCACAGGAATGTGGATAAAGTGTAAAACATAACCGGTAGTTGGAGGTCATTGGAGATGAGCATTGGTACGCACTAACTTACTGTGCGTACCATAAAACGAACCCACATTCGATAGGTATTGAAGTCTCTGCAACTTTCTTACTTTTTTCAACGGCCTTGGTGAGTATCTTCTCCATAACCTTTTCCTCTCCTTGTTTAGGCCCTTTGAAGACTTTGGGCTATGCGAAATAGCCTTTTGGACTATGCCCTGTACCCACACAGATATCTATTAGTCGGGTTTTAAACGAATTTTATGAATATCCATGTGTATTCATGAATATATATCAATCAATGAAATTTTTTAAAAACATAAAAAAAAATCTCAAAACAAAATAAATTATTTTCTTACCACATAATAAATAAATAAATGCTTTTTCATTATCTAACTAGTCATTATATCACGTATGTAATAACATGAACTTATCCGATCAAAATGACAAATATATCACAATAAAAGTGCTTAGTTACTTACAGCCACAAACATATATCAGGCTTCAGGCACCCGCAAGACCTATCCTTTCTCTATTAGCAAGTGGGTAGAGAAAAAATTTATTTGAGCCACGATTAACCGTTAAACTATTTAAACCAAACCCATAGCAATTTATACCTACAGGTATCTGCGGGTATATATAATTTTGTCATCCCAAATACTTATGGCAATTAAATTTCACTGCTCTATCTGCATGTTTCTGAATTTTAACAACTATAAATTAATAACAACACACAAAAAATGACTAATAAAATTTACAGCATATTCAATTAGGCTAATTTTTGGAGAAAAAAATCACTTATTTTAAAAAAGACGCTAATGTCCTAATCAAATACCTCTTTTATCACTATCAATTTTTTACGTACCAAAATTATCAAATTATGTGCTGACACATTATTTCAAAAAAGAGCATTGCTATGTAGTGGGAACCAAGTTGCTACAAATTCGAATTTGGTTTTAACCAATCACACGGAGTATATTTGATTAATTGCGGGAGAGAGAAAATCAAATTGGAAAGAAAAGATTACGATGTGACCTTTACAAATTTCTTATTCGTACTATTTAGCATTTTTGTTAAAACAAATGTGATTAAGACATCAGTGAATGATAAATGTGAAAACAATAGTTTCATGGACTAGAACCTGATTAAATTGTAACTAGTGATACTCTTCAAATAATTATCATTTTACTTTGACATCTAAGCACGTGTTTGATTATCAATTGGCATTGAATTGGATGAAAACGCATCAAATAAAAGCTTTTACGTTTGAAGAAAAAAAAAAATAACACTTTTATCATTTCAAAGCTCCCTTCACTTGCTCCAAACGTAAAAACAAACATGCCTTAAAACTAGAATTTTAAAAGCCATTCACTGGTTTTTCAATTTTATATGAAAATAATCTTTGGAAAGTAAGTAATTTCACAATACCAATATCAGCTTAGAAACTTTTGCAACCTTCAGAGATAGTTGTTGGAAATAAATTAATGTTCACATTATTGTACTTTGCTTGCGGGTCCAATTGCGCAATTGAATAGAAAGGCGAGGTAAGCGGGAATCAAGGCGAAATGGTTCATCATCCTTTGCGAAGAAAATAGAAGACGAAATTTCTGAAATGATAAGAGTTGTGAACCAGTGATACGCGGAGAATGAGACGGTGGAAAGAGAAACGCGGATTAGACAAACTAACTACACATATTAACAGTCAAGCTCAAGGATTTGATTATTAACTTTGAGTGCGTTTGGGTATACAATTTAATTAAGCATTTATTTAATAATTTTTTTTTAAAATAAGCTAAAAACAGTTTATTTTTATAAGCTTATCTAACAAACTTATGAAAGTAAACTAAAAATAGTTTATGGTACAATAGCTTATGGGATGATCATAAACTATTTTCATAAACTATTTGAATAAGTTTATTTCTATAAACTATTTTTATAAGCTCTTTATAAGCTCTTTCAAATGTACCTTTTTATATACTATATATGTTCATTGTTCGTAGGGGTGGCAAAGTGGGTTATGACCCGTGGGTCAACCCGTCAACCCGCCAAAATTTGACAGGGTGGGTTGGAGTCTTCAACCCATCAACCCACTTTGACCCGTTCCGCTTAACCTACCCGAAAACGGGTCTGTGGCGGGATGGCTTGAGGGGTTCAACCCATATGACTAAAACGGATTGGTCCATCCCGCTTCGTTTTGAGTGGGTTGATGGCGGGACAAAATGGGTTGACCCACTTTGCCATCCCTAAGTGTTCGTAAATCCACCAGCACATCCAATATATTTATTGGAAAGAGGAATTATATTTTTTTAAAAAAATATATATATTACTCTTAGATTACTAAAGTTTTAATATAAAAAATCAAGTGATTTAAGGTCAGTTTGTTTAGTTTTTTTTTTTTTTTTTTACAAAAATGATTTTTTTTATAAAATATCACTGGTGACATTTACATACATGTTTGGTTAGGATTTTACTAAAAAAGCAACAGTTGAAATTCAATTTTTATGAAAAGTTATATTTTTCAACTCTCAAAAAACATTTTTGTAAAATCACCTTTTTAAAGTATTTTATTATCATTTGTTTTAAGCCTAAATAAACGAAGTCTTAAAAGTTATGTAAAATTTGTTTCCAAAGAGAAATCTATGAAAATCGTGTATATACTACACATGTTAAGAGGTATTTGTTTTTAGGATTTTATTGGTATATATTGTAACTGTAAAAAAATTTACACAGTCAACCAATTAGAAATTGTTACATAAGATAAAATGTTTGACTCTTATCCTAACTAACTTAAAAGTTATTCATACCATGATTTCTGATTGGTTGACAATGTAAAAAACTTTAAACTGAAAATACATAACAATTAAACTCTTGTTTTTATAATATATTTTTAACCAATTGTTCATTGTAAATAACAAAACTCTCCACAAATCATGTGTGTTCATGGGATGGGTTGAGACAGATTTAAATTAACTCGCATCTTATCCGTTATTTTTATAAGGTCATTTGCTTGGACCTGAACTCAACCCGATCATGATTTGATAATATCTGCGATAGAACCGGGTTAACCCGATATATTGACTAATGCACAAATTTTAACATTATGCATAGCTAAATCATAGAATTGAAGAAGTAGAAAATTAAAACTAAGGTATATTTTACAATATATATATACATATATATATATACATATTTCAAAACAAAAAATATAAATATAAATATAAATATAAATATATTATCATGATATGCAAAAGGTTATTGATTTAAGTCAAAAAAATCTTATTAATTATTCCTAATTAAAAAAATATAAATTTAAAAAAAATGTGGGATGTCGGATTGACTTGGGACGATCAAATATAACTCAAACCCAATTTAAAAGCTATGATAGATCTAATTTTTAAAACCCGAATCCATTACAATTAATTTTGGACCAAAATAAAGTAGTAGAACATGATGAGTTTAAACAACCTTAGAGCATCTTCAATGTGTTGGTTATAGCTTCAAACTCAAGAGGGGTGAATTGAGTTATTAAACAATTTACGCAAACTTTTTCTCATAACTACCTTTGGATAATAATCTATAATTAGGCTTTGTAATGGATATGAACAACTTGTGTTTAACAACACCAAGATTAACAAAAAAAATCTAATTCACTGAATATAACAAATAACAAATCAAATCATAAAAAGTAAAGGTTTGAGGGAAAAAAAGAAAACGCAAACCGGTTTATCCTAGTTCAGTCACCAAACCTCCGGTGACCTACATCCAGTCTCCAAAATCACTTTTGGGATTTGTCCACTGTGATTCAAGCTTTCAAATAGGTGCTTGACACCTTTACATGTAGGAGCACTTTTCACATTTGGGATGCCTCACCCTTGTGAACAAGCCTCAGTACAATTCAACTTTCGAAAACTCTAAAGAATGCCTCACCTTACAAACAAATAGAGAGATACTTCATTTTCTTTTAAAGAAACAATTGAGTGAATTTCGTAGAAAAACTCTCACCGTACGATACACAAATTGAAGCACTATGAGAAAGCTCTCTTTTTCACATATAATAGCTCAAAAAATCAAGCTCTTTTTGAATGAAGTTTTTAGCTATGATAGATCTAATTTTTAAAACCCGAATCCATTACAATTAATTTTGGACCAAAATAAAGTAGTAGAACATGATGAGTTTAAACAACCTTAGAGCATCTTCAATGTGTTGGTTATAGCTTCAAACTCAAGAGGGGTGAATTGAGTTATTAAACAATTTACGCAAACTTTTTCTCATAACTACCTTTGGATAATAATCTATAATTAGGCTTTGTAATGGATATGAACAACTTGTGTTTAACAACACCAAGATTAACAAAAAAAATCTAATTCACTGAATATAACAAATAACAAATCAAATCATAAAAAGTAAAGGTTTGAGGGAAAAAAAGAAAACGCAAACCGGTTTATCCTAGTTCAGTCACCAAACCTCCGGTGACCTACATCCAGTCTCCAAAATCACTTTTGGGATTTGTCCACTGTGATTCAAGCTTTCAAATAGGTGCTTGACACCTTTACATGTAGGAGCACTTTTCACATTTGGGATGCCTCACCCTTGTGAACAAGCCTCAGTACAATTCAACTTTCGAAAACTCTAAAGAATGCCTCACCTTACAAACAAATAGAGAGATACTTCATTTTCTTTTAAAGAAACAATTGAGTGAATTTCGTAGAAAAACTCTCACCGTACGATTCACAAATTGAAGCACTATGAGAAAGCTCTCTTTTTCACATATAATAGCTCAAAAAATCAAGCTCTTTTTGAATGAAGTTTTTAGTATTATTTCTGATTTGAAAATATGTCCATTTAATACCTATTTACAATATTTAAAAGATATGAATGTTAGACATAATGGATAAGATCATTTGAATCTTAACAAAGTTTTTCATTTTCATAACGATGTACATCGATTCATATCTTTGTACATCGATGTATTAATCAAGAACTGACTGTTTTCAACACGTGTACATCGATTCATTGATCATGTACATTGATTTATAAGTGAAGTCGAAGAGAGTATTAAACCTGAGATACATGATACATCGATTCATTTTGATTTTACATTGATGTATTCTTGTATTCTACCAAGCATTAGCTTCTGACTTGGCTTATACGTGGATGTATTATCTTGAGACAACGATATATTTGTTCTTTCACAAAAATATAAGTTTATTGACTTTAAATATACATGGATGTACAAAACCATATATCTATGTATTTATAAATTTTCAAAAGTATAAGTTCTGATTTGAACTACACACATATAATATATATATATACACACACACACACATGGATGTAAAAATATGTCAAAATTCAATTTCTACTTTTAACTTGTTTTGAAAATCATTTTGATGAAAACTAAGTTGATGAAAACGTTATAAAACATGTTTTCATGCAGATCAAAGAGCTATCATGTGATTTAAAAAAAAAAATTCCCTTACATAAGCATCCATTAGCTAATATCCTTCTAACTTATTCTTGATGCTCTTCATGAGTTTGAACTTCACTTGATGATTTGAACTTCACTAGATTTCTGTTTACAAAACTTCAAACTTCTTTGCATATTCGATTAATATAATTTCATTTCATTAATCATAAGTTTGTCATATATCAAAATTCAAATAGAGAATATACTTACACAATGGTACAACTTATTGGAGTTGCTTAAGTCCTCCCTTTATGGGGTCTATCATGCTATATCACCACTTTTTAATTTATATTACTTTAAGCAACCTCCACTTCAATGGTATAACTATAACAACTGGTTACTTCTATAAGCAACACTGCTTACAACTATATGTCATGTCGTTGATGCTTCAATAGTGCTATCGTATAGAAATTGGTTCTTATTTCTTATGCAACTCTCATTCGAGTTAGGACCACAAGTATAGACTTTCCCGACATCTCCAATGAGTAGTCATTAATAAGCCTTCTTTTCCGCCTTACTTTAAAAGATACTTTCAAAATATTAAAAGTCTCTACGTTATTTATTTTTATTCTTTTACTGTAATACGAGTTCTTAAAAAAAAAAAAACAGAACACATATAAGGGAGTGTATGATTTGTTTTTTATTTTTAGTTTTAATTTATATATTTTCAGTAATAAT
Source organism: Ammopiptanthus mongolicus (assembly GCA_039655645.1). Classification (NCBI taxonomy): domain Eukaryota; kingdom Viridiplantae; phylum Streptophyta; class Magnoliopsida; order Fabales; family Fabaceae; genus Ammopiptanthus; species Ammopiptanthus mongolicus. The sequence continues at coordinate 25,476,253 of CM077343.1, forward strand.
TAAAGAAATAGAATATTATTTATTTTATTTTTTATTTAAGGATTTTTAAAAAAAATGATCAAAATAACAAATTCTTTTTCAACCAAACACCATTTTCTTACTTTGGAAGAATAATTGATTTATATTTGTTGCCGTACAAATTGGTGCTAGTCAAGTTTTCGGTTAATTCATTTCCTATGATTCCCTATTCAGTCGATTATGCTAAGAAATGGACTCTGTTTCTTAGCTGCGAGTTCCTAAACTACTCCGAAGAACGTTTAACGTGAAAGATGAGATTAAAGTAACTAAGTTTGCATAAAAAGTAAAGAACTTCAAGAAAATAAATGCGCAAGAAGACAAGTTGTATTGATTGAATTGATGTGTCTTAACTCATATATACAACTTGTATTTATAGGCAAAAGCATAAACTACTCTATAGCCATTCCTATTGGCCACTAACTCCTAAGTATAAGCGGTTACATATGCATCGTGGCTGACAAAAACGACTAACATATAACTACTGGCTCTACTAGCATGTCCAATGGCTAACCACGTTCAACAAAATCCCTACACTCCAGGCACGTCCCACGTTTAGCCATTGGAAGCTGCTTAATTACGCTTAACTGGTCTTCAGCTGGCCTTTTCCTTTGAATTTTGAACCTTCAACGGCTTCCAACTTCCTTTGTCCATTATCCCGTCTTTTTAGGACTAATGGTTATTATGAATAACAACTTGAAGCTTGCTTATCTTCACTCTTCCAACGTCTTCGAATGTCACCATCATTCATGTTACATCTTGTAAGCCCAATTACAAGGCCCAACCTAATATCATTCAGCCGAATTTTAATCATCACCTATTGAGTAACTTCCCAATTGCTACCAACTAATAAAACTAATCAGCTAGCTTCCATTATTGGTTGTCAACTAATAATTTCAATCAGTTAATTCTCTCCAACGACACTTGGCTAATATTTATTTTTTTGGGTGATAACAATGACCTATTGGTGTTTTAAATATTAATGTTCATTATCAACAATAGAATGATCATAAAAGTGTATCTATTATTATGTTGTAAAAAAGTAAGGTTTTTATTAGAGATGTCGATTCGGGCTGGCCCGACTCATTCGGGTTAAGATAATTTTCGGGTCGGGTTGGGCCAAAATTGGTTCGGGCCACTAATTTACTAGCCCAGCCAACCCTTTACGGGCTGTAGGCCAAATGGGCTGGCCCATGGGCGAATGTTTTTTTTTTTTTAAAAAAAAAAATGTTTTTAACTAAAAATTTACGTTCATATGGTTATGAATTACATTTAACTTGTCACTCACTAAGAATCTCCATTTTTTTAACTATTATATGTTTTTTTTTGGGTACAAACTACTAATATATGTCTTATAAAATGTTTGATAAAAAGTAAAATATTATGTAATTAATGTTGAACCGTTATAAAACTACCGAGTATAATTAAATCAATTAATAATACTCTTGGAATAAATTAGAATTTTGGTCTCTCTATGGTCATTACTACCCAACAACGAAGCCACATCAAAGAAATATGATCAAGATTGTGTTTATCTATTGAGGAAATTAAGCACACACGTGAAATAACATATTCACAAGCAAAATTGACCCAACGTTGTGTTTATAATTTTATATACATGTCTTATATTTGTATAATTTTATACACTTAAATAATCATGAAGTTCAATATCTGAAAACATTTCGGGCCAACGGGTTGGCCCGACCCATTTGGGCCAAGGCAATTCTCGGGTCGGGTTGGACCAAAATTAGTCCGGGCTCGAATTTTGACAACCCAACCCACCTTTTATATCGGGCCAAAGGAGCCAGCCCATCGGATCGGGCTCATTTTGACAGCTCTAGTTATTATATTAAATAAAAGTAATATAAATCTTAACCAATATGGTCGTTGGTAATAACACTTTTTCTTGTAGTGTTAACAATTATGATTTTGTTTAAGTTGCTTGACTTAAGTCGCCTCAATACTTTCAATGCTCTGGTACTATTAAATTTGCTATGATATTGTTTAAAGGATCAAGCTGCTTTTTGTGTGAATATTAACTTAAGATATTCTTTTGCTATGATCTGTGAACTCTTTTCTAGTAAGAGCTTTTCCAAAGAGATTAGAGTTGTCATCATTAAAAGGGGGAGATTGTTAGTCTTAACCTATACGACATCTCTATTAAAAACTTTGTGTGAATAAAGTTGATAGTTTGCTAAGTGTGCAGATTATTAAGTCGAAGTTTATTAGAGTGGAAAATATGTCTTCAAAGAAGTCTTAATTAAAGCAATCGTTTGAAGAAGTAAGCAGTCAAGAAGTCCAAACAACTCTATTTTGAAAGATCTCGACGAGTCCAAGCATGAACAACTGACTATAGAAAGAACATAAATGACTAAAACCTTACACGACTTAAGATAAAAAGCAACTGAAAGTTAGACGACTCAAGTTCAAACATCTGATAAGTCTCACGTGCAAAACTCAAAGCTAGAAGAATCAATATCAGAACAAGAGTCCAGACTGAAATAAAATATTCAAATGAATTTCAAGCTCAAAGTGTTCATACAAAATCTGTAACATCCTCATTTTCATCACCTTAATTAATGTATGGAGATATATGTGCTTTGTTGGATAAGTATTTTTATGCTTGAATGTATGCTTAGGAGATGTGGTGAAAGCTAGGTTGAATTGGCTAAGAGAAACATGAAGAACGTGAGATTTTCAGCAGGACGCGCAAGCGTGGCCTAGGAGAACGCTCAAGCGTGCTAACGCTCTAGCGTGGAGAAGGGTGGACGCTCAAGTGTGGCCACTCTGACTAGTTGACTGGCAGTGATGAGACATAAAGTGACACGTGTCAATTACGCATCGCAGCTGGCACGTGAGGGGCGGTGCCTTGGCGATGAGGAAACGTCAACGCTCAAGCGTTGAGGAAGCCAACGCTCAAGCGTTGGAACGCTAAAGCGTGGAGATTCTGAACACTAAAGCGTAGTCAGCTGAATGTTACCTCTATAAAGAACCTTCATTTTCACCATGGGGGAGTTTGGAGAACTTAAGTCCAGAGAGCTCAAGGCTGAGAGATATATAGGTGAGGTTCAGAACTTTGATCTAAGGTTGTGATCTGTTCATGGATCCGATTGCAGTTCCGTTGGTGTTTTCGTGATCAGCTCGACTTCTACTCCAATTCTACCAGTTTACTTCTGTGATTCGTCAAGGGTAAGCCTAGGTTCCCTACTACCTACATTGTGGGTATACAATGTTCTCTTATGGTTTAAGCTTCTATTCACGGTTATAGCTTTGTATTAGGGTTAATGCTATAGTCTAAGTGTTATTTCAGTGATTAGGGCGAAGTTTGAGGACGCAGTGGTGCTCATAGGTGAAGGAGGAGCTGCGACTGAGTCTTGGTGGTTGTGGCAGCCACGTGTTGGTGGCGGTGGTGCTGCACTCGTGGTGGTCATGGACGTGCTCGCTGTGTTCGTGGGATCGAGGGTCAAGGCTATCCGTGGATACGAGGGTGTACCGGAACGAATTACCAGGTGAGGAGGAAGAAACCTCAAATATTTGGGAATCTTAGGCGTAGCGTATAATTGTTAACATGCGTAGGGCTCCTCAAACCCTACTAGTGGTTGAGTAACCGCTAATACCTAACTCACATTGGGGACTACTGGTGTCTGGTACCAATGCAGTTTTAGGCATTGTAGGTTTGTCGCCGTTAGAGGATCGATCTATGATATATGTTGATTGAGGATGTGTGCATATCTGTGGTAATTGATAACATGATTAAATGATGTCGTACATGATAACATGCTAGAGGAGATGCTTGTTGTGATAACATGCTTAATTGCTATTCGGTATGCCTGCAATGATGATATGCTGCTATACTATGACCTGTTGCTGTGATTGTGATTGAGATGATCTTGGTTGACTGTGGAGACGATTGGTGTGATGTCAGAAGGATAGAGTGGTTGGTGTTATTGGATTCATAGTTGATGTTATAAGCCAGTTGATCTAAGTTGAAGGTGGCTCTCATAGTTGGAGAGTGACATCCTTGCAGTTGGAGGATGTGGAACTTAAGGCGTTGGTTAAGTTGTTAAGACATTGTCGAGGTGATCGATGCATAATTATAGCATTTGCATTGTTGTGCTGAAAAGCCGTGGGTACAACTGCAACAACAGTTTGAGTGGTTGTCACACGAGGTTGGTGTTCGAGGTGGACACTCTGGGGCGACCAAGATGGCTGAACTCACAGTAGGAGGGATGTAGGTGCCTTCTCGTAGTTGGAGAACTTCCCGGGTTTTCTCACAGTTGGAGGGGCTCGGGGAGGCAGTGCTCCTCGCAGTTGGAGGAACCACTGTTGCACTGTCTTGGAAACTCGGGAGGTGGTTACCTGAACGTCGGACTCGATGTCCTCGCAGTTGGAGGAGCCATTCTTACCTGGTGAACATCCACCCTCACAGTTGGAGATTGGATTGTCATTCCTCACAGTTGGAGGTTGACTGTTGTATTCCCATGGTAAGAGTGTGCGCTGTAGAATTGGCCAATCATATAGACTCAGTTGTGCATGTAGAGTAAGTGGTGATCCCTAATTGTGATAACCTGGAGGTTGACTGTGGTGATGAACTCGAGAGATGGATGTGTTTGCTGGTTGTGTTTGCTGTTGTGTATGTTGATGTGTTATTTGCTACATGATCTCCCTTTGCATGATATTGTAGCGTTTCTTAGCTCCTGTGCATGCTTCCCCATGTTTCCATATTTATCATTGTTCGGGTCGTGATCCGAAGGCGGAGGTGCCGGTTGGTTGTTGGAGGTGCTGCAGCGGGTGAAGCTGAGTAGAAGTGGGACCCCATCGTGAGCAACAAGTTTGACGTCAATGCTTCTCGAGTAGAGAGAGAAACCTCATAGGTATCGTTGAGTCTCTTGTGAGTTGTACCACGGCAAGTAGGGCGTCTGTTTTTATTGTTGTTGTTTTTTTTTACGCCATGGCTTCGAGACGGAACTCTGAGGTGTAACATTGGACTGTAATAAGTGCATATCTGCTTAAGTTTTAATTAAGTCTTATCTGTATGTTTATGGTATCAGATCTAGGAAGGTTAAGTTTTGGGAGCGTCAAAAAGTCCAAAAGTCAAGGAATGAGGAATCATTTTATGAAGGACCCTGACGCGACAGTGCTTTGATTAGAACAAAAAGATGAAGACATCTCTGATAGAAGTTGACACCCTGATGAGACAAAAGAACAGAAGTTCTAGCTAAAAGCCGGTTTTGGCAAAAACACATGGAGTGTAACACCCCCGTTTTCTATAACCGGTTATAATCACCATAACATTGTGATTGATACCTTGTGTTTAGTATGACTTTATATTTATATATATGTGGATGTTTATATGATGGGTATGTTGTGGTAAAGTTTTCTTTGGTTGTTATGAGACGAATATCGATAAAAGTTCTGTTTTGATCGTTATCGGGTAATTTCTCGTTTTACGTGCCGGAGGCCTGGAAACGGGGAATTGAGTGGAATGTAATGTTGAATTACATTTTTCATTACCTTGTTGATTATTCCTAATGAAGAGAATTAGTTTTCTTAAAATCTAAAAATTTACCAAAAGTAGTAAAAACCAATTATCCATTTTTGGTAAAAACCCTAATCACCTAATTCCTAGCTGAGAATGTAACTATTCTAGTTACATTTAGTTAAGGCCATTCGGCCATTTCATCTTGGGAGAAGCCAAGATTTGCTTTCCGTCCTTTAAAGTCAAGTTTATGACACTAACCATTAATGGAAAAAAGTATCTTAACCAGTTTTTGTTAATCTTGTCCTTAAGCCCTCCATTAAGCAACAACACATCTATCTACTTGCATCTTGCCCCTCCATTCTTTATGACCAAGATTGAATAAGATTTTGAAGTACACCAAGCCAAGGCATTCGGCCATTAGGTGTTCAAAACACCCAAGTTACTATTCCATTCATTTCTCACTCAAAACACCAAAGTTCAAGACTACCTCTCTTCTCTCCCTTCCCTCTTGCATTCGGCCAAGCTTGGTGAGTGTTCATAATAATTTTATTTCATCATTTTAACTTCATATTCTTGTTTATATCAGTCATCTAAACAACTTTCATCATTGGAATTTCTTCATTTGAAGTTGTTTGCTCAAAGATATTCAAGAATCATTCAAGAAGGTTCAAGCTTCTTGAACTTGTTTTGAACCCTTACTCAAGAGAAAGTTTCTAACTTAGTTTCTTTTCGTTAGTAATTTTGAGAAAATCCTTGTGTTATCATTGTTTATGAAGTTGAAAAATCAAGTTTTGAACTTGTTTGTTTCTCCTCTAGGTCACAGTTTCATAGTTGTGTTGGTGACCAAGTTTTCATCTTCTTCTCTTCAAGGAAGCTTCACAAAGGCAATGGGGGAGTGAACCATATCACACCTTAAATGGTGGGGATAAAGGCCTCCTAGTGTTGTTAAAGGAAAACCCTAGATTTAGGATTTCCTTATAAAGTTCGTTATTTTGTTGTGATATTATATTATGTGGTTGTGTTGATATGATGAATGTGGTTGTATATGCTAGAAGAAAATCTTTTTGGCATGGTGAAAAACTATTCTTCAGTCCAAAGACCTAAGGATAGGATTTTAGAATGTTGAACTTGTTTATGTTCTAAGTTGCCTTGATGATATGTTTATGTGTTAGCATGATTTTCTAGTCACTTGATCATTGTTGAATGGCTTCATTTTGGTTGAATATGTATGAGTAAGGTTCGGCCTTATGGTTCTTAAGGGGGAAGCCAAAGCTTCTATGTTTAAGTGATGGTATAATGGACTTAATATGGTTCTAACAATGCATATAAAACAAAGAAAACCTATCCTACTCAGCATTCGGCCTCCACATAGATAGTAGGGTTAGGACCTTAAAATGTTGATGCTAAGGGGTTTTATATGTTCATACTAAAGTATAAGAGGTATATAAATTGAAAAGGTTTCCAAAGAAACCAAATTTTGGTTCCAAAGAACCATGTACTGTGAAATGAGTGTTTTTGGATTTCATGAAGGAACTATTTAACAATAAGTTGGCTTGATGTTGATCAACCACTTATTTTAATAAGTTGTTTTTGGAAGAAAAGATTTTCAAGAACCAAGAGTTTCATAGTTAATCAAGATGGTTCTCTTTGAGAAGATAGGATTCTTTAAAAACAAAGAGTTTTACACTATTATCTTTTGAACTATTTAAAATTGTCTAAGTTATACTTCATTTGAAAACAAAATGATGACTTCAAATAAGAAGTATGTTTTCTTTTAAACTAAATAATAGAACTAAGAAAACAAATTTAAAGGAGTTTTACACTAAATGAGACACCTATGGACACTTGATTAGAGTTTTCAAACTATAATTAATAAAGGAGATTTCATCAACTACTTTACTATAAGGATAGTACTTTGAAGCTTTTCACTATAATAGTATAAACACGCTTTATGTCCTAAAGGAATTTATATGAACTCCTTAATGGATTCATAAAGATTTTAGTGAAAGACATATACTAATGCCTAGTGGTCATGACAAAATCATGTCTCACATCCTTGATGGTTTAGATCATCTAAGGACTCCATAATGGTTAATCACTAAGAGTTACTTATAAAAGTAATGTTCCTTGATAGACAAGTGAGAAGATTGATGAAGGGGATCCTTGTGAATCCTAACCTCAATAATACATCAAGGTTATGGACTAATGTATCATAAGCCATGAACATCGTGTTACGAACGACGAAGTGGTACGTGATTGCAAGGAACGAAACCAAGGATGGGCAACTGATGGCAAGTCGTGTGAAAGTGGGTCCCGTAAGGGTATCCTGTGGTTTATCAAGAGATAAACGTGGTGCTACAGTGATGAGGTAGTACGTGGCTATTTTGTGGCATTTCTTGACATACATCTGAATCTGTGCATGAGTTGGGCGTGATGCCTAGGAGTTGAGATTACACCTTGGTGCAGATGCGATTGTCTGAGGTGTCAATCATGAGGATCTTGGGGACGTCAGGGGTTGGGGAAAACACATGTGGCAAGAGAGTAGCTCCTTTGTGTCGTGGATATCCATCGAAAAACACTGACGTCCTAACTGAAACACCGAGCAAATCACGATTTAGGTAAAGAACGTCTGGCATGAGCCGTTATGATGATTGCAATCATTGGATGTGGCATTGTGGGCTGAGATAACGCAGACAATGTTCTCCCAATCACTCACTCTTGTTATGTTTAGATTCATGGAGTAGGGGTCTGAGTCATATTGCATTAGTGTCATTGCATACTTGAGTTGACATTTGACCCATATTATTGTTGGTTGATATATTAACTGTGATGCCATGTAATTTAATTGTTATGCTGTGAAAACCCAAGCGCTAATTGCCGATTGGGTGCGTGTGTGCGTGACTTTTATCACTGCTGTTATGGTTGTGCGATATGCGAAATCTCACCTCATTTACTTTTGCTGTCACGCTGCTCGCTTGGTTTTCATCTTGCTATGGTGGGTAGATATGGCAAGCGATCCACCTTCTCGTTTGACTTTAGACTTGACACTTCACAATGGGACAGACGCTTGGACGATCCTTCCTCACGGACGGCGCACATACACTGGAGTCGTGAGTCTCACGAGCAGGAGGGAGTTACCTTTCTCTATGACGAGCCTGTCCGAGAGAGTTTGCACTTTGCGGATCAGTGGTGAGGGTAGCTCAGGGGTCACCCAGCCACCACCACCACCACCTGCTGATCATCCGCGACTGCCTTGTACCCAGCCTGCAGTTCAGCGAGAGGAGCCCTGGGACGTTTATGTTGACCCTACTTCCATGCCACCCCCACCCACTACACCTTCTACGTCTACTTGGCCTGCGTCTGCTGCTGAACCGTCCGTTCCCGTAGTCCCACCCCCAGGACCTACCTATGAGCCTTCCAAGCTACACCCTCTGATTTCTCGCCGGCGGGCGAATTGGAGGATGACTGCTCGTAAGAGCACATCGGCTTCCTCTAGGGTATTCTTCTCCGTTCCACTCATTATCCTCTCGTCTGACGATGAGGAGATGGAGGAGGAAGAGGAGGTACCAGCGGATGTATCGGAGGACGTTCTTGAGGTAGCTCCTACCAGCGCGAGTCAAGACGCATGGTGGACTAGGACTGATGAGGAGGCATTACGGTATGCGAAGCAGATCATGAGTGGCTATGACATGCAGGCCTTAGAGGATGAGGACGAGGAGGAGGAGGCCATGGAGGAGGATGAGGAGGAGGACCCAGAGGAGTATTACTCTGATGAGTAGTACAGTGGCAGGTTTTGGCCAGTCTCTAGAGTCGTTCCCGAGTGTCTGTATATTTATTATGTACCCCCTTCCCCTTTATGTTGTGGAGCTGCGTCTCCTATAGTACAGGTTAAGCTTGTCTTTATGTTATTTTGTTTTCTCCTGTAGTCCAATGTTGAAACTTCTATGTGTACCTATGTAATTTGAGAGATATTCTATCTTTTAGTATTGTTTATGATTATGCATATTATCCTTGTGGTGTAAGTATACGTACATGGTTTTGGAACTTGAGTATAAAAGAAAGGAAAAAGAAAACCCATATTTTCGGTAAGCTCTATTTATATATTTTCCCGCTTTTAAATTTATGGCCTTGTGTTGAATAATCGTGACCCTAAAGTGGGGTGTTACATTATTTGGTATCAGAGCTGGCCGAGTCTTTGGGGTTTATGATTGGTCTATCTTGTTTATGCTATGTGCCTCTGTGACTTGTGTGTTGTTGAATTCCGAAAGGAATGACAACATTGTTTGAGCTTGTGCAAAGGAACCTCTAGCATGTACTGAACTTTGTTGGTCTTGCAAAACGAGATGGCAAATAGGAACGCGGGCATGGCTGATGCTGTACAGGCTATGAGGGAGATGACTGCTGCTTTTGTACTCCGAGAACAGGCGACCGCTGGTGGTCAAGGGTTGAGTGAATTCCGCAGGACCAACCCACCGCAGTACAAGGGAGAATACAAACCGGAGAAGGCAGAGTTATGGGTGTAAGAAATGGAAAAGATCTTTGAAGCAATGAGGTGCTCAGATACTGATAAAGTGACTTATGCAACCTACATGCTGGTAGGTGATGCAGAGTACTGGTGGAGGGGAGCCCGCCAAGTGGCCGAGCACGCTGGACAAGCCGTCACCTGGGAGCTCTTCCGTATGAAGTTCTTTGAGAAGTACTTCCCTGCGAGCGCTAGGCATGCCAAGGAGATGGAGTTTCTCCAGCTACATCAAGGGAGCATGACAATCTACGAGTATGCTACCAAGTTTGAGGGTCTGGCAAAGTTCTCCAACTACTTCCAAGACAGCCCCAATGAAGCATGGACGTGCAGGAAGTTCGAGAAGGGTCTGAGACACGAGCTCAAGGGGCAGTCATGCCGTTCGAGATCACTACCTTTCCTCAGCTCATGGACAAGTGCCGGCTGATTGAAGAACTGAAAGGAAGTCAGAGTAAGTCACAAGGGAGCTTTGGGTTGTCAAGGTTCAAGAAGGGTGGTAGTAGCGGTTTCCATCACAAGAAGCCTTACTTGAAGCCTTCTGGAGGTCAGCATCACCAGCGATTCCAAGGGAAGGACAATGGAAACCATGTGGTTTCAGGAGCTGTTGATGTCAAGTGCTTCAAATGTGGAGGAGACCACTATGCTAGGGAGTGCTCAACAATAGGGATCATCTGCTTCAACTGTAGGAAGCTTGGTCATGTGGCAAAGGAGTGCAGACAGCCCAAGGCAAAACCTGTTGTCAACCTGGTTTGAGCAGCAAGGCCCAAGGCAAAAGGGCGAGTCTACTTAGTGAACGGTGCTGAAGCTTCTCAGAACCAAGACCTAATCCAAGGGGAAGGTAATATTGGAGGTAAAACTTTAACTGTACTATTTGATTCAGGCGCAACACATTCTTTCATTGCATATAGTTTGGTTAAGCTCTTGGGATTACCTATTTCTTCACTACCATTTGATCTGGTTATTTCCATGCCTACTGCGAAACCTGTTGTTACAGCTGAGGCCTGCCTAAACTGCCCTATTCTTGTTGAGGGTAGGAAGTTTGTAGGCAACATGATCTGTTTGCAATTATCGTAAATAGATGTTATCCTGGGGATGGATTGGCTGTCCTCTAACCATGTTCTTTTGGGCTGTGCCAACTGAAGCCTAATCTTTCCAAAAAGTGAGATTTCTGGTTTTATCTCTGCCAATCAAGCGAAAGCTTCTTTGATAGAAGGAGCCCAAGGATACATGTTGTTGTCCTTTCTGGAGGTCAGTAGCGAGAAAGATGCGCGTCCGATTCCAATTGTCGACGAGTTCCCAGAAGTCTTTCTTGAAGATATACCTGGATTTCTACCAGTTAGGGACATCGAGTTCACAATAGACCTAGTGCCGGGATCTGGACCAATATCTATGGTACCGTACCAGATGGTGCCCGCAGAGCTAGAGGAGCTAAAGAAACAGTTGGAGGAGCTAATATCCAAATAGTTTGTTAGGCCAAGTGTGTCACCGTGGGGAGCACCAATTTTGCTTGTAAAGAAGAAGGATGGGACGTCTCGACTGTGTGTGGACTACCGTCAGTTGAACAAGATCACTATCAAGAACAAGTACCCACATCCGAGGATTGATGACCTGATGGACCAGTTAAGAGGAGCAGTTGTGTTTTCTAAGATAGATCTACGGTCGGGTTACCATCAGATCCGAGTCAAGATGGAGGACGTTCCAAAAACGGCATTCAGAACACGTTATGGACACTACGAGTATTTGGTAATGCCATTCGGAGTGACGAGTGCACCTGCCATATTCATGGATTACATGAATAGGATCTTTCACCTTTACTTAGATAAGTTTGTTGTGGTATTTATCGACGACGTTCTTATCTACTCTAGGGATAAAGAAGAGCATTTAGAACATTTACGAGTGGTACTGCAAATACTCAAAAAGAAACAGTTATATGCCAGGTTTTCGAAGTGCGAGTTTTGGCTAGAAGAGGTTCAGTTTTTGGGTCACGTTATCTCAAAGGAGAGGATCGTTGTGAATCCGGCAAAAGTAGAAGCCATGTTATATTGGGAACAACCGAAGACAGCAACAGAGATTCGTAGTTTTGTTGGATTAGCGGGCTACTATCGAAGGTTTATTGAAGGATTCGCCAAGATTGTGGCACCGTTGACCAAGTTAACGCGGAAGGACCAAGCATTTGTATGGACCGAGGCCTGTGAGGCTAGTTTCCAGGAATTGAAGAAGCATCTGACCAGTTCGCCAATGTTAGTACTTTCAGACCCCAACGAACCTTATGAGGTATTTTGTGATCCTTCGTACCAAGGTTTGGGATGCGTCATGATGCAGAACCGGAAAGTGGTAGCTTACGCTTCAAGGCAGTTGAAGAATCATGAGAAGAATTATCCGACTCACAACTTGGAGTTACCTGCAATGGTTTTTGCTCTGAAGATTTGGAGGCATTTCTTGTACGGGGCAAAGTTCAGCATTTTCAGTGATCACAAGAGTCTGAAGTACTTGTTTGACTAGAAGGAGCTCAACATGAGGCAATGAAGATGGTTAGAGTTTTTGAAGGACTACGACTTCGAGTTGCACTATCATCCTGGAAAAGCAAACATTTTAGCGGATGCCTTAAGTAGGAAGGTGCTTCATGCGTCTGCCTTGATGGTCAAAGAGAGAGAGCTCATCGAGCAGTTTAGAGATTTGAAGTTGGCTGTAGAAGCATCTCCAGGGAAGCTCGGTGTAAGTATGATCACCATGGAGAGTGACCTCTTGAATCAGATCAGAGAGAAACAGAGTGAGGATCAATACCTCATGAAAGAGAGAGAAGCCGGACGGCAGGAGACCACATCAAAGTTTGTAGAAGGACCAGATGGGATTCTGAGGTTCAAGGGCAGAATCTGTGTACCCAGTGATGCGGATCTAAGGAGGCTGATACTTGAGGAAGCTCACATGTGCAAGCTGAGTATGCATCCGGGATCAAACAAGATGTACCAAGATCTAAAACGGATGTACTGGTAGCACGGGATGAAGAGAGACGTTGCCAGTTTTGTATCGTCGGGTCTAGTATGTCAGAAAGCGAAGGTGGAGCACCAAAGATCTGCGGGAATGCTGCAACCCTTAGATATTCCCGAATGGAAATGGGATAGCATCTCCATGGATTTTATGACTAGTTTACATAGGACGCCGAAGGGTTATCATGCGATTTGGGTGATCATGGATCGACTCACAAAGTCAGCACACTTTTTACCCATAAACATCAAGTACTCGATGGAGAAGTTGACCCATCTTTATATTGGGGAGATAGTCAGGCTACACGGTGTACCATCCAGTATCATTTTAGACAGAGACCCGAGGTTCACGTCTCGCTTTTGGCAAAGCTTACAAGAGACCCTAGGGACGAAGCTGCGTTTGAGTTCGGCATACCATCCGCAGATAGATGGTCAGTCGGAGAGAACGATTCAGTCTTTAGAAGATCTGTTGAGAGCTTGTGTGCTTGAACAATTAGGGAGCTGGGAAGGATTTTTGCCGTTGATAGAGTTTACCTACAACAACAGTTTTCATTCTAGCATAGGGATGACACCCTACGAAGCTCTGTATGGGAGGCGTTGTAGAGCTCAGTTATGTTGGTACCAGAACGGAGAACTCCTTACTCTAGGGCCCGAGCTCATACGTCAGATTACGGAGAAGGTGAAGTTGATTCAAGATAAGATGAGGGCTACTCAAAGTAGACAAAAGGGATATGCGGACAAGAGGCGTCGACCGCTCAAGTTTTAGGAAGGGGACCACGTATTCTTGAGAGTCATGCCCATCACTAGGATAGGTAGAGTAATAAAATCCAGGTTACTCACACCAAAATTCATTGGACCTTATCAAATCCTTCGTAGAGTTGGCCCAGTAGCATATCAAATTGCCTTACCCCCTTTTCTTTCAAATCTTCATGATGTATTTCACGTTTTGCAATTGAGAAAGTATATCTCTGATCCCATGCACGTCATAGAGCCTGATGCAGTACAATTAAATGATAACCTAACTTTTGAAACTTCTCCCGTCAGGATCGAGGACCAAAGAATAAAGCAGCTTCGAGGGAAAGATATTGCTTTGGTAAAGGTCATCTGGAATGAAGCGTCCGGGGAGGCGATGAGGGAGCTGGAAGAGAAGATGAAGGAGCAGTATCCGCAGTTGTTTTGACATCCTTAAGTGTCGAGGATGAAACTTTTTTTTTTTTTTGTAGGGGAGTGTTGTAACACCCCCATTTTCTGTAACTGATTATAATCACCATAACATCGTGATTGATACCTTGTGTTTATCTTGTGTTTATTATGACTCTATATTTATATATATGTGGATGTTTATATGATGGGTATGTTGTGGTAAAGTTTTCTTTGGTTGTTATGGGACGAAAACTGATAAAAGTTCTGTTTTGACAGTTATCGAGTAATTTCTCATTTTATGTGCCAGAGGCCGGGAAACGGGAAATTGAGTGGAATGTAATGTTGAATTACATTTTTCATTACCTTGTTGATTATTCCTAATGAAGAGAATTAGCTTTCTTAAAATCCAAAAATTTATCAAAAGTAGTAAAAACCAATTATCCATTTTTGGTAAAAATCCTAATCACCTAATTCCTAACTAAATGAGAATGTAACTATTCTAGTTACATTTAGTTAAGGCCATTCGGCCATTTCATCTTGGGAGAAGCCAAGATTTGCTTTCCATCCTTTAAAGTCAAGTTTATGACACTAAACATTAATGGAAAAAGTATCTTAACCATTTTTGGTTAATCTTGTCCTTAAGCCCTCCATTAAGCAACAACACATCTATCTACTTGCATCTTGGCCCTCCATTCTTTATGACCAAGATTGAATAAGATTTTGGAGTCCACCAAGCCAAGGCATTCGGCCATTAGGTGTTCAAAACACCCAAGTTACTATTCCATTCATTTCTCACTCAAAAGTTTAAGACTTTCTCTCTTCTTTCCCTTCCCTCTTGCATTCGGCCAAGCTTGGTGAGTGTTCATACTTATTTTATTTCATCATTTTAACTTCATATTCTTATTTATCTCATTCATCTAAACAACTTTCATCTTTGGAATTTCTTCATTTGAAGTTGTTTGCTCAAAGATATTCAAGAATCATTCAAGAAGGTTCAAGCATCTTACTTGTTTTGAACCCTTACTCAATAGTAAGTTTATAACTTAGTTTCTTTTCTTTAGTACTCTTGAGAACATACTTGTGTTATCATTGTTTATGAAGTTGAAAAATCAAGTTTTGAACTTGTTTGTTTCTCCTCTAGGTCACGGTTTCAAAGTTGTGTTGGTGACCAAGTTTTCATCTTCTTCTCTTCAAGGAAGCTTCACAAAGGTAATGGGGGAATGAACCATATCACACCTTAAATGGTGGTGATAAAGGCCTCCTAGTGTTGTTAAAGGAAAACCCTAGATTTAGGGTTTCCTTATAAAGTTCGTTATTTTGTTGTCATATTATATTATGTGGTTGTGTTGATATGATGAATGTGGTTGTATATGCTAGAAGAAAATCTTTTTGGCATGGTGAAAAACTATTCTTCGGTCCAAAGACCTAAGGATAGGATTTTAGAATGTTGAACTTGTTTATGTTCTAAGTTGCCTTGATGATATGTTTATGTGTTAGCATGATTTTCTAGTCACATGATCATTGTTGAATGGCTTCATTTTGGTTGAATATGTATGAGTAAGGTTCGGCCTTATGGTTCTTAAGGGGGAAGCCAAAGCTTCTATGTTTAAGTGATGGTATAATGGACTTAATATGATTCTAACAATGCATATAAAACAAAGAAAACCTATCCTACTTCTATAGGGGCATTCGGCCTCCACATAGGTAGTAGGGTTAGAACTTTAAAATGTTGATGCTAAGGGGTTTTATATGTTCATACTAAAGTATAAGAGGTATATAAATTGAAAAGGTTTCCAAAGAAACCAAATTTTGGTTCCAAAGAACCATGTGTTGTGAAATGAGTGTTTTTGGATTTCATGAAGGAACTATTTTAACAATAAGTTGGCTTGATGTTGATCAACCACTTATTTTAATAAGTTGTTTTTGGAAGAAAAGATTTTCAAGAACCAAGATTTTCATAGTTAATCAAGATGGTTTTTAAAGGATTTTTGGTTAGTATGTTTTCTTTGAGAAGATAGGATTCTTTAAAAACAAAGAGTTTTACACTATTATCTTTTGAACTATTTAAAATTGTCCAAGTTATACTTCATTTGAAAACAAAATGATGACTTCAAATAAGAAGTATGTTTTCTTTTACACTAAATAATAGAACTAAGAAAACAAATTTAAAGGAGTTTTACACTAAATGAGACACCTATGGACACTTGATTAGAGTATTCAAACTATAATTAATAAAGAAGATTTCATCAATTACTTTACTATAAGGATAGTATTTTGAAGCTTTTCACTATAATAGTATAAACACGTTTTATCTCCTAAATGAATCTATATGAACTCCTTAATGGACTCATAAAGATTTTAGTAAAAGACATATACCATACTAAAGCCTAGTGGTCATGACAAAATCATGTCTCACATCCTTGATGATTTAGATCATATAAGGACTCAATAATGTTTAATTACTAAGAGTTACTTATAAAAGTAATGTTCCTTGTTAGACAAGTGAGAAGATTGATGAAGGGGATCCTTGTGGATCCTAACCTCCATAATACATCTAGGTTATGGACTAATGTATCATAAGACATGAACATCGTGTTACGAACGACGAAATGGTACGTGATTGCAAAGAATGGAACCAAGGATGGGCGACTGATAGCAAGTAGTGTGAAAGTGAGTCCCGTAAGGATATCCTGTGGTTTATCAAGAGATAGACGTGGTGCTACAGTGATGAGGTAGTATGTGGCTGTTTTGTGACATTTCTTGACATGCATCTGCATTTGTGCATGAGTTAGGCGTGATGCCTAGGAGTTGAGATTACACCTTGGTGCAGGTGCGATTGTCTGAGGTGTCAATCATGAGGATCTTGGGAACGTCGGGGGTTGGGGAAAACACATGTGGCAAGAGAGTAGCTCCTCTGTGTCGTGGATATCCATCGAAAAACACCGACGTCCTGACTGAAACACCGGGCAAATTATGATTTGGGTAAAGAACGTCTGGCGTGAGCCGTTATGATGATTGCAATCATTGGATGTGGCACTGTGGGCTGAGATAACGTAGACGATGTTCTCCCAATCACTCACTCTTGTTATGTTAGCTCCATGGAGTAGGGGTCTAAGTCATATTGCATTAGTGTCATTGCATACTTGAGTTGACATTTGACCCATATTATTGTTGGTTGATATATTAACTGTGATGCCATGTAACTTAATTGTTATGCTGTGAAAGCCCATGCGCTAATTGCCGATTGGGTGCGTGTGTTCGTGACTTTTATCATTGCTGTTATGGTTGTGCGATATGCGGAATCCACGTCATTTACTTTTGTTGTCATGCTGCTCGCATGGTTTTCATCTTGTTATGGTGAGTAGATATGGCGAGCGATCCACCTTCTCGTTTGACTTTAGACTTGACAGTTCACAATGGGGCGGACACTTGGACGATCCTTCCTGACGTACAGCGCACATACACTGGAGCCGTGAGTCTCACGAGCAAGAGGGAGTTACCTTTCTCTATGACGAGCCTGTCCGAGAGAGTTTGCACTTTGCGGATCAGTGGTGAGGGTAGATCAGGGGTCACCCAGCCACCACCACCACCACCTGCTGATCATCCGCGACTGCCTTGTACCCAGCCTGCAGTTCAGCAGGAGGAGCCCCGGCACGTATATGTTGACCCTGCTTCCATGCCACCCCCACCCACTGCACCATCTACGTCTACTTTGCCTACGTCTTCTGCCGGACCGTCCGTTCCCATAGTCCCACCCCAGGACCTACCTATGAGCCTTCAGAGCTACACCCTCTGATTCCTTGCCAGCAGGCAAATTGGAGGATGACTGCTCGTAAGAGCACATCGACTTCCTCTAGGGTATTCTTCTCCGTTCCACTCATTATCCTCTCGTCTGACGATGAGGAAATGGAGGAGGAGAAGGTACCAGCGGATGTACCAGAGGACGTTCCTGAGGTAGCTCCTACCAGCGTGAGTCAGGACGCGTGGTGGACGAGGACTGATGAGGAGGCGTTACGGTATGCGGAGCAGATCATGAGTGGCTATGACATGTAGGCCTTAGTGGATGAGGACGAGGAAGAGGAGGCCATGGAGGAGAATGAGGAGGAGGAGGAGGACCCAAAGGAGTATTACTCTGATGAGTAGTACAGTGTCAGTTTTGGCCAGTCTCTAGAGTCGTTCCCAGTGTCTGTATATTTATTATGTACCCCAATCCCCTTTATGTTGTGGAGTTGCGTCTCCTATAGTACAGGTTAAGCTTGTCTTTATGCTATTTTGTTTTCTCCTCTAGTCCAATGTTGAAGCTTCTATGTGTACCTATGTAATTTGGGAGATGTTCTATCTTTTAGTATTGTTTATAATTATGCATATTATCCTTGTGGTGTAAGTATATGTACATGGTTTTGGAACTTGAGTATAAAAGAAAGGAAAAAGAAAACCCATATTTTCGGTAAGCTCTATTTATATATTTTCTCGCTTTTAAATTTATGGTCTTGTGTTGAATAATCGTGACCCCTAAAGTGGGGTGTTACATGGAGCTTATTCCTTAAAGTAAATTCTTGTGCACTGAGTTTAGAAGGTCAAACCCCAAAGATCAAGTACACTATGAAAAAGCTGAAAGGTCATTGTGGTCTTCGTCTATTTCCACTGTGAAATATATTTGTCAGCCTTCACAAGCACATCCTCAATTACACCACAAGGAATTAAATATGATCTATCTACAGGTTTCAACATGTTGAGAGTGGGTTTTGGATCTCCCACACCTAGCTGATTGTATATGAATAATGGCATCCGATTCACACTAGAGCCCAAGTCATAAAGTGCTTTACCTGAAAATTGCACACCAATATCACAAGGAATTGTTAAGCTATTTGGGTTCTTGAGCTTTGGTGGCAATTTCTGTTGCAATTTCTCTACCTTCCTCTTTCTAGATAAAAGCCTTTTCATAAATGTGATATACTGAGGCTTTCGTTCTAGAGCGTTGATAACTCTTAGAAATAAGATTGCTTAGCCTTTCTTAGCTTTATTTGGTGTAGTCTTATAGTGTTTTAGTTGTGTGTTTTGCGTGATTTAGTTTAGTTTAGGATTTTAACCTGTTATTTTGTTATTTTCAAGTTTTAAGACTTTTTGATGTTGTTTAAGTTTAGCTGATGTGTATTTTTCTGGTTTTGATAGGTGATTGATTGAGTTCATAGGTTTGCTGGAAGAAATGCTCCAGGATGTTGCAGCTTCTGGGGTGTGTGCTTACTGAAGGAAGAGTGCCAGCTCACTATTTTCTCTCTCTTGCTCAAGTTCCAACTGTTAAGGACGTGTGCCACGTAGCCACTGGATATTTGTGGCGTGTACTTAGAGAATTGGGCCAATTGCTTTTATTGTAGTAGTATTTTTTGAGCCCAAAAAAGAGGAGAGAGGGGAGTTTCTAGAAGGCCTTTGACCACCCTAAAGAGGGAACATTCCCTATCACATGAGTACCACCCCATTTTTCGAGTACTCTCTCAACAGGATAACTGTCACTCCATTCCATATGCTTCACCATCCATCTTTCACCATTGTTGACCCCATTTTTACCTTCATCTATAATGGATTCGTTTACTATTGTATTTTCTTATTTTTATGTTTGTAAGGTCATCATCAGCTAAGTTCTTTAAGCTAGGGTGCTATGAACTTGTAATAGATTTTATGGGTTAAGTTATGTGAATGATTTGTTCAGCATTTTCTTTTAAGCTATTTTTATGTTGTTGTTCTAGTTAGGTCTGATCAGATTAGCTTGAATATTTGCTTGCTGAGCTTGGAAATTAAAGTTAACAAGGGGAAATGCTTGATAGATAAGGATCAAATCAATTAATTGGAAAGTTAGTTGATGTTGGATGTAATAGGAATATTCTTCCAAGTCCTTAGGTTAACTGGACGCATTTATTTAGAAGCGAGTGTAATTAATGTTAGCTTAGGAATAAGGGAAGCTTAATTATGAAACTCGTCAATGCTGGAAAGCACAACTTATTAATTTTCAGGACCAAATGTTGTAGCATCTCCTAGCCTAACTTACCTTGTTTATGAAGTTACAAGGGATTTGTACCCCTAACTATTTCATCCCATATAAGTCCATTACTCTGTTTTATTCTGCATTCTTACAGCCTAATTACAACTTTATTTACTGCCATTATCACCCAAAGTTTACTTGTGGCTATTGATTATTTTGTGATCTTATTGAATAGAACAGTTGGTTTGAGAACTATAGATAGATATCATTATAATCCTTGTGGGAACGATTTTACTTACTCTTTATTACTTATCAAGATTGTGTACACTTACACATTTGCACAACACAATTTTGAGCAACAAGCTTCTGCAAATGGAGTGTTGATATGAAGTCTCTTGAAAACTTCAAGAAAGCTAGCAAAATGTTTCTCATTGTCTTTCTTTAAAGTCCTTTGTGGATGAAGAAAACTAGCACAATGATTATTACCTTGATGATTACTCTAAGGGCCCGTTTGGTGGTCAGGATAAGGGAGGCAGGATAGGATAAGCTATTCTGTCCTATTTTAATCTGTAGTTTGGTGAACCAGCAGGATAGGATAAGCTTATCCTGTTAGCTTATCCTATCCTGTTACTTAGTTATAATTCTATCCTGAGGGTGGAGCTGGGTTAGAACCAACAGGATAGGATAAGAAAATGCTTTCTTTTATCTTTTACCTTTAATATTGTTATTATTTAATTACGGTTTCAAACCTAATTAGTCAACCTTAATACTAATTAAAATATGTGATTTAATTAACAATTTTTATAAAAAGTGAAAAAAAAAGTTAATTTTTTATAATTTAAAAAATGGACTAATTTATAATTAAAAAGTCAAAAATATATATTATTAAATATTTTTTAATTTAAATGTATAAAACAACCACGTAATATCAAAATTTATTTTTGAAAAAAATATAATTTTGATATAAGGATAATTTTATCATTTGTGGATATTTTTATATCATATCCTGTCATTATCTGATGCATATCAAACATTGGACAGGATAAGAGCTTATCATGCTCATATCCTATCCTATCCTTATCCAGCTCTCATATCCTATCCATCCTTATCCTATCCTGACCACCAAACGAGCCCTAAGTCTCTTCCACTTGCTTTTCCTCTTTAGTAACTCCTTGGATAATTGTGCTTGCTCTTCACTTTTAAACTTGTTCTCTTCGTCAATTCGCTTATTGTTCACCACCACTTCTTCCTTTCCTCGCTTCTTCAATCACCGAGGATATGGAATTTTGAAGTAGGGATTACTAGTCATATCTTTCTCTTTGACCTGTTTCTTCCATTTTTCCTTAGCCACATCCTCCTGGTCTTGTCTTTTCTCTTCAAGCACCTTACCGCTCCTTAGTCTAATGGCTATACAATGCTCATTCCGGTTGGGCTCATTTTTACTAGGCAAGGTACCATGTGTCCTTTGAATCATTAATTCTGTCAGCTGGCTCATATGGATTATATATTATGGAATCGAGTCTCAAAGCTCCAGATTAAGTTCATCATCATTTCTTGTAAATTAGGCTTCTTGTCAAGTCCATTGAAATTAGATTGTTGTTGTTGCGGGGCTACATTATATTTTTTGACGGCCATTCCAAGAAAACTTAGGGTGATCTCTCCAACCTAAATTGTAGTTATTCAAATATAGATCATATTGTTGTTTATTACCTACATAGTTTGCCTCTTCAGTCTCGGGAGAGAATGGATTTCTTGCTTGGCAATCCCTGCTTATATGCCCAGTTCCTCCATAGATATTACATGGTGGTGGTGGAGGCGGGTTATTGACTACCATAAGACTTTCCACCTTCTTTGTCTTGGACTTCAGCTGCCCGAGGATGACATTGTTAGTATCCACAAGAAGGACTCCAACAATTGCTTGTTCACCATATGACGATCAATTTGCCAACTATAGCTATTGGAAGCCATCTCTTCTACAAGCTCATGAGCCTATGTTAGTATCTTCCTCCAAATAGTTCCTCCAACGGCAACATCATCCATTATTGGAGCATTGTTTGTTCCTCCTGGTCGGCCATGATTCTTCTGTTTAGCTTGACTTCTCAACCTACGTGTAGTCTGCTCAATTTCAATGTCAAATTGTAAATTAGGAAGTTCAGATTGGTTTAGCATACACACAACTGATATAACAAAAATTAAAATAAAGATTGACAAAAATTTAAAAAGGAATTAATCGAAGTAATTAATAAAAAAAATTAAAACAAGGAACAAGGAAATAAAAAGAAATAAAAAAAAATTGGCATCTAAATTAACTAGGATTTATTATCTCCAATATTGCTAAATAATCCCCGACAATGACACCAAAAAATTGATCCGTGCAAATCACACTTAAGGCAAGTGTACTTGTTGTATAAGTAATAAAGAGATAGAGTCTCAAGTATCGAACCCTTATGTTATCTAAACAATCAAGTACAAATAAATTGAGAAGTAGACTAATATAATCAATAAAAAAAAATCGCATGAAACACAAGAAATTTAAGAATGTAAGGACCTGGAGCTCTGATTTTACTTGTATTAAATTATGTGGTTACCCAATTTTTCTATAATTACCTGGTTACCCATTCCTTCATGTCCATGGAGTTGTCTGTAAGCTTGTTAAAGCGAATAAGTAACAACCACATCAAGGAGGTGCCACGACAGTCCCAAATCTTTTAAAAATGTGACTAGGATAGTGTGTATAGTCTGGCGATCAATGCCATTCACCGTCTACTGTGACTCAATTTTGTCGGCAATCCTTTGTGCACCACCCTCCACAATTGAATGTTGAGGCACTCTGGTCCTTTCCACTTCCATAGGGTTATCCAAGGCAAGTCAGATGTAAGTTGAGCTATATTTGTGAGAGTCTCATATGCACTTCTTACTGTGAAAATCCATGACTCGACCTTGACCAAGAAAATCTATCTTCCTCATCTTATTGCTAGGGGAATGACCCTTTTATGTTCACCACTTGGATGGGTAAGAGTGTATTCAGGACGTTAATACTCCCATCTCCATTGGCAGTGACAAATCTTGGTTAAAAGTATCGGGGGAGCCACTACGCACTAACTAAATGATTTACTCAAAATTTATAATTAATTTAATAAAATTTGAATTTAATTTTGATACATTATTAGTATAAAATTTTTTACATTGTCAATCAATCACTAAAAATCTTATTCTTATATGTGACTTTTTGGATTTAATTGGTATTTAATATCAGTATAAAAAAAATTTATACGGTCACCCAATCATAAATCATCACATCATTAAAAATATTTGACTCTTATCATAATTACCTTAAAATTTATAAATAGGATAATTTGTGATACATTGATTGACAAAGTAAAAAATTTTACACTTACAATATATCAAAATTAAACTCTATAATCTTATCAAAGTTTCAAAACAATATGCATAATTAATGCTTTTAAAGTGAATATATTTATACAACTTTCATCCTTATTAGGAGTTTTCTTAAAAAAATGCATCAAATTTATTATGTTCAGCCATTATATCTTTTCAAAATAAAAGTATCCTTCTAAAATACCTAAAACTAATTATATAATAATATTTCTAAGGATGTCAAATAATATTTTTATATTAAAAAAAGTTGGTTAAGAAGTTGTGGGGGTGCCATTGTTGGATGAGGATCTCCTGTGCCATTTTGGTGTACCATATCATGGTTCAATCAATAATATCTTGTCATGTATTCTATTTTTTCATATTAAATAAAATTTTAACTTACATGACAAAATATTATTAGTAGAGACATGATATGATACATCAAAATGGGACATCTTCATCCGTCTTTGCTCTCTCCCACCCTCATGAAGATCCGCCGGTGTCCATTGGGCTCCACAAAATGAAATGCACCGAGGTTTCCCAGTTAATGTTACTCGTGGGGCCCATAACCAAGTTGCCCAACAGAACATCAAAACTCAACCAAAGGTCATGCCAAAAGGATGTAGTCTTGCCCTTGCCCACTTGTTTTCGGGTGTTCTGTAAGATAATCCCAGAGTGAATGGGATGTTCTTCCAAATAGTTGAATAACAACTCCTAGTTTGCATTGCATCCAAAGGTCCTGATTTCTCCGGTATTTACCTCAAAGCACCTGGATCCAAAGGTCTTCCAGTAGTCTTGTTAGCACCCCCAACCTGCTTTCGTGATGAATAGATCAATAAACTCTCTGATTTAATGTCTGAAGTCAAGCCCACCCATACTGCGAGGAAGACATAGTGTGTATTTGTCTTCACTTTTCCATGAATTAAAAGGGACGTTCATGTTCATCCCACTAACAACAATTTATTACTTTCAAATTTCCATGCTTTGGAACTTATGTCAATGGATAAACAAACACATTTATATATACGCACTGTGTTCTTGCAAATTTCTGGCTATTGCAGGACTGAATAAAAGAATAAAAATATTGCTATTTATCACACTCACTCTTAGTTCAAATGCACTTTCTTGTATATTAAGATCCTCTGAACTAGCAGAGTAAGAATACAAAATAGCTTAAGTTTTCCTATTACATCGCATTCTATATACAAATCAAAACCATAACCGCTCGAGCCGTCATCTCCTCCCGCATGACCGTTCATGGGAGCCTCCTCATATCCGAGATTCTTGTCGCTAAACTAGCAACTACTGATCCTTTCTACTTGAATTCTCTTCTTTGACTCGGTCTTCCACTTTCAAACGTGCTTCTCGATCAGTTTGGGATCGTTATACCACCCATATTCTCGGCCTGAAACAAAACCATAACCTTGGGCTTATTTTTGAATAAAACGGCCCAACATTGCCCCTTCTCAGTTCTATCTCCGGCCCCTTATTCTCGGACAGTACACAAGTCTCCCAAGCTCAAAGTCTTGAAGAGATGCGGGAGCTTATAGAACTCAAATCACCCGATCAGCTCTGTATTATTTATTCTCGGGCGGTACACAAGTTTCCCAAGCTCAAAGTTTCGAAGAGATGCAAGAGCTTATAGAACTCAAATCACCCGATCAGCCCTGTATTATTTATTATCAAGCGGTACATGCCTTCTCGGTTTTGTCCCTTGCTCATCATTCTCGAACAATACAAAATGTTATCGATACGGCTAGAGAATCTCTAGTGTGCCTCATTAAAACCTCCTCAAGCTAAACACCTGTTGTTTAGGGGAAAAAAAGCTCAAGATAGGAAAAAGAGTACACACCGACAATCCCTTGTTCCGCATCCTTTTCATACTTAGAAATACACCGTTAATATTTCCAATGATATACGACTGATACTTGCTCTCGGCGTTATGACATTACAACGACAACTCTCCTATCTTTATTTAGATCTTACTCGGAAAAGTTGCTTCTTCATTGCTGACTACACGCGATTATGTCGCTCTTGGCTGTCACCTTCCCCCTAATTACTAGCATCGTTTTGCTTACCAATTAACATATCCAGCTGTACACTCTTTGACACACGCTCCGCATTATGATACTTCTCTTTCTTCATTTGTCTCAAACACCGCGACTTTAGGTATCCTGTCCTTCTGAAAAGCTGAAATTTCTGACCTTCTATATCCCTCAATAAACGTAGCGGGTCATTATGACCCTGCTATCCATCCACTCACCTATCGCGTCTGCTCATTTCCCCATGCCCACAATCATGATGATCGTCATTTATGAGGCCCTGATTTCTCTCTCCTCGTCTACTTCCCCCCAAAAACACACCTGCTCATCTTGTTACTTGATGCTTCTTCCCCAACGTTTCACCTTCAACTTCTATAAGAGGACCTTCTCTCCATTCTCTAGCATCTTCTTAACCGGTGCTTCAATCCCTTCGAAATCCTCCATTGCTTCCACCTTCTCCCAACACAGGTACGCCCACTTCTATTATCCTTTCTCTTTCCCTTTTATTGTGGTATGAATTCCTCCATAGAAACTCCTCTTGCTTCTGGTACGGACCCTTCCCCTCACATTCCCACCATACATATTCTGGAAGATCCCCCAGCCTCCAGCGACCCCACTTCCCCATCTTCATTACCCCAGACTTCATCAACTCATACCCACCAAGAGCCACCAGAAGAAGAAGTTTCAGGCTCTTCTGGGTATCACCAAGGTGAAGCCTAGATTCTTCCTCCTCCACCCGTTTCCCCAGTTCTTGGTTTCGAATGGGTAGACTTGGATGTAGTAGCCCATTATTCTAAATATCAAACCAACCAATCTCTTAGGGAACTGAAAAAAGAGATTCAACTATGCCTGCCTAAAGACAAGAAAAAATTCGTCTATTCCTACTGTACTGATTACGAAAGGGTATTCATGCGTCCTCAGGAACCGAGCCCAGATTTTGTGTTTCTATACAAAGCCCTCTTCAAAGATATATGAATTAATCTGCCCTTCTCCCCCTTTCAATGTGACATTTTACGAACCCTAAAGATCGCCCCTTCTCAACTTCATCCCAATAGTTGGGCCTTTGTATATGCCTTTGAAATTTTGTGTGACGAGTTTAGTATTCCAGCCTCCACCTCTAAATTCTTCCACTTCTTTACCATTAGACTCTGAAAAAAGGTTCGTTGGGTGTCCCTTAATGCCCGAAACAACAATCGCTTGCTCTCTCTTTTCAATTCCTCATATAAGGGATTCAAAACCGAGTTCTTCAAAGTGCGATCTTCGGACGGCGAGTACTTGTTTTGGTTAGACGAAGCGGGTGATCATAAGTTCCCATTATATTGGACGAGAAACCCTTGCTGTATTGTCGATTCGTACTTTGAGCTTACTTCCGAAGAGAAAAAGGAAGTAGAGTTCCTAGCCAAGCTCGCCCCCTTATGCTGCGCCGACATTCTCAGACTCCCTTACGCTACACATTATGTTTTTCCAAATGAAATTTTGTACCTGCTTGGCTGTAATCCTTGCCAATGGCTTAGCCTCGATCCATTTTGTGAAATAATCTATTGCCACCAACAAAAACTTCATCTGACCCTTTGCCATGGGAAGAGGTCCGACGATGTCTATCCCCCACATATCGAATGGCCACGGGTGATAATATGTAGTGAAGCTCCTCGGGTTTAGTGTGTTTAACTACTGAGAAACGCTGACACTCAGGGCATCTTTGCACCCACTTGGAACAATCAGCCTACATTCTCGGCCAAAAGTAGCCGGCTCTGAGCACCTTCTTCGTCAGTGTTCGTCCTCCGTTATGAATCCCGCAAATCCCTCTATGCACCTCAGCCATTACATATTCAGCTTGGTCTTTGGTCAGGCATTTTAACAGTGGCCCTGATATCGACCTCTTATACAACTCACCCTTGACTATGGTATACGTGCTTGCCTGTAACTTGACTCTTCTCGCCTCTTTAGGAAGTTCAGGTAGCATATCCTTATCCAAAAAGCTCCAAATCTGTGCCATCCATTCTCGGTCAACTTCCTCTATGGTTAATACTTCTGCGGCTTCTTCTATCCTCGACTGTAGCAGAGTCTCCTGGATCACAGTTCTATGTTGCCCAGTCTTCTTGGTGCTTGCTAACTTTGACAATAAATCAACTATGGCGTTCTTCTCACGGGGTATATGTTCGATTTCGAACTTATGAAAATGAGAAACAAGCAAGCTAACCTTGTTCAAGTACCTGGTTAAATGCGGCTCCTTTGTTTGAAAAGTGTCGAGGATTTGCCCTGTAACCAACTGGGAATCACTTCTGCATCTAACGGCCTTTACTCCCACCTTCTTTGCCAACGAGTGCCCGGCTATCAGTGCTTCGTACTCAGCCACATTGTTGGAAGTTTTAAAATCAAACTTCAGCGACTGTTCTAATGTCATCTATCCAGGTCCCTCAAGGATGATGCCTGCTCCACTTCCTTTCACATTAGACGCCCCATCCACATACAACGTCTACCATTCCTCATTGGCTTCAGGTAAGGGTGGCAGCTCCACTACAAAATTGGAAAGGCATTGTGCTTTCATCGGCCCCCGAGGTTAATATTTGATTCCGAACTCGGAAAGTTCTACCGACCATGCGATCATTCTACCTGCTAGTTCTGGCTTCCTCAGAACTTGTTTAATCGGATAGTCTGTCTTCACAACAACTTGATGGCTTTGGAAGTAAGGCCTCAGTCGACGTGCGGCCGTAACCAACGCAAATGCCAGCTTTTCGATCACCTGGTATCTAATCTCCGCATCATATAATACTCGGCTTATGAAATAGATAGGCTTTTGTTGCCTACCTTCTTCCTGCACAATGACGGCACTCACTATTGATTCGAAAACTGACAGATACAACAACGTCTCCTTGTCGGTTTGAGGCTTACTCAAGATGGGCGGAGAAGCTAAGAATCCCTTAAAACAATTAAAAGCTTCCTCACACTCGGCATTCCACTCAAACTGTTGCGGCTTCTGGAGCAATTTAAACAACGGTCGGGCCTTCTCTGCCAACCTTGGAAGGAAACGAGCTAAAGAAGCCAGCCTTCCTGCCAGCCGTTGGACCTCCTTCACATTCCCGGGGATAATGGCTTTACATTTGTCCGGGTAGACCTCGATTCCCCTGTGGGTAAGCATAAACCCGAGAAACTTGCCACTTCGGATACCAAAGATACATTTTGCCGGATTGAGCCTCATGTTGTATTTCCGTAGTTGATCAAATACTTCTTGAAGGTCATTTGCATACTGGGAAGGGTCTTCCAACTTAACAACTATATCATCGACATATACTTCCATATTGTGACCAATCTGCTTCTCAAACACCTTGTCCATGAGCCTTTGATATGTGGCTCCAGCATTCTTCAATTCGAATGGCATCACCCGGTAGCAATAGTTGGCACGGTTGGACATGAAGGCAGTTTTGCCTTCGTCGGGCTTGTACATGCGGATTTGGTTGTATCCCGAGTATGCATCAATCAAACTGAGAATCTCGTACCCTGATGCTCCGTCTACTAGCTGATCAATGCTTGGTAAGGGGTAAGAGTCTTTTGAGCATGCTTTGTTCAAGTCTGTGTAGTCGGTGCACATTCGCAATTTCCCATTGGATTTCTTAACCAAAACAACATTTGACAGCCAACTTTATCTCTCGGACGAATTCAGCTTCCACCAACCTTTTAGTTTCTTCTTCCACAACCTTTCTCCTTTCTTCTCCTAGCTTCCTCTTTTCTGGGATACTGGCTTCGCATTTGGACACAACGACAGTCTGTGACATGAAATCTGGATCTATTCCCAGCATATCTGTGTTACTCCACACAAAAAGGTCTGAATTCCTCGTGACTATTTCCATTATTTTTTCTTCCAACCCTAAGTCAAGCTGAGAATCCATATAGGTGATTTGTTCCGGCGACTTCCCTAGTTGAAAAGCTTTAAGGTCGTTAACTGGCTGAGGCCTCAGATCCCGCATCTCCTCTCTCGGGTCCAACTCTACCGAATTGACCTCTGCCGCTTGCTCTTTCCCTATCACCATTTCCACCCCGATTTCCTCGCTTTTGTGGCCCTTAGGCTGTCTACATAACACTGCCTTGCTACCTTTTGATCTGCTCGGATTGTTACGATATCTCCTGACGGCGTCGGGAATTTCATTATCAAGAGGGGTAGAGACAATGGCACCAAACGCGTTGAGAGTCAGTCTTCCGGTGATTACATTGTATGCAGTATTGGAAGAACGAGTATTAACAATCATATACTTTACCGCAATAGTCTTCGAGGCAGTTCCATTGGCAAATTTTGTAAGCAAATCCACATAAGCTCTGGTATTAGCGCGTTCCCCCGAGAATTCCACCAGCAGAGTATTCAGCTCTTGGATTGAAATCTCTGGAATTCCCATCTTTCTGAAAGTTGAGTAGTACATTATATCTACCGAACTCCCCTGATCCACCAAAGTTTTCATGACCATGAAGTTGGCCATTTCTACAGTAGTTACCATAGGATCATCCAGATTGGGATCTACTCCTATGAAGTCATCGTCTGTGAACGTGATAGGTTTAGAAACCTGCTGCGGCTTGCAAGTTATTGAATTCACCACTCGGATCGCCCTCAGATGTCTTCTTCGTGCGGAGCTAGTTAAACCCCCTCCAGCGAAGCCACCAGATATTATGTTTATAACTCCTCGGATAGGCTGTTCTTTGGTATTTTGCTCTGCTTCTGAGTTCCCTGTTTCTCTTTGCTCTTGTTGGCTCTCATTTCTTCTGTAAACACTTCCATGTCCTCCCCACATATGGCCTCTTCCTCTTCCTCTTCCCCCGCCATATCCCCCAAGCTGTTGCCTTTGGTAACCTCCCCATAGAATATATTCTCCCAACTTTCCCATCTGGATCAGCTCTTCTATTTGGTCCCGCCACTCGACATAGTCTTTAGTCGTGTGTCCCATAGTGTGGTGGAACCGACAGTACTTTCTTCGATCTGCTGTTTCAGGGGCATGGGTCGGGGACGGGTATTCTACGAAATCAGCATGACACACCTCGTCCAGGATTCTGGCCCTGGTAGTATTAAGTGGGGTGTATACGGGCATATTTAGGTCCCCTAGGCTCATAACTCCGTGGTAGTAACTCTATCTTCGAAGCTAGCTTCTTTCCCTGCTCCGACATACCCCTTCTTTCTCCCCTTTCACTCTTGTCCTGCTTCCTCGACTCTCTCACTTCCTCCATGGTGATATATTTCGTAGCCTGCTCCCTAAAATCATCTAAATCAACCACCTCCTTTTTCGACAGTGAGTCCAAGAAGGGTCCATTCTTTAATCCTGAAATGATAGCATGCAGCGCTACAGCCGGATTGAGGTTCCTAATCTTCATGGTTATCGTCGTGAACCTATCCATGTACTCCTTCAGTGATTCGTACTTCTCCTATTTGAACCCCATGAAACAAATTGAGGTTTTTTGATACCTTCTGCTCGTTGCAAATTGCGTGACGAAGTTAGTGTTCAGATCGGTATAGGAGCCAACCGTCCTTGGCTGAAGCCGGGAAAACCACATGAGCGCTAATCCCTCCAAAGTCGTCGGGAAAACCTGACACTTGATTTCCGGGGATGCCTTTGCAAGCATCATTTTCACATTAAAGGCAGTCAAGTGTTCCTGGGGATCTGTGGTCCCATCATAGAGTCGCACCTTTGGGAATCTGAAGTCGGGAGGAAAAGGCGCCGCCATTATTTCCTTTGTAAAGGGATGCTCCTCTTGCTCTCGCCCTCCCTTTTGACTGCCCATCCTCTTGCATCTGAGCCCGGATCTCTCCCTCCCGTCTTCGTAACCTTTGCTTCTCTGCTGGTGTAGCCGGGATCTCTCACGACTGCTTTCTTGGCTTCTGTTCCTACATCCCCTTGTCCGGGAACGTTCTTTCTTACTATAATGACTTCTCATACTTCCCCCTCTTTGGCCTGTATCTTTTCTCCTGCCATCATAGCTACGAGATCCTCCTTGCGTTCGGTTGCGATTCCTCTGTTCATTCCTCATACTCACCGTCCTCCCTCGGACTTGACTCGAGTCTCCAAAAACACTTCCGTGATTCTGGGAATCCCTTCGGCTGCGAGTGAAGCCCTCGAGTCGAGAGTCGCGATCACCCGCCTCCCTTCTTGCTGCTCAGAAACTACTCATACTTCCCGCTGAGAAGTCCGAGTGCGTTCTAAGCTCCTTTCTCTACTCCTCCTAACCTCCTCACTTCCTCTTCTTAACTCATCAACATGCCTTCTCAACTCCCTCACTTCCTGCACCAGTACTTCGTTCACTCCTTCTCCAGACTGAATTTCGTCTTCCCGCCTGGAAGTTGTTCTCCTTCCGTTAGCACTCTTACTCGTCACCATCGTCTCGTTCGTGTAGGGTTTAGTGTGACCGGGGAAAGTTTACCTCGGCCCCACGGTGGGCGCCAAATGTTCTTTCAAATTTCCGGCTATTGAAGGACCGAATAAAAGAAGAACAATATTGCTATCTATCACACTCACTCTTAGTTCAAATGCATTTTCTCGTGTATTAAGATCCTCTAAACTAGCAGAGTAAGAATACAAAATAGCTTAAGTTTTCCTATTACATTGCGTTCTATTTATACAAATCAAAACCATAACCGCTCGAGCTGTGATCTCCTCCCGCATGACCGTTCATGGGAGCCTCCTCATATCCGAGATTCTCGTCGCTAAACTAGCAACTACTGATCCTTTCTACTTGAATTCCCTTCTTTGACTCGATCTTCTAGTTTCAAACGTGCTTCTCGATCAGTTTGGGACCGTTATACCACCCACATTCTCGACCCGAAACAAAACCATAACCTTGGGCTTATTTCTGAATAAAACGGCCCAACATTGTCCCTTCTCGGTTCTATCTCCAGCCCTTTATTCTCGGACAATACACACTGCATGCCAACCAACCCACTGAGTTTTGCTTTGACCACTCGAGCTGCCCCAAATAAAACTCCACTGCATTTTTTCCATCTTAGAAAAAATTTCATTTGGGTCCTGCCATGCTGCTTTACAAAAGTTGCCATTGAACCAAGAATGGAATGTGCTAGAGTGACTCTACCAGCGATCAGGCCCGGCCCAAGGGTAAAACAAGTGAAGCCCTTGCTTTAGGCCTCTCAAAATAAAACAATTTTTTCTTTAAAAAAAAGGCCCACTTTATATTTTTTTATATTAACTTTCTGATATGTATAATATATCAACAAACATAAGTTAGCCCATTTGGTAAAAAAACTTATCATTAGGTTGAAGGTCTAGGGATCAACTCCTCATTGTGCACAAAATAATTAATTTTGTATGAAAAAATTATTAGATTAATTTTTTAAAAAGGCCTTACCATAAAGTTTGCTTTAGGCCTTAATGAATGTTGGGCCGGATCTGCGAGCGATGGAAAGGCATTGAGACTTTTCACCCAGCATCACCAAGTCTTCTCTCCACGTTCGTGATTATGTTGTTGTAGTTGGCCTTTTTGTTGCGTCGGAGTTCGGGATCGAGACAAGGTATTTTCTTAGAGTGACTGAAGCTATGAACCAACCCAATTCTTTGTATTGTGCTATTCTTTACCTCGTTCAACACGCGAGAAAAAAACTGTTGTCTTAACCTTATTGATTTTTGACTCGGAAGCTTCACAATATCAATCAAGAGCGTTGAAAAATTGACAACTTGTCAGCTGGATGCCTATGCAAATAGAAGAGGTATGAGTGATATTTAATACTTTTTAAAATATATTCAAAGGTTCAGAGACAAAAATATGTACTTAATGGTCAGATTAGTATAAGATAATAATGACGATGAAAAATTTATAAATCAGTAATATAGTTTTATTAATATTATAGTTTTTTTTATCTTTTTTTCCTCTATACCACATTGACTCAAGTTTCAGTAAAAAAAAAAACTCAAAGTTGTATTACAAATCCGCACACAAATTAAGTAGACAAAAGATAGGAAAAAAAAAAGGAAAAGAAAAGGAAATACTTCTGAGTCGAATTAGGACTGCAAGTGTCAACTTCAGGAGTTTCCAACTCAGAAAAAAATAACAAATTAGGAGTTTTCATTGTGAACAAAAGCTTTGAAGAACCTTCCTTAATTATTGCAATAATACAAGTTAAAATATATCTACGCGGTTAATATTATGAGTTTAATTGCTATGTATTTTATACTGACAATCAATCAGAAATCATGATATGTGATTTTTAAGGTAGTTAGGATAAGAGTCAAACATTTTAACTTATGTAACAATTTTTAATTGATTATCTGTGAAAAAATCTTTACACTGATAATATATATCAATTAAATCCTAATACTATTTATATATTTTCTATTTTGACTTTATTACTCATTTCCTTACATGGCATTGAAAATATGAATACAGACAGAAAATATAAAATTGAGTAAACCATTCTTTTCACTATTAAAAGTGTGAGATGCTACATTTCACACCCCTGTTTAACTTATGAAAAAGTCTTTTAATATTAATTTCGTCAGTAAAGTTAGTCCTTATCAGAGATTAATTTTATTAACGAAATTAATATTAAAGGATTAACTTGACTAATAAAATTAATATTAATTTTTTTTTATAATTTAACTATTTTTAGGAATTGAACACACCCGTTTATACTTTCAAATAATTTACTCAATTGGATTTTTTTCCTCAGATATCATATATTTTTTTAAAAGTGCTGCTCCAACCTTTGTTACTGCATTCAAATTCAAGCCATCCCCTGCAACCACCAAAAGCTAGAACCTATATCTTCCCTCTCTGAAAATCCACTTTCCAATAAATGCACGCGCTTTAACCAACCCAGATCAGATAAAGTTGTTATCTTTGTCTTATTCTTTACCCAATTAATTCGTAAAAGCTTGCAATCTGTTTCTTAGAACCCAATTTTTTTCAGTTTTTTTTTTCACTGTGTATTTTTTTTTTTTGAGTGTTCCTTTGTGAATTGTGGGTGGTTGTGCTATTTTTCATCAATGGCTGTCTCAAAGTACAAAAAGCTCTCTCTTTATTTGGTTTCTTGGCTCTGCTATGGAGATTTGGCTATTGCTTCAAGTGAGGGAAGTAGCAGTTCCAGAGAACTTGATCAGACACCAACATGGGCTGTTGCTTGTGTTTGCACTGTTTTCATCTTGATATCCATAACTTTGGAGAAGAGTCTTCACAAAGTGGGAATGGTAAACATTTTTGTTTATGTTTTTATTTTTTGGGATTTTTTTATCACAAAATAACTGCTTGAGCGTTTGACAATGAAGTTAACTGTTACTTCTACATGGGTTTTTACCCTTCTCTTCAATCCAGTGATGAAAACGTAAGGGTTGTGTTGTGCCTCTTCTTCCCACTCTTGATTTGTCTCAGAAGTACAGAATCTGGGTTTTGATCCTCTATTTTTGTTCCATTTAGTTTATTTTGGTCTCAAAACAGATGTTTTTTTCCCTTGCTGAGGGTTGCACTTGCAGAGTTCTATGATTTTGCTGTAATTTAATGTGCATTGTCTATTCTTATCGTTTGTTTTGAACTTCAGACTTTAGTGGAAAATTTTGAGATTATTTAATAAAGATTAATATAAGTTATTGGTGTTTCTTTGCTTTTTTAATTAATTTTTTAAATTCTGGGACCCCCTATCTTGTGGAATGAATAAGGCTTGGTTCTTATTGTTGTTGAAATTCTGGCATAATGTTTGAAGTTGAAGGGTTGTTATGCTTGGTTGAGGACTATAAGATTTTGGTTGATGGTATGATGAATGTTTTCTTTTTTGTGATTTTCTTGTGTACTCTCTCTCTTACCTAATGAAATTTTCTCAGTGGCTCGGACAAAGGCACAAGAAGGCTCTGCTTGAAGCTCTGGAAAAAGTCAAAGCTGGTAAGAATTTAGCCAAAGGATTAGTTGTTATGAACTTCTAGGGAGCCAAACCAATTTACACTTCTTGAGTTAATATTCTTTTTCTTTGTCTCTTTTTCAGATTTAAATGGAATAAAAAATTATGTCACAAGTTTTTCTGTTGTTAAATTTGTTTTTGCAGAGCTGATGATTCTAGGTTTCATTTCATTGCTTTTGACTTTCGGGCAGACTTACATTGTTAGAATATGCATTCCTGCCAACGTTGCAGACAAACTGTTGCCATGTCCATATAATTATAAAGGTATCGATGATGCATCAAGTGGTGAAGAGGAACATCATAGGAATCTTCTCTCTTATGAACGCAGATATTTATCAGATGAAACTACTTCTTACCAATGCAAGGAGGTAACTAAGTCTCCATGCATAGTTTTTACTTATAAATGAAAGCCAAGTAGTATCTCTGACATCTATTCTGTAAGCTTTTTGTTGAATTTATTTATTCAATGAGAGCAGATTGTTGGCTTTATTTAGTTAGTGTTTCCCTTAGGATTTGATGGGCTTAACATGTTGGCCCATGATGCCTGTAATAAGTGCTGCCGCATAATGTCTGAAGCGGTTTTGGAAAAACTTTTAAGGAAATAAAGTTGCACCCTTTCCATTAGCTATATTTCTTGGTCTAGTAGTAAGCGTTTGATCCAACAATTTGTGAAAAGGGCCGTACAGTTTTTCTCATACCTAAACACACAAGTATTTGATTAAGATAATTTTTCGTAACACTTTGCACTTTTCAGGTTTATCTTTGCGAAAGCAAACAGAAGTTCTTTTAGTCATGCTAAGTTATGCCACATTGTCAGACATATTTAAGATTTGGCTCATTTAAAGCACCTTCTTTTGATATAGATTTTGCAAATTGAAAACAATTGCTTGTCTGCTAATTTTTCAATAGCAATTAACAAATGAATGCTGTCAGAAAATAGTATATTTCGAGTATTTCACATGTATTAACGATGTTATATTCCCATTTTTTGTAAGGTTTCAATTCAAATCCTCTATAATTTCCATCTCCTCTTTTAACATATTGCAATTTGCTTTTTCCTATTTCTGTCAGCAGAATATCTATAGCTTCTTTTGCTTTTTGCTGCCTGACTGTATTTGCATTTTTTTCTCTCCTATCAATAGTTCCTTATATAATTGTTGTGGGTTCTAGGGACATGAGCCACTTCTATCTGTCAATGGATTGCACCAGTTACACATTCTCATATTCTTCTTAGCTATCCTTCATGTGCTTTACAGTGCTGTCACAATGCTTCTTGGGAGATTAAAGGTCTGCTTTTATTATTATTTTTTTTTTTTTTGTTTTTTGGTTGAATACGTAGATACTTTTTCATATCTATGCATTTTAAGGATACTGATTAGTACACACCTTATGACTTCTTCTTCTTGCTTTGGAATCATAACGTCTTGAAGATTTATATATTTATGGTCACTAGGCTTTGTATTTACTCTTTAAGTAATGAGTTAATTTCAAACACAGCTGATGAAATTAAATCCAGTTATATTTCTATTTAAGTGTCTAGCCTCTAAGAAATAATAGTCGTAAATGGTGACAGTCTCACTTAATGTTAGTAACTTCTTC
Organism: Ammopiptanthus mongolicus; assembly: GCA_039655645.1. Classification (NCBI taxonomy): domain Eukaryota; kingdom Viridiplantae; phylum Streptophyta; class Magnoliopsida; order Fabales; family Fabaceae; genus Ammopiptanthus; species Ammopiptanthus mongolicus. The sequence continues at coordinate 25,513,263 of CM077343.1, forward strand.
TGTTGGTGTTTTATAATTTTGTTATTTCTTTTAAGATAAAGGGAAAATAAGTTAGTAGATTTAGTAAGGTATCTTGGCCCAAATGTATATCCCTATCCCATTATTAGTGGGTATTAGTGCTAGTATAATAGGGAATTAGAACATAGTAGATGCAATTGTAGGTAGGCTGAAAAACTGTATGAGACAATATAATAATAACCTTAATTAAGCCAAGACCATATTAGGGTACATTGACTTCCCCATGGAGAAGCTGAAAGAAAACTTTAACTGGACTGTGCCCATTGAGAAATAACCATATCAAAGAAATAGGATATAGTTGGTAATGAATTTGCATCTGAGGATTTAAGTCTTGAGAGTTGAGATTGGCCACTTACTGTAAAGATGATCAAGGATAGGGGATCTAACCTGAGCATTTGCTCTGCAGGATCTCACTATGGTTAGGTATCTAACTATATCATTGTTCTTAGAATTTGGGTTTGGGCCTAACTCAATCCACAAAACTAGCTTGTAAGGTGAGGAATGCCCAAGCCTTCTAAGTACTGTTTAGGCTATATCTCTAGGCGATGTGAGCCTAAACACACAGCCCAAAGTTGCCGCAATTAAGGCGGCTTTCCAACAATTGTCAGTAAAATGTCTAGAGCAGTACCATTTAATTTTAATGTTTCTTGATAATCAAGAGTTGGTAATTTAGTAAGATGATCAAAAGTTTCTTTTCTGCAGATACGTGGATGGAAGGCATGGGAGGAGGAGACTTCATCTCATGGGTATGAGTTTGCCAATGGTATGATGTGGAATGATGTGTTTAAGTGTTTTTCTTCTTTAAGTGTAAAAACTACCAGTTCCACAGTTTTACTAATAAGTTTGCCAATCTTACATTAAAATGCTGCTACATGCAATCCCATGCCTTTATTGGGTATTTATGTATGCAGATCCTTCAAGATTCCGGCTTACTCATGAAACATCATTTGTGAGAGCTCATGCCACTTTTTGGACAAGAAATTCAATCTTCTTCTATATTGTAAGACACTAAAACCTATTTTACTAATCTGCTATATTTTCACTTTTATTTGCTTGTGGTAGAGGATTTGATTTAAATCAACAAGATAGAGGCACAAGTCCCTTTGGTTCTTGTTCGAACCATTGTAGACATGCAAGTTTTGTCAAAGAAAAAGAACGGTGGTACTTTAGTGGCAGTTTTTTAGGAACACAGATAAATTGGGTAGTAAGGAAAACTAACGAGTTGGCTGCTGTTTTAGTTCAATTTGTCACGCTTTTTTTTAAAAGTGATGTTGTACCTTCTCTTCCATTTTTCCAATTTCAGGGCTGCTTCTTTAGACAGTTTTATAGGTCTGTGGGTAAGGCTGACTACCTGACTTTGCGCAATGGGTTTATCACTGTGAGTCCTATTCCAAAAGAAATGTTCTTTAAATGTTAGATTCACCTTCCTTTTTTGACAGTGCATTATGTGTAGGCCCACCTGGCTCCTGGGAGTAAATTTAACTTCCAAAAGTATATCAAAAGATCCTTGGAGGATGACTTCAAGCTGGTTGTGGGAGTCAGGTAAATTCTTTTACACAATGTATTTGGAGCATTATTTTCTGTTTGGTTTTTCCTATTATAATTTGTTTGAAATGCGTGTTCACTCTGGTGCACTATGTTGGTGACAGTCCTGTTCTCTGGGCGTCGTTTGTTGTTTTCCTGCTCCTCAATGTTAATGGTAAGCACTAAGCAACTATTTTCTTGGTGGACTCCTATGAATTTACAATTTTTGCGGTTGAATATTCAATTAAAGATTGACAGTTGGTTAATCCTATATTTCCAGGATGGCATGCTATGTTTTGGGCATCCTTAATTCCTGTTTTTGTAAGTATTATGTTCTCTGTATAAAATTTGCACATTGGTTGAGATCTACAATAAACCATTTAATTGGTTTCAGATTATTTTGGTCGTTGGAACAAAACTTCAAGCCACATTGGCAAATATGGCTATTGAAATCACAGAAAGACATGCAGTTGTTCAAGGGATACCTCTTGTTCAAGGCTCAGATAAATATTTTTGGTTTGGTCGGCCTCAGTTAGTTCTTCATCTAATCCACTTTGCCTTGTTCCAGGTATTCAATGTGTTTCCTTTTAGAAGAATCTAAATAAATGTTGTATACATGGAACAGACAAAAACCATATATAGAAAATGCCTTACCTTGAGGCAAATGTATATTGCTAATGATAGAAAAACTAATGTTGCTTCCAAGATGCAGAAGATAACATATGTTTAGTCGTTTACCTTGAAAACTCTTCTGTACTATCATACAAAATTTGTTCTTCTGATATACAACATAAAGCAAATAATTTTTCTGGTCACTTGAGTTTACAGATTTTAATTCATTGGATATAATTTAATATATTTTGATGGATATACTATTAAACAAATGTATAAAGTTGCCTAGGGAGAAAGTTTTTAATGTTTGATTTATTGAAGTTAGCAACTAACTGATTTTATTATACTTGCAGAATGCATTCCAAATAACATATTTCTTGTGGATATGGGTACTGGACCCCTCTTTATACCTTAATCTTGAATAATGTCCTTTTGTGGTCTATGTAAAATTATGCCAAATGGCTGAATAATAAATGAATTTTTCTTTTTTTGCAGTATTCTTTTGGGCTGAGAAACTGTTTCCACGCTGACTACAAGCTTGCAATAGTGAAAGTAGCTTTAGGGTAAGTGTTAGATCTAAAATTCTCTTCTGCAGTAAACTGGCATGGCATGCCTAAATATTCATTTAATACTTCAAATTAACTACTGCCTTTATTTGAAGTGTACCAAACATTAGTATGATTGAATCATCCGATAATAACATAAACTAATCTGGTGAACTCTCATGTTCTTTGAAGGTTTGGGGTGCTATGCCTTTGCAGCTACATTACTCTTCCATTATATGCTCTTGTAACTCAGGTACTACATGTTTTCTGATTTTCTACGGTTTCATAAGACGGGTTCTCTTGCAAGATTTGCTTTGATTAAAGATTTTTTTGGTAGGAATGAGCTTAACCGAGATCGATAATACAGATATATTGTTTATCCAAAAAGAACAACATATGTGGGTTACAAATTTTAAAGAAAAAAGACAAAATTCTCTGAGCCATTCAGGATAAACCCTCCTTAGTATTTTTTTTGGATGTGCATAAGGATATCCCAATTGATAGTCGGGCCTCTAATTTAATCAAACCATTCAGATGATATATTACAAAATTTGAATTTCATGATGTCAACCTCATCTACCATCATTTATACTAAGTTATTAAGATTTCAAGGTGGACTAAATGATGACAATGATGGTAAACACTTGCAGATGGGCTCAAGAATGAAAAAATCAATATTTGATGAACAAACATCCAAGGCGTTAAAGAAATGGCACATGGGTGTGAAAAAGAAGCAGGGACTGAAACTAGGAAAGTCGAGTGTGCGAAGCGTGGATGGAAGCACCATTGGTTCTACAATGCACTCCTCTGGACCCACACTACACCGTTTCCAAACTACTGGTCACTCAACTCGCACCATGTCAACCTATGCGGATGATCAAGATGATGATTGCCAATCTGATACTGAATTGTCTCATACATCTCCAACATCAAACTTAATTGTAAGAGTGGATCCTGGTGAGCAAGAAGCAAAAGAAAATGAACACCACTGTGTGGGAGAAACCAACAATGAAGGTGGCTTGACATCACCCTTGTAAAGAATCACGAAATACCATAAGTTACTCCATTCAGCCATTTTTTGTTTGTTTACATATATCTTTTACCTTGTTTTAGAACTTTCTAGATATCGGTATGTTTAAACCGATGTAGTCAGTTTTGTATATTTCTGTTCAAAAAATACTTGCCGGCACTGGAAACTTTACGCTTGCTCTAAACTATGCTAATAGCATTGTTAGTTTTGGGTGATAGAATTACACAAGAAAATTATGTAACATTTAATTTTATATGAATTTATGTAACAATATTTAATATAATACAATGTGTGAAGTTGATGTAGTCATGTAGCAAGTAGTTAGCTGATGTCTCAAGTGGTTGTGATTAGTTTAGATTCTGTTATGATTAGTTATGAGTTAATTGTAATTAATCAAAAAGAAGCAAGATTTGTTACAGGTGGTTAGGATTCAATCAAGTATCGAACTGTTGTTGATTGTGTATCAATCGAGATATATATATCAAACTTGTATCATTCTTCTCATTTAGTGAATTGCATATTCAACTTTCAAATTTCTCTCCTCTCTATTTATTTCTCTTTCGCATTCTTTAGTTTTTTTTTTGTTTCTTTCTTTATTCTCTGTACTCATGAATTCTATTATGGGATCAAAGCTTGGAGATCACCTCAAATGCTGCGCTGAAATCTCTGCAATCTTCTAATCTCATCAGCGTCAACCATTTCATCTCAGTGAAACTTGATGAGAAGATCTTTCTCATTTAGAAATTGGAAAAAGAAGCTGCCATCAAAGGTCATCAATTGTAGAAATTTATGCTTGCTTAGTGTGATATCCCACCACCATTCACTTCAGAAGTTGAAGAATTGGCCATTTCAATCAAGTGCTTTCTCGACTAGAACTGTTGGTGGTATTCTAGAGGTGGTGTTGGTGTCTAAAAGACTATGGTGGGTTATAACTACTGCAAAATTATACGAAAAATTAGAGCAAGATGAAGAGTATTTGGGGCTGAATAATTCTCCTTTTTTCTTTATTTCAAATGATCTTTCTTGATTCTACATCAGCAACTAGAGATAGCTCACATATTTGTAGTGAGCAATGGAACACCCTAGAATGAGCATTAACTCATTATGCATGAACTCACATGAGCATTCTCAAAGGGGCCTCCTGGTTTATATGCTAGTGGTGTAATATTCAGAGATTATAAGGCTGTTGTCTTTGGTTGTTTTTCGATCAACATCGGAGTTGCCTTTGCTCTGCCGAATTGGTAGGGGCCATGTTAGCCATTGAATTGGCGTATGAAAAAGGAAAGACAAATCTTTGGCTAGAATGTAAACAAAATATGGATGTAAAATATATGTATATTCTCAATTGATACAACAAGTCTGTATATATACATGGAGATGAAGACTATTCTAGGAATGCTATAAAGCTAATTACAATGGCATAATTATTAAACCAACAATCACTCCTATCTAATACCTAGAATCACTCTACTGATAACACAATCATCATGCATCATTTGACCAAATCAGATTGCTACAATCATTCCCGTAATTTTCTGCCATTAATACTCCCCCTCAAGTTGGAGTGTGGATGTCGATAACACCTAACTTGCCAAGGTGTGTGTGAAAAGCAGGTGCTCGCAACGGCTTGGTGAACATATCAACAATTTGATTACTGGTGGGCACATAAGCCGTCTTGATTTCTCCCTTTTCAATTCTTTCATGTACAATGTGGCAGTCTAACTCAATATGCATCGTTCTCTCATGATAAACTGGATTTCCTGCTATGTGTAAAGCATGTAACATCCTGATTTTTACTGCTTTCTAAGATCGGTAATTTATATAAATAAGTTTATATTTTATCCGAGATTTAGAAAATGATTTTGAATAAATCAAGATCATATTTATACTCTACATTATCGTAGAGAGCTACGGTTAAATTTTGGGTTGAAGATTCAGACGGAACCCGGTCTACGTTTTCACTGACAGTAAGATTTTACTGATCAGAAAACCTAATTTTGACTCGTGAACGAGACAGTTAGGTTTTATATCTTATTTCCAACAATATTGGCGATTTTGAAAATTTTCAAAAATAAATAAGCTCTTACGCTTTATTCGGGCGTAAAACCTAAATCGGGAAATCGACGGAGTCGAGAACGAACGTGCAGAGACAAAATCGGACATCGGATGAGGGACACGAGTCACCTGAGTATGATGAGTCAGAGGGTGAGTTACCATCATGACTCACCACAAGTCATTATGACTTTCAAAAATATCTAAGACATTTAGGGCGAGAAAAGACCATTTTGCCCCTAGGAACTGATGAAATTACGTTTGCGCCGCATGACTCATCACCATCATCATTACTTCTAACAAAATATCTAGATATTTTGTGACTTTGGAGGTGGTGGGATAATTATTTCCCTAGTCTTTTGTTAAAATTCCAAATTTGTCCCTAAGTGAAATTACTCTTTTGTCCCTAGGTGAAATGACCCTTTTGCCCTTAAAATGAACAACTTTGGACCCCTTTGTCCCCTCACCCCCCACGCCTAAATCACCATCCAAGAGGCCATTCACCCACTTTTCCTCACAACCTTCATCATCTTCTTCATTTTCTCTCTTTTTCTCAAGTTAACCTTGGCCAAATTTGTGAAGAACCTACTTGGTTTCTTACCATTTCCCATCATTCAAGAGGTAATCTCTTCTCTCGATGATCAATCATGATCTCTTCTTCATTCATTTTCTTGATTCAAAGCCATGAACATCATGTTTCAATTCCAAGGCTTTATGTTCAAAAGTCTCTAGAAAATCATAGAAAAACCCTATGATCATGAAACTAATTTCTATGAACTCACCATGATGTGTATATTGATCATCTATAAGCATGAACCCAAAAGAAAATTTCTCCCTATTTTCTCCATGGATGGTCGAACCCTAGGATTTTGGTGAAAATGGGTTTTGCTTCAATTTTGTTAAATGATACTTGATTTCATCTCTTTCATTCTTATGATTATTGAATCCAAGTGATTAGGAAAAAAAAAACCAAATAAATTCTAGCCTATTTTTCTCAAGAGGGCCGAACCCTAACCTTGTTGGTTGGATGGGTTTTGGTTCAAATCTTTGGTAAATGATTATGGATTATGTCTTTATCATACTTGAGAATCATTAATCCAACAGTTAGTAAAATTTTAACATCCTTAACCTAATTACTTAGTGAAAGCCAAACCATAGCCCACATCTACTAGATGAGTTTTGTTGGATTTTATTTCTGGTTGTAATTTGTTGTGAAGGATCAGACTGTGTTTGATCGTTCTAAGCGTGTTAAAGTGCCGACTGCGGAGCTGTGTTCGAAAGCTTGTATGGGAAAGTGCGAGTGTAGCAGGTCGTAGCAGTTTCAGGTGGGGGAGAAAGAACTGTTATCGTCGGGAAGGCAAGCGTAGTATAGAATGTATACATGTGTAGGGAAACCTTAAACCCTACTTGAGGTTGAGCCCGAGACAAAGTACCTGGACCCTAGGTGTAGGTATCTTTGGGCTATCACCGATAAGATGATACTCTAGGCTAGACGATGTGATTGTTGAGGTTAATATGTTTAACTACCTATGTGATTATCTGTTTATTCGACATGTTGAACTGCTTATGTGATTATCTGTTGATCTGTTATGTTGAACTGCCGATGTGATTATCGGTTTATCTGTCAACGTGATGATATCTATATTGGCATACTTATTGTTGTGATATTTTATTCTTGTGATTGGCTGTATGATTGTTGATGAGAGTATGGTGAGATTGTGATGTTGTTCGAGCTGATATCGTTGTGGTCCTGACCATGGAGCTATGATTCGTGGACGCAAGGCGTCGTGATGTTGATGTTGATGTCGATGTGGATGCAATGCATCGTGGCTGTGGCCAAGTGCTTAGGTGTGAGGTTCCGGTATCAACCTGTGATGGATGTTTGTTGCATATCATAGCATATTTGATCCCATGGGGGATGCCCAATTGGGGGCGAGGTGTGTACTACCGATCCCAAGGCGGGATGTCCAATTGGGGGCGGGATGTTATTGATCCTTACGAGGATATCCAATTGGGGATGTGATGTTATTAATCCCGACGGGAATGTCCAACTGAGGACGTGATGAAATCGATCGGCATGCATATAGGGATTAGTATCCCTCGTAGAGGTTTGATCTGAGAGAATAACTTTTGAGATGGTTGTGCTATATGACTCGAGAGACGGTTGTAGGTGTGTTATATGTTTTCTATGTGTTGAGTGCTTCATGTTTATATGCTGTACTGCTGCCCATCTCCCATGTTTGATGTTTCTTATCTCCGTGTGTGTTTCTTTTATTTTATAAGAAGACCCTATGGAGGAACTAGTTGCTGAGGAGTTGGATGACACTCCTTACGAGCCTGATGCCGGTGGACGAGCCACGAACCCTAGCATTGAAAGGTTGGGTGGTGAGCGCTGTTAGCCTGAGAGTTTTCTCTTTGTCTTTTGATGTATTTTGCTTATAGTCTGTATCGATGTACTCTGTATGTATATACTACTACTGTAGCCCTACTGACGGGGCAACCGATCCATTTATGTATCCTTTATGTTTGAACTGCGTTACTCTAATGTATACGTGCTTTGGCATAGCCTTGTTTACGTTTTTAATCTTTCCGCTCCGCTTTGTCTTAATAAAGTGCGCTAACGTTTATAATACGGTTTAAGGCTTAGTCAATATCTTAGGTTTTTTAATGGGACGGCGAGTCGTCTCATTTAGTGGTATCACTGCAGTTCGATTCTAAATCGGACTGTGTGGTTTAGGAAGTGTACTGGCTTTGATAGTTGGATCCACATTGGATACCAATTATGTTAGAAAAAGGGGTAGAGCGTCTGATGCGCAAGTTATCGAGTGTGATAACTGTTTTATTCATAAGACTATAATATGTATATATGTTGATTAATATTTTATGTCTTATGGATCGAAGCTAATGTTTCCTTTGCCAAGAAGGATGTCTAGAGGATGTGGTAGAGGAAGAGGAACACTAATTGGGATCGAGGACTTCGACCATAATGGTGATACCCCGGGAACCGGAGGTGGCGGAGATCAGAACGAAGCGATGAGGGCCATGGGGGATTTTGCCACTGCAATGCTGCAACAAATGCAGTAGAATGCCCAGTTTATGCAGCGACAGGAAGAGAAGGACGCTAGACAACAACAACATCCGGTAAGAGGAGATGAAGTGGTAGACACCGGGCTAATGCTTTTATGAAGGGAAATCCTCCCCAATTCCATGGAGAATACAATCCGGAAGCTGCTGAACTATGGATGCAAGAGATCAAGAAGGTCTTTGTCGCTATCCATTGCAAAAAGGATAGGAAAGTCACATACGCTGCTTTCATGCTAGTCGGAGCAGTAGAAGCATGGTGGAAGAACAAGCAGAGACTACTAGAGATGGACGAAGGGATGTTAACGTGGGAGGTATTCAGAGAGAGCTTCTTGGAAAAATATTTTCCCAAGGAGTGTCCGTCGAGAGAAATAGAAGGAGTACCTGAACTTGAAGCAGGAACAAAGGTCAGTGGAAGAATATACCATGAGGTTCGAGGCGCTGCTGAAATTCTCTCAGTTCTACCATGTATACCCGAATGAAGACTGGGTGTGCAGAAGGTTTGAAGACGGGTTGAGGCCCGAGCTGAAGAGGGCTATGCTACCGTTGAGCATCCGATCATTCCCAGAGATGATAGAGAAATATACAGTACTAGAAGGGCACGATCAAGAGGGAATCAAGCAAGCTCAAGTGAGAAGTGGTGGACCAGTCAGAAGTTTTGGTCAGAAAGGCCACGAAGGAAAGTTCCAACTGAGGGCGAAGCATTACAGTCGTCCAGGTCGACATACAATAGCTTCTGGAAGGGGGAATACCAGTCAAGGACAACCAGCATTTTCACGTGTTTTCGATGCGGCTGACCGCAACTAGTGAAGGGTTGTCCTCAAGCACTGAATGTCAACTATTTCCGTTGTGGCAAGTGGGGCCACTATGCCAACGAGTGTCGACTAGGGGATACCGGTAGGGGTTAAATTCAACAACAAGACATAAGAATTCAAGATGCGGTGACAAGGCAAACCGTGGTGGGCCAGTAGGACAGGCCACAGACGACAGAAAGAGTGTTCGCCGTGAGAGGATCTGAAGCCTCTTAATGTCCCGATCTGATACAAGGTAAGTACCTAGTTGCTGGGAGTCTCTTATCTATTTTATTTGATTCAGGGGCTACACACATTTTTATATAATTAGTGTGTATGGATCATTTGAATTTGCCTGTTTCAGCCTTACCATATGATTTGACTGTTTCTACACCTACGGGTGATTTCCTAATAACCCTGTTTGTCTGTTTACAATGCCTAGTTGCTATAGAGAATCGATCTTTTCTTGTAGACCTAGTCTGTCTGCCTATGCAGCAGATTGATGTTATCTTAGGCATGGACTAGCTTTCGGCCAATCATGTCATACTAGATTGTTCAAATAAGACCCTCCATTTGTTCGAGCAATCTGGATCATTGCCTGCCAGTGATGGTATTTCGGGGGCCGTACAATCAGGCGAGTGCATGGTGCTGTTTTCTTTGGAAGCCAAGGAAGCTCTGAGTCTAGATGTTGTGCCGGTACTACGTGAGTTTCCAGACGTTTTCCTGGTTGATGTCCTAGGATTACCAACCAAGAGGGAGATAGAGTTTGCCATCGATCTTGTACATAGATCCGAAATGTAACACCCCTCCTTCGGGTGTCACTTTCGTAACCCCAAACCACATAAAGTATGAAAAAAAGAATTTGCTGGTTTTACTTTCGGAAAACAGATTCTTTACTTATATCTTACTAAAAAAATTGTGATAAACTTTTTCTTCTTACAGTAGTAATAAACAATTACTTAAGAAAACATCAATATAATTCATTTACATATATATATGTATCATTAGTCAACCCCATACTTAAAGGAACCTTGGACAACTCGTCCGTTTCCAAAATGTATCAATAGAAGCAAAGCGCTATAAGTCCAAAAAACTAGGTAGCGATAGGTCTGAGAATCATATCCCCAAAACCCTGGCCATCTGTAGCCACTCACAGACTACCCAAAAGACACTACCTCAAAGGAAAACCCGAAGCTGGTCTAATACTAACGAAAGACGTACTACCTAACATACGCCGTATCCCTGAGACTGGATCTCGTCTTCAACTATCCATACTTCTTCGTCGTCAGCATCGAGCAGTTCATAGTACAGGGTCCCGAAGTGACCCAGAGGACTGTTGACAATCATCTATACATGTATCCAAAAACACAACATGGTGTCCAACATGTACAGGCAAGGGTGAGAAACCAATATATGAATTCAAAAACGACAACTATATACCACGAACACAAACAATAGATTCGTATAGGCATATATCATATATCATAAACATAACAGATACATCACAGTATATCATAATACTATAAATAACACACAAGGCCTCGTGCTCGACAGTCATCCTTATTTTCAAAAACGTATGCATGAACACTTCTACATATATTGTCTAAAATTCAGTTCTAAATTTTTGAAAATCCCATCATTTTTAAACGAGCTGATCAGGCTCAAAACTCATCATTGGCCCTCAGGAAACAATGACTAGCACAAACAGGCTAGACGTAAGTACATGAATCCCATGAGATCTCACATGAGCGAGCAAATCAGAGGTACTTACAATGTAATTTTGTCATACTATATTGTCCAATTCAAGGTACAACACGAACACATAGCACGTATGACACTATTGTCCATCAAGGCACAATGTTACACAATGACCTAAGTCATCACAGGTTTCCTTGCCATCAAGATCCCCTCATTTCACGGCACGTCTGCCAAAAACACATATGCGTGAGAAAACATTTGTTTTCGTCTGTGTATCTTTGTCGCATCAATATTTCCATGTTGAAGCATCAACACTATCAACCACCATAATGTCTTAGACTCTTTAAGCCTTTGCAACATTTTTCTCAAAACAGGACATTCGGTCCAAAACAGCTTGAACCCAAAAATCCCTAACCGATGCATCAGTCTCGGATTTTGGATTCAAAAGCATAAAAACGTCCGCAAGTCCACATGACCACAAAGAATGTCCACAGCTTTACAGGACTAACACACTAACACGAATCCTTCATCCACGTGTCCTGCAGAACCTTAGAATCCCGATGTCTCGGTTTCTAGGTTCATACCAAAAACCACATTTTCTCTTTGAAAACTCAAAAAAACCAAAACCCAAATCCTCGAAGCTTACACAAAGCCTTCGGGATCGGTTTTCCATAAAACAAAACTCGGTCTAAAGACCACTTTGTTCTCTTTCGTAGTTTTTCTGTAAAACACAAACTTTGAAATACAGTTAGTAGAAACTCTTTTCTCTTGGACAAAACAACTTGTTTTAAAACAATGTTTCCAAAAGCACTTTGCTCAAAATAGTTTCCTTTATTACTTTAAAAACTATTCAAGTCTCCAAAAAAAAAAAAAAAACACTTTTCACCTCACAACTTTGTTTTTCTCCATTAAATCATTTCTTTCTCCATTTTACCTTTTAAGTCAACTTATCCCTAATAAAATAAATGTTTATTCTTATTTATTAACAAAGGCCAATTTACCTCTTTTCCTCTCAAAGTGCGAAAAAAATACTTTATTTTTGAAGCTTTTATAGTACACAATATCGAATCCTAACCGGTGTCAAGTCCTTTAATGCAATAATCATTACAACAGTCATACAATGCATTCATACATCATAATTCAATGCCAAGTAATAAAATCAGGCATAAACATATAATTTCATATATAAGCAATTATCAGCAGATAAATGAAATCACTCCACAAACAACTAAACACAGATAAATAATTACAACTCAAATACACAATTACAGCACATAGCTGTCGGAATTTGGAATTCCTCCGGTATTAACCCCTTACCTCTTGGAGTTCCTAATGCAGCGACAAATCTCCCGATCGACCCGAACTTTGTCCGATCTTTCGCTCGATTATCCGACAATCACTACACACAATCAATCAATATATTAACACAAAACACCAAAATTTTCCCTTTCCCCTTTCCTCTAGGGTTCGCCCTTATGCCATTAAAATAGCTAGGGAGTTCCAAATATTCCCATCTCTTGGATACTACACAAACTAAGTGAGATAAACCTAGATTCAAGCCTAAAACACCAAAATCAACTAAAATCCTACTCACCTACAAAGGGGGTAGGTTCGGCCCCTATATACCATTGGAGCTAGAGAGATCCTTTGGTTTCCAACTCTTGGATTATGAAAGAGTACCATGAATCTAGTTCAAAGAAATTGATTTGGTATTAAAATGATTTTTCTACAATATTTCATGGATTTTTGAATTTTATGTTTCAAAACCTAAACTGCCATGAAATAGAATTTGAAGAGAGGAATAGAGAGATTAAGAGAGCTAGGATGGAGTTAATACCTCCTAGATGATAAAGCTTAAGAAGAAATCAACTTGCTTTCACAAAATCTTCATGACTTAGAAGAAATTTTGGAGAAAAATGGTGGAGGAAATGAAGAAGAAGAAAGAAGAAGATGAAGAGAGAAAAGAGAGTGGGGGTGGGAGTGGGGCGTGGGTTTGGGTGAGTGAAGAGATAAGGAGGTTAAAATTTCACTTAGGGGTAGTTTGGACATTTCACCATAGGTTAAGTTGTAATTTCATGAACGTTCAAGGGCGTTTTGATCATTTCGCGTTGAAAACCATCATGACACTGGCACACATTCATGGGTGACTTGACCTGATGTGATTTCAAGATTATCCATTAGCGGGTCCCGTTATATCCATTTACAGCTCCAATCATCTCCCAGTTCGAGTTTTCGTCCGAATATTTTATATTATTTTCACTTTTTAACATCAAGAACTGATTTTAGCAAATTTGTAAAGAATCGAATTCTAAGACTAACGGTATCGTCCGCGAGTCGAAATGAGGTCTTTATAGTAGTAAAATACTAATATCAGTGAAAATGTAGACCGGGTTTCGTTTGAGTTTTCGACCCAAAATTTAACCGTAATTCCCTAAGATAGCGTAGAGCGTGACTATGGTCTCAGATTATTTTATTTCACTCTCTAGACCCTTCAATAAAATATAAACACATAAATACTGTTTAATTCATAACAGAATGCTCGAAAAATCGGGGTGTTACATTACTACCCGTCTAAAAATAATTTCGTCCTCGAATTTACGTGGCTCAAAACTAGACATGATTTCTTAATCTCCGGATTCGACATTGTACCCTCCGTATGTAATAACGAACTTCAAACTTATCCTCCTTAATTCCTTACCTAAGTCTCTCACATGTGAGAGGTATAATTTATCTTAGTCACTTCTCTTTCGAGACTAATTCATTTAAGAAATCTTCCATTGACACCTTTAACTCTTGCTGTTTACACCGAGATTTTGACTACGACACACATCCCTTCTACAACACACTCATCATTTCTAATCCAATATATCCAATCTTCGTCTTTGTTCCTCTGGAACGTAATCCACCTCTCTAATTTTTCTATCATAATAGTGCATCTCAACCTCAAAGAACATGATTGCACCTCTTACTGCAACTACAACTGAAAAGAATCACAGCGGGTAGAATTTACTAATATCATAAAGCTTAAATTGTTCTAACAACTTAGTCTTTCTTAAGGATTCTTCTTTTCTATAATTCTCGGCTTGGGTAAAACTACCAAGGCACTTTCCTATAATTCTCCAAACTCATCCAATCAATCTTAGCTATGGATATTGGTCATTACTCTAAATCCCCTAACCATTATTCTGCCTCAATCAATACTTGACTCACAATAATGGTCTTACTTACTGAGATTGATCTTAAAAGTTCACATTCTATTAGTCGTAACAATACCCCAACAAAACTCTTATCACTTCTCGTCTATCCTGTTAACATAATTCTCGCAGTAAATACTACACTCACTCCTAATCGACCTTCCAAAGATCCAATCGTTCTTCTTATCGTCCACTGGAGTTGAAGGTGATCAGTTGAACTCAGTCCACTCGGTCCTTGAAGACTACTGAAATAAATTTCCAATAAGGGAATCTTTCTCAGTCTTACTTTCACAAAAAAGTAGATAGAAGAATCTACCACTCTAAAAAGAATACAGGAATATCCGGTATGCAAAACGATTCTTCAGTAGGTTCATGAGTGTAAAAATGCATAGCTAATACGGGTTTACAACTATGACTCTAATAAAGTCTCTTCTTTCACAAGAATCTCCCAACGGATTAGGGAATCAAAAGATAAACAGTCCGGTAAAAAATCAGACTGGATCATATTTACCAAAAGCAAAAGTGATTAGACTAAGTTTCACCAAGAAACTTCCAGTATCGAGAATTTGTTCATATTATAACTCAAGGAATAGTCATAACAACTCTTTTAATAAAATACTATGAAGATATCCCGACTAATGGATACTATTAAGCCAATCCCTCAAATGTCAAATACACAGGATTGTACAGGGATAGGAGTGCAAAAATTCATATGACAAGGAAGAAACAGGTGGTTCTAAACATTTCACACAATTCATCGGAAAAAGGAATGATTTGCACTTGGATCGAAAATCACGGTTAAGAGATTACCGTCTAGGTCGCAACTACCTCGTATAGAAGCATCGGGATTTGAAGCCTCAGCACCACTCATGGTGTACACTCTTCCTTCTGCCATTGGTCTTTTGGTTCTGGTGTCATTATTGGCAGCTGGGACAGATCCTTGTGCCTTGCAGTATCTTGCTATGTGTCCCTTTTGTCTGCAAGTAAAACATCTAGGACTCCGCACAGAGCAGTTGTTGGCCATGTGTGATGGATCTCCACACTTGAAACATCTCCTATCTTGGCCTTGGGTCTGATTCTTCTGGCCTCCACTGCCTGATGTGTAAGCAAAAAAACGATAGGGTTGCTGGTTTTGATGATTCCCTGGGGGTCGGGAATAAGGTTTCTTCTGACTTTGTTCTCTTCTCTGATTCTGGTACTGATTCTTAAGACGGGAAGGTCCTCCAACGTTCCCTCTGTCGGCCCTTCCGTGCGCTATCAGCTCCACTTGTCTACTCTTCTCTACTAATGCCTGGAAATTCCGAATTCCCTGCGGCAGTACTTATTTCTGGATTTCACACATCAAACCCCTCTCGAAACGTTTGCATTTCCAGTCTTCATCAGTATTGATCTGGAAGAATCGGAAATACTTGGCCAGTGATTCAAACTTGGCCGCATATTCCCCAACGGACATCTCCCTATGTTGCAACCGCAAAAATTCTCGCTCTTTCTCATCTCTGGCACTTTGTGGAAAATACTTCTCCAGGAATCGGCGCTTAAACAGATCCCAAGTGATTTCCTGTTGATGTGCCTCCAACAATTGTCTGGTTTACTCCCACCAGTACTCAACATCTCCTAGCAGTAGAAAAGTGGCACACGGTACTTTCAATCCTTCAAGGCTGTGGATCAGCTCGAATATCCTTTCCATCTCTTGGATCCATGAGTCAGCCTTCTCCGGATCCTCATCGCCATGAAACTGCGGCGAATTCTGGCGTCTAAAAGCGGTCAGATTTTGACAAAACCTGCAATGGCCTGTGCAGCACGAGCCTGCTCTTGTGCATTGTGAGTAGTCACTGTAGCAGTTTGTACAGCGATAGCAGCAACCATGTTCGCCATCGCTTGTGCAGCAAAGTCCATCCCATTAGCACAGTTAGTGTCCTCAGCATGCATACCAACTCCTCTTCCGCGACCACGTCCACGTCTAGCTCTAGTCTCGGTTCCTGGTTCCATAACTGACCTAGAAGAATGAAGTCAGTCAAACTGCAACCAGAAACCAAAACTTATACTCTCTTATCCACATATATTGCTTCTAAGAAGTAATCCAATCAAGCCTTAATCAGAGATCACACAACATCAACACAACAAACCAATTCCCCAAAGGTTCTCGAAAGACTCGACCAACTCTGATACCACTTGTAACACCCCTCCTTCGGGTGCCACTTTCGTAACCCCAAACCACATAAAGTATGAAAGAAAGAATTTGCTAGTTTTACTTTCGGAAAACAGATTCTTTACTTATATCTTACTTACTACGAAAATCGTGATAAACTTTTTTCTTCTTACAGCAGCAATAAACAATTACTTAAGAGAACATCAATATAATTCTTTTATATATATATATATATATAGTCAACCCCATACTTAAAGGAACCTTGGACAACTCATCCGTTTCCAAAATGTATCAATAGAAGCATAACGCATTAAGTCCTAAAAACTAGGTAGCGATGGGTTTGAGAATCATATCTCCAAAACCCTGACCATCATCAGTAGCCACTCGCAGACTACCCAAAAGACACTACCTCAAAGGAAAACCCAAAGCTTGTCTAATATTAACAAAAGACGTATTACCTAACATATGCGTATCCCTGAAACTGGGTCTCGTCTTCAACTATCCATACTTCTTCGTCGTCAGCATCGAGCAGTTCATACTACAGGGTCTCGAAGTGGCCCAGAGGACTATTGACAAACATCTGTACATGTATCCAAAAACACAACATAGTGTCCAACATGTACAGGCAAGGGTGAAAAACCAATATATGAATTCAAAAACGACAACTATATACCACGAACACAAACAGATTCATATAGGCATATCTCATATATCATCAACATAACAGATACATCATAGTATATCATAATACTATAAATAACACACAAGGCTTCGTGCCCGACAGTCATCGTTATTTCCAAAAGCGTATGCATGAGCACTTCCACATATATTGTCTAATGTTCAGTTCTAAATTTTCGAAAATCCCATCACCTTTAAACGAGCTGATCAGGCTCAAAACACATTGGCCCTCAGGAAACAATGACTAGCACAAACAAGCTAGACGTAAGTACATGAATCCCATGAGATCTCACATGAGCGCGCAAATCAGAGGTACTTACAATGTAATTTTGTCATACTATATTGTCCAATTCAAGGCACAATACGAACACAGAGCATGTATGACACCATTGTCCATCAAGGCACAATGTTACACAATGACCTAAGTCATCCCCGATTTCCTTGCCGTCAAGGTCCCCTCATTTCACGGCACGTCTGCCAAAAACACATATGCGTGAGAAAACATTTTTTTTCGTCTGTTTATCTTTGTCGTATCAATATTTCCTTTTTGAAGCATCAACGCTATCAACCACCATAATGTCTTAGACTCTTTAAGCCTTTACAACATTTTTCTCAAAACAGGACACTCGGTACAAAACAGCTTGAAGCCAAAAATCCTAACCAATGCACTAGTCTAGGATTTTGGATTCAAAAGCATAAAAATGTCTGCAAGCCCACATGACCACAAAGAATGTCCACAACTTTACATGACTAACACACTAACACGGATCCTTGATCTACGTGTTCTGCAGAACCCTAGAACCCCGACGTCTCGGTTTCTAGGTTCATACCAAAAACCACATTTTCTCTTTGAAAACTCAAAAAAGCCAAAACCCAAATCCTCGAAGCTTACACAAAGCCTTTGGGATCAGTTTTCCATAATACAAAACTCGGTCTAAAGTCCACTTTTTTCTCTTTCGTAGTTTTTCTGTAAAACACAAACTTTGAAATACTGTTCATAGAAACCCTTTTCTCTTGGACAAAACAACCTGTTTTAAAACAACGTTTCCAAAAGCACTTTAATCAAAATAATTTCCTTTATTACTTTAAAAACAATTAAAGTCTCCAAAAAAAAAAAACACTTTTCACCTCACAACTTTGTTTTTCTCCCTTAAAGCATTTCTTTCTCCATTGTACCTTTTAAGTCAACTTATCCCTACTAAAATAAATGTTTATTCTTATTTATTCACAAAGACCAATTTATTTCTTTTCTTGTCAAAGTTCCAAAAAAACAGTTTAATATTATTATTTTTCTTTATTCCACGTCCCAAGCTTTTTGAAGCTTTTATATTGCATAATATCGGATCCTAAGCGGTGTCAGGTCCTTTAATGCAATAATCATCACAACAGTCATACAATGCATTCATACATCATAATTCAATGCCAAGTAATAAAATCAGGCATAAATAGATAATTTCAGATATAAGTAATTATCAACAAATAAATGAAATCACTCCACAAACAACCAAACACAGATAAATAATTACAACTCGAATACACAATTACAGCACATGGCTGTTGGAATTTGGAATTTCTCAGTTATTCACCCCTTACCTCTTGGAGTTCCTAATGCAGTAACGAATCTCCCGATCGACCCGAACTTTGTCCGACCTCTCGCTCAATTATCCGACAATCACTGCACACATACAATCAATCAATGTATTAACACAAAACACAAAAATTCGCCCTTTCCCCGTTGCTCTAGGGTTCGGCCTTATGCCATTAAAATAGCTAGGGAGTTCCAAAAATTCCCATCTCTTGGATACTACACTAACTAAGTGAGATAAACCTAGATTCAAGCCTAAAACACCAAAATCAATCAAAATCCTACTCACCCACAAAGGGGGTAGGTGTGGCCCTTATATAACATTGGAGCTAGAGAGCTCCTTTGGTTTTCAATTCTTGGATTATGAAATAGTACCATGAATCTAGTTCAAAGAAATTGATTTAGTATTAAAAGGATTTTTCTACAATATTTCATGGATTTTTGAAGTTTATGTTTGAAAACCTAAACTACCATGAATCAAGAATTTGAAGAGAGGAATAGAGAGATTAAGAGAGCTAGGATGGAGTTAATACCTCCTAGATGATAACGCTTAAGAAGAAATCAACTTGCTTTCACAAAATCTTCAAGACTTAGAAGAAATTTTGGAGAAAAATGGTGGAGGAGTTAAAGAAGAAGAAGGAAGATGATGAAGAGAGAAAATAGAGTGGGGGGGGGGGCATGGGTTTGGGTGAGTGAAGAGATAAGGAGGTTAAAATTTCACTTAGGGGTAATTTGGACATTTCACCATAGGTTAAGTTGTAATTTCATGAAAGTTCAATGGTGTTTTGTTCATTTCGCATCCAGATATTTTCTGAAAACCATCATGACACTGGCACGCATTCTTGGGTGACTTGACCTGATGTGACTTCAAGATTTTCCGTTAGCGGGTCCCGTTAAGTCCATCTGCAGCTCCAATCGTCTCCCAATTCAAGTTTTCGCCCAATATTGTATATTATTTTCACTTTTTAACGTTAAGAACTGATTTTAGCAAATTTGTACAGAATCGAATTCTAAGACTAACGGTCTCGTCCGCGAGTCAAGTCAAAATAAGGTCTTTATAGTAGTAAAATACTATTATAAGTGAAAATGTAGATTGGGCGCCGTCTGAGTTTTCGACTCAAAATTTAACCGTAATTCCCTACGATAGCGTAAAGCGTGACTATGGTCTCAGATTATTTACCCTTCAATAAAATACAAACACATAAATACTGTTTAATTCATAATAGAAAGCTCGAAAAATAGGGGTGTTACATGGACCGATTTCGATAGCACCCTATCGAATGTCCCCAACAGAATTGGCAGAGCTGAAGAAGCAACTGGACGACATGCTGAAGAAGCAGTTTATAAGACCAAGTGTTTCACCATGAGGAGCACCTGTGTTGTTCGTCAAGAAGAAGGACGGTAGTGGAAGGTTTGTGTGGACTACCGACAGCTCAACAAAGTAACGATCAAGAATAAATACCCGTTGCCAAGGACTGACGATCTTATGGACCAATTGAGGGGAGCAACGGTGTTCTCAAAGATCGATCTGAGATCCGGATATCATCAGATAAAGGTGAAGGAAGATGATACACCGAAGACAGCTTTCAGGAGTCGGTACGGACACTACGAGTATCTAGTTATGTCTTTTGGTGTGACTAATGCTCCTATAGTGTTCATGGACTATATGAACAGAATCTTCAAACCGTACCTTGATAAGTTTGTCGTTGTTTTCATCGATGTCATCCTTATCTACTCCTCAGACAAGGAAGATCATCAAGAGCATTTGAGGGTTATACTTCAAGTTCTTAAGGACAGACAACTCTGTGCCAAGTTCTCTAAGTGCGAGTTATGGTTGGAGGAGGTACAATTCCTTGGACATGGGATCAACAAGGATGGTAGAGTAGTAGATCCTGTAAAAGTAGAAGTTGTGGTTAAGTGGGAAAACCCTAAGACGGTAAGCAAGATCAGAAGCTTTCTCGGGCTAGCAGGATACTAGAGGAAGTTTATCGAGGGATTCTCTAAGATTGCGTTACCTCTGACGCAATTGACGAGAAAATGAAGAGCGTTTGAATGGACAGAAGAGTGCGAGGCTAGCTTCCAAGAGCTAAAAAGGAGGCTAACTACATCTTCGGTACTATTCTTTCTAGATCCATCAACGTCGTTCAATGTGTATTGTGACGCGTCATATCAAGGTTTGGGTTGCGAAGTTATGCAAGAGAGGCAAGTGGTAGCCTACGCTTCCAGACAGCTAAAAGTGCATGAACAGAATTACCCAACCCATGACCTAGAGTTGGCTGCAATAGTGTTTGCATTGAAGATATAGAGACACTATCTCTATTGTGCTAAATTTAGTGTATTGAGCGACCACAAGAGCTTAAGGTATCTGTTCGACCAGAAGGAGTTGAACATGAGGCAGAGGAGATGGATGGAATTCATAAAGGAATATGAATTTGATCTACAATACCACCCAGGAAAGGCCAACGTGGTAGCAGATGCATTGAGTTGGAAATCTCTGCATATGTCGGCTCTGATGGTGAAAGAGTTGAAATTGTTAGAGCAATTTAGAGATCTAAACTTAACGTGGAGTGGTGTGAGGATAAGATGAGTTTAGGAATGTTCACTATCACTAGCGACTTTATGAACTTGATCTGGAAGAAGCAAGGAGAAGATCAGTACCTACAGGAAAGGAACCAGATGGTAGAAGAAGGAAGGACTTCAGAGTTTAAGAGAGGTGTTGACGGAATCCTGAAGTTTGGAGATAGGATATGCATGCCTAAGGATAGCAAAGTTAGGAACATGGTCTTTGAAGAGGCACATAAGAGCCAGCTAAGTTTTCATCCCGGATCTACAAAGATGTACCTAGACCTAAAGGAGAGTTTTGGTGGCTTGTGATGAAGAAGGAAGAAGCGGAGTATGTCCAATCCTATCTGGTGTGTCAAAAGGCATAGATTGAACACCAGAAACCAGCAGGGTTACCGCAATCACTGGACGTCCCAGAATGGAAATGGGATAGTATTGTAATGGATTTTGTTTCTAGACTACCAAGGACGCAAAGGATGTGCGATGCAATTTGGGTAATCGTTGACAGGCTTATGAAATGTGCTCATTTCCTGCCAATCAACCAAAGGTATTCTTTGGAAAGATTAACCCAGATTTACATCAAGGAAGTGGTGAGATTGCATGGAGTACCTTCGAATATAATTTCGGACAGGGATCCGAGATTTATTTCCAGATTTTGGCAGAGTTTAAACCATGCTTTGGGAACAAAGCTAAGGATGTGTTCAACCTATCATCCGCAGACAGATGGTCAATCTGAAAGGACGATTCAATCTTTGGAGGATCTTTTAAGAGCATGTGTTTTGGAAAACACAGGAAGTTGGGACGAATTCCTTCCACTGATTGAATTCATGTACAACAATAGTTTCCACTCGAGTATTGGAATAGCGCCATATGAGGCACTATATGGATGAAAGTGCAGAACATCGCTCTGTTGGTATGAAATCGGGGAGAATCAGTTTATAGGACCAGAGATAGTGCAACGAACAACAGAGCAAGTTAAGAAAATTCGGGAAAGGATATAAGTCGCACTGGATCGGAAGAAGAGCCATTGTGAGAATAGGAGGACGCCCTTGGAGTTCCAGGAAGGCGATCATGTCTTTATGAGAGTTACCCCAAGAGCTGGAATTGGCAGGGCAATCAAATCCAGAAAGCTTACACCTAGATTCATTGGACCTTTTCACATTCTTCGCCAAATTGGTCCAGTTGCCTACCAAATTACTTTCCCTCCCAACCTATCCAATATTCATGATGTATTCCATGTATCCTAACACACCCATCCTGATCCATCACACGTGACCCATCCTGATCCATCACACGTGATAGAGCCTGAATTAATTCAGATAAGGGAGAACTTGGAATATGAAGCATTGCCAGTACGGATCGAAAACATAAGAGTGAAAGAACTTTGCGGGAAGCTGATTCCCTTAGTCAAGGTCATATGGGATAAAGTGACAGGAGATGCTACCTGGGAAAGAGACGAGGACATGCAACGACAGTATCCGAGTCTGTTCTAAAAGGTACATCGAATTTCGAGGATAGAATTCTTTTTAAGAGGGGTGATATTGTAACACCTCGATTTTTTTGCTTTCAAAGATCGGTAATTTATATAAATAAGTTTATATATTATCCGAGATTTAGAAAATGATTTTGAATAAACCAAGATCATATTTATACTCTACATTATCGTAGAGAGCTACGGTTAAATTTTGGGTTAAAGATTCGGACGAAACCTGGTCTGCGTTATCACTGACAATATAATTTTACTGATCAGAAAACGTGATTTTTGACTCGTGAACGAAACAGTCAGGTTTTATATCTCATTTCCAACAGTATTGGCGATTGTGAAGATTTTCAAAAAATAAATAAGTTCTTATGCTTTATTTGGGCGTAAAACCTAAATCGAGAAATCGACAGAGTTGAGAACGGACGTGCAGAGACAAAACCGGACATCGGATGAGGGACACAAGTCACCTGAGTATGGTGAGTTAGGGGGTGAGTCTCCACCATGACTCACCACAAGTCATCATGATTTTCAAAAATATCTAAGATATTTATATCGAGAAAAGACCGTTTTGCCCCCAGGAACTGATGAAATTACGTTTGCGCCGCATGACTCATCACCATCATCATTACTTTTAAAAAATTATCTAGATATTTTGTGACTTTGGAGGTGGTGGGACAATTATGTCCCTAGTCTTTTGTTAAAATTCCAAATTTGTCCGTAGTGAAATTACTCTTTTGTCCCTAGCTGAAATGACCCTTTTGCCCCTAAAATGAAAAACTTTGGACCGCTTTGTCCCTTCACCCCCCACGCCTAAATCACCATCCATGAGGCCATTCACCCACTTTTCCTCACAACCTCCATCATCTTCATTTTCTCTCTTTTTCTTAAGTGAACCTTGGCCAAATTTGTGAAGAACCTACTTGGTTTCTTACCATTTTCCATCATTCAAGAGGTAATCTCTTCTCTCGATGATCAATCATGGTCTTTACTTTATTCATTTTCTTGATTCAAAGCCATGAACATCATGTTTCAATTCTAAGGCTTTATGTTCAAAAGTCTCTAGAAAATCATAGAAAAATCCTATGGTCATGAAACCAATTTCTATG
This sequence comes from Ammopiptanthus mongolicus, assembly GCA_039655645.1. NCBI lineage: Eukaryota > Viridiplantae > Streptophyta > Magnoliopsida > Fabales > Fabaceae > Ammopiptanthus > Ammopiptanthus mongolicus. The sequence goes on from CM077343.1 coordinate 25,537,371, forward strand.
AACTCGCCATGATGTGTGTATTGAACATATAGAATCATGAACGCAAAAGAAATTTTCTCTTTATTTTCTCCATGGATGGACGAACCCTATGATTTTGGTGAAAATGGTTTTGCTTCAATTTTGTTAAATGATACTTCATTTCATCTCTTTCATTCTTATGAGTATTGAATCCAAGTGATTAGGAAAAAAAACCAAATCAAATTCTAGCCTATTTTTCTCAAGAGGGCCAAACCCTAACCTTGTTGGTTGGATGGGTTTTGGTTCAAATCTTTGGTAAATGATTATGGATTATGTCTTTATCATACTTAAGGATCATTAATCCAAGAGTTAGTAAAATTTTAACATCCTTAGCCTAATTACTTAGTGAAGGGCGAACCATAGCCCACATCTACTAGATGAGTTTTGTTGGATTTTATTAATTTCTGGTTATAATTTTTTGTGAAGGATCAGACTATGTTCGATCGTTCTAAGCGTGTTAAAGTGTCGGTTGTGAAGCTGTGTTCGAAGCTTGTATGGGAAGGCGCGCGTGTAGCAGTTTCAGGTGGGGAGAAAGAACTGTTATAGTTGGGACGGCAAGTGTAGTATAAAATGTATACATGTGTAGGGCAACCTTAAACCCTACTAGAGGTTGAGCCATGGACGAAGTACCTGGACCCTAGGTGTAGGTATCTTTGGGCTATCACCGCTAAGATGATACTCTAGGCTAGACGATGTTATTGTTGAGGTTGATATGTTGAACTGCCTATGTGATTATTTGTTTATCCGATATGTTGAACTGCTTATGTGATTATCTGTTGATATGTTATGTTGAACTTCCTATATGATTATCTGTTTATCTGTCAACGTGATGATATCTATATTGGCATACTTATTGTTATGATATTTTATTCTTGTGATTGGCTGGATAATTGTTGATGAGAGTATGGTGAGATTGTGGTGTCATTCGGGCTGATACTGTCGTGGTCCTAGCCATGGAGCTGTGATTCGTGGACGCAAGGCGTCCTGATGTTGATGTTGATGTCGATGTGGATGTAATGCCTCGTGGCTGTGGCCGAGTGCTTAGGTGTGAGGTTTCGGTATCGATCTGTGATGGATGTTTGTTGCATATCATAGCATTGCATATCATGGTATATTTGATCCCAATGGGTGATGCCCAAATGGGGGCGAGATGTGTACTACCGATCCCGAGGCGGGATGTACAATTGGGGACGTGATGTTATTAATCCCGACGGGGATTTCCAACTGAGGACGTGATGAAATCGGCCGACATGCATATAGGGATGCCGACATGCATATAGGGATTAGTATCCCTCTTAGAGGTTTGACCTGAGAGAATGAATTTTGAGATGGTTGTGCTGTATCAATCGAGAGACGGTTGTTAGTGTGTTGTATGTTTTCTGTGTTGTGTGCTACATGTTTATATGTTGTACTATTTTCCCTCTCCCATGTGATGATGCATGTTTCTTATCTCCCTGTCTTTTTCCCTGTATGTTTTTTTTATTTTATGGGAAGACCCTGTGGAGGAACCAGTTGCTGAGGAGTTGAATGACACTCCTTACAAGCCTGATGCCGGTGGACGACCCACGAACCCTAGCCTCGAGAGGTTGGGTGGTGAGCGCTATTAGCCTGAGAGTTTTCTCTTTGTCTTTTGATGTATTTTGCTTATAGTCTGTACCGATGTACTTTGTATGTATACACTACTACTGTACCTATACTGACGGGGCAACCGATGCATGTATCTATCCTTTATGTTTGAACTGCGTTACTCTGATGTATGCGTGGTTTGGCATAGCCTTGTTTACGTTTTTAATCTTTCCGCCCCGCTTCGTCTTAATAAAGCGTGCTAACGTTTATAATATGATTTAAGGCTTAGTTAATATCTTAGGTTCTTTAATGGGACGGCGGGTCCTCTCAAAGCAGTTTGATTGTCACAAAATAGTGATGCTGGTTCAGGGTGAAGTGTGACACCCGCTACCCCGCATACAATAAAATTAAATAAAGCATGCAAGTTAAATGAAAACTTTAACGTAAAAGGTAGCAAGTATCACATGATCCGAAAACATGAAAAACATAAGCAACAACTGTGGCAAAACATAACATAAAACAAAACCCAAATCTTGATGTCACATAATTAGAGCTAGTAACCACTACCGATATTACATCGAAAAACAACTAACATAACTAAACTATACTATGAGTAAGCGATCTCCTCGGGATCACTCCTTAGCTGGCAGCTCACCATCCTCTGCATAACCAAAGGTACATGCAAAACAACAACAATAGATAGGGAGTAAGGAATTGTACGTATAAACATAAACGGTAATAGAGCAGTAAGCCAGATGATCATGCAACATATAAACATCATAATACAACATACATGTTATAATATATACCATCATATCACAATATAAGCATGCAATGCGATGCATTACTACTCCACTACTTCATATGCAATGTGGATCCATCAACATTAACTCTGGAAAGACGATTAGGAGTACTTATTCATGTTGACCATCCTGCATCAACGTTGGAACACTCACCAAACCATGGGTGATGTCCATGGATACTCTCAACTAATCCTGATAATGGACTGTGGCTCGTCAAGGTAGTCAGGTTATCGATAGGACACTCTGGCCACATGTTGCAAGTCCATGCCATATGGAACCTCCTTACCCAACTCTACCCTCAAGGCCGGGATAACACCCATCGTGGCCACTACAGTCGCGATTCATCGTTTGCTTTCCGCCCAAACTATCATCTCTATGCAATGATGCATGCAATGTTCAACCAACATGCAAACACATGTCCAACCATCCATCATCAACACCATTACATGGCTATCAACTTTGACCAAAAAGCATCAAAGATGATTTATCAACATCAAACTTGACCAATAAGCATCACGAATGATTTAACCAACAACATCGGTAACAGTACGTCGTTACCCATAACATCATCTTCTCATTAATTAATCTCTTTATTAAGTCTCCATTATTACATCTTACCATATCGTTATCCTAGTTTATTAACTATCCTCAAGGTCGTGTTTTATAATCTCTTATATCATTTTTTTATTCCAACAAGGATATTAAATCTCTTTTTATTTAAAACAGCGAAGTTTTCTTAATTCTGACAGTGGCACGGCCTGAGCACAGGCGTGCTGGCCAACTGGCATGGGCGTGCTGTGTGAGAACACGGGCGTGACGATTCCAGCCTACGAGTCAACAAAACAAAGTCCACACTTGACTCCTCGAAACGGGTTCAACAGGTACAACGAGCTTGACCAAGAACATCAAGAAAGGACAAAGGTAGTTAATTCCCAAAAAAAGAAAGGGAAGTGAATTAACACAAGGGTTATGCACATACCTCGATTAGATCCCTGGGGAACTAATTTGCTAGTTGCCGTTCACAACACTGGCACACGAACAACGAAGTCTAGTTTGATAGGAAGAAAACGGTTCAACACTAAACTTAAAGGATTCAAGGAAAAAAGATGAACATGGTTGGTTACCTTACCTCATAGTAACACTAAGGTAGCAGCTTAACCCCAAACGCAACAGCAAACACCACAAGGATGTGTTCTTGACGAAGAACACCCAAACAAGGATTGGGAAACGCTCAAGAAATCAATAGGAACCCAAGAGAAAGGTTGATGACGGATGTTTATAACTCTAGGAATGACGGCTATGATTTTTAGGTCGAGCAAAAGAGATATAAAAAGGATTGGAGCGAAACAGGCTAACCAAAGAACCCAAAATGTGTGCTCACTGGTTTGGTCCTAACTTGAGCTACGAGTGTCCGATTTAGGTGTTCTTGGTGGCGTTAGAAAGCTAAGATAATTTACTACAAAATCATGTTTCATGATTTATTCCTAATTTGGACTCTAACAGGGTCAGAAAGGCGTTAAAAAGATAGTTGTTTCTAGCTAGGATTTTTAGGAGATTAAGATAAGATAATCTTATCTATTCAATGATCAAATCTCTATGACATCTAATTGATCTTATACCAAAACAACTACAATTATCATATATATATATATATATATATATATATATATATATATATATATATATATATATATATATATCTTATATTAATATAAACATGATCTAAATATAAATACAAATAATCGTATATTAATATAATTCTATTGTGCATTAATACAAGTGATCCGGTATTAATATAAACATATATATAATCGATGACATGTAAATATATATACGATCACATATTAATTACACATATCATATTAGTCCATACAAGACCACATATAAGCACATGAGATCACATATTTACATACTAATATAATCAATTATATAGTCATATAGATAAGATCACGTATTAATACATCAATTATATTTAAAAATTAATAATATAAATATAATTATGCATAATTATCTATTAATACAATCAATCATATATTAATACAAGAATAATTAATATAAATCATTTATATATCAATAAGAATCCATTACATATTATATATATATATATATATATATATATATATATATATATATATATATATATATATTGTCAATTAGGTCCTCCAGGTATCACCATTGTGCAATTTTTAACGTCAATAGCCTATGAAGCACATGTGGGACTGATTTGCACTTAGTGGGTCCAACTTGACACCTTATGCTTCATTCCAATGTTGCACTTAGTGATATTCATTTGACCATTAAAATGTGTGAGATGTCAATGATGTCACATAAGAATGCCTTATAAGCTGTCAAGTTGACATCACTAAGTGTCAAACCAATCCCATGTGGCCCATGTAGGCTACTCGCTTTAAAAATTGCACTATCGTGATAATTGGAGGACCAAAGTTGCACAATCGTGATACCAGGGGGACCCAATTGGTGCAATTGAAACCTAGGGGACCAAAATTGCACAATTGTAATACTTGAGGGACCCAATTGGCGCAATTAAAATTTGAGGGACTAAAATTATACAATCATAATATCTGGGTGACCAAAAGTGCAATTAAGCCAAATATATAATAACATTTTAATATATAAAATATAAACACACTTATAATCATACAAATATAAGAGTGCATGTTATCACTTAAAATATACACACATAAATATACATTCATATAGATACTTATAAAATGCAGTGACGATGTAAACAAGCATATTGTCAAATATTACACTACTAATAGCGGTAATAATAATAATAATACCTATAATTATAGTAACACATGCACACCCATACAAAAAATGGGATGTTACATGAAGCACACGCAAATCTGTTAACAAGTATCTAAGCCAAGAGAGCTCACGAGTAGATGCAGCCATGGAACGGTATTCAGCTTCGGCTGATGATCGAGATACCGAAGTGATTGTCAAAGAAATATGCAGTATCCCGTCACTGAGCGGCGTGTGAGTGGACATCTGGCCCAATCCGGATCACAATACCCAATCAAACGAAGCGGATTCTATGATAGGAAAATAATCCTTGACCAGGAATAGACTTTAGATAATGGAGGGGACGAAGAGCTGCCTTAAGATGATGCAACTTGGGTTCTTTCATGAATTGGCTCAACATATTGACCGCAAATGTGACATCCGACCTGGTGATTGTCAAATATATCAATTTCCCAATCAAACGCCGAAATAAAGTTGGATCCTTGTGAGCATCACTTCCCTTTGTTGTCAACACCAAGTCAGGTTCCATTGGTACTGTTGCAAGTTTTACTCCTAAAAATTGAGCTTCCTCTAAAATATCCAATTTGTACTTCCGTTGGCATATTGTAATAGAGCGTGCAACTTCTATGCCCATTTTAGTGGTCCAAGATCCTTAATTCTGAAACATTTATTAAGAAATTGTTTCAGATTAAGAAGAGCCTCCTCATTGTTCCTTGTTATGATCGTATCGTCCACATAAAGCAACACAATAGTAATGGACTTGCCATGGACCTGAACAAGGAGTAGTCAGCTCGGGACTATAAGAAATCAATCTCTTGAATGGTGGATAAGAAACTACGAAACTAGCTGCGGGATGCTTGTTTAAGGCCAAATAAGGATTTGTGGAGTCGACAAACCAAGTTTCCCCCCTGTCGACGATATCCCGGCGGTGGCTACATATACACTTCCTCAAGAAGTTCTCCATGTAAGAAAGCGTTTTGGGTCTCCATCTGGTGTAAGGGCGAGTTCCGAACAACAGCAATTGCCAACAAGCACCGTACTGTAATTAATTTGGCCACTATAGCAAAAGTAGCCTTGTAATCGATCCCTTTTCACTGATTAAAACCCTTAGCGACCAGCCTAGCCTTGCAACGTTCAATGGTACCATCGGAGTTGTATTTGATCTTGAACACCCATTTAAAACCAATTGGGCGTTGTCCGTGTGGCAAGGGGACCATGAACCATGTGCGGTTATCTTCAAGAGCCCGAATTTCATGATTCATGGCAGCAACCCACTTAGGATCATAACTAGCCTGTTCATAGTTAGTTGGTTTTACTAATTGAGATATATTGTGCACAACTGAACGATATCCAGATGACAAACTAGAGTAAGTGATGTAGTTTTGTATCGGATAATGAGTGCTGGACTTGGAGGAGAGAACATCGTCTGGGCCGAGCAAAATGGCTTGATTGGTTTTGTAGGCGTTGAGGTAGGGAGGTGGTTTTCGAATGTGATCGGACTGGCGAGGAGCTTCAGGTGGTTGAGGTGCAGCGACACTAGGTGGTGGTGTGTAGTGAATTGGTGATTGGTCTGGGTTGGGTGTGTCAACGAATGGTTCTAGTGGTGATAGATGAGCTTGGTCGGCTAAGATGGAAGGCTGTAGGGAGGACGGCTCCACGACGGGAGAGGGTGGCTCGAATAGGTATCCCGTCAAAGGGGGAACAGTGGTAGGCGGGTCAACGACAGTGGTTGACGACCGAGGTGGGCGGCGCTGGTAGACGATTATGGGTGGTGATGTGTGTTTGGAGCTGGAAGGTGTATGGTGCGTTGGGTGGGGCGGTTGTATTGGTGAGGTAAAGGAATGAGATAATTCTGTGGTAATAATGGGGGTAAGTGCTACTGTTTGGGCTGAAGTAGAGGACTGAATAGGAGTACCAATAAATTGAGTTGAATTGGGCTCGCAAGATGGTAAGAAGGGGGAATCTTGTTGGTCTTCTTGGGTAAAATTATAAAAAGGAAAATTATTTTCATGAAAAACATCCCTTGAAGTGAAATTTTCTTATTGGCAATATCAAAGAGCCAATATCCCTTTTGCCCACGAGGATAGCTAAGGAAAATGCAACGATGTGCTCATTTGTCAAATTTGTCGGTAGGAGTAAGATTGGTGGCATAACACAAACAATCGAAGACTCGGAGATTTGAATAACTAGGCAAAATACCATGTAAAAGTCCGTTAGGAGATTTTTTTGAAAGAAGGGGTGTAGGAAGTCGGTTTATAAGGTAACAAGCGGTTTGAACTCTTTCTCCCCAGAATTTCAATGGTAAATTGGCTTGAAATCGAAGAGTACGATCAACGTTTAAGAGGTGACGATGTTTGGGCTCAACAACTCCATTTTGTTAAGGAGTGCAAGTGCAAGTGTATTGAAAGATAGTGCCACAAGCATCAAAGAAGGAACGCATTGATGTAAATTCCCCCCATTATCAGCACGAATAACATTGATGTTACGATTGAATTGTGTTTTGACCCAAGCGAAGAAAGATCGTATCAATTGTTGTGTGTTAGATTTAAATTGCATAAGGTGAACCCAAGCATATCGAGTAAAGTTGAGACGACCCGCTGATCCATTGAAGAAACTAAGGTATTTAATTATGCCTTAAATCGTATTATCAACGTTAACACACTTTATTAAGACGAAACGCAGCGGAAAGAATAAAACGCAAAAACGAAATGATATTAAGGCTATGCCAATACTGAAATAGACAGATAAAAACACTAGAAGGGGGTTGAATGGTGTTTGACAAATTTATGCAGAATTTAGAAACTTTTTCGCAAGCACAGATGGGTTATAATAGACGAGTAAACACAGACAGGTCAATCAGACTGATCACTCGTCTGAAGTTTTTCACAGAAAACACATAATCATGCAAGATAAGAAAAGTTTTGATAAACACAATTATAAACCCCTTTAGTTAGATAATAGTTAAGACAAATAATCAAACTAAAGAGTTAAGGGAAAGAGAGATCACTCAGCAGGTTTTATCCTGGTTCACCCCTTAACAATGAGGCTACGTCCAGTCCTTGGCAGCACCAAGTTTTCTCACTATAAGTGATTTAGGTTACAGGACAGACAAGTATTATTTTCACACCTAGCCTCTTCAGGCTCCAGACGAGTATTGTTTTCACACCTAACCTCTCCAAGCTCCAGATGAGTATTGTTTTCACACCTAGCCTCTCCAGGCTCCAGACAAGTATTATTTGCACACTTAGCCTCTTCAGGTTCAGACGGGTTTGTTTAAGAGAAATTGTAAAATAGATTACAATTTGCAAGTCTTTCACAAGCACTCAGACGAGTGTATTAAATGTGAAGATCTAAAAGACTGCGTAATAACTTCAAATGATTGAAGAATAAATAATGAAAGAATGAAGATATAAATGTACAGAGTAATTGCTCTTGATTGCTTTGATCGTTCTCTACTCTTCTTGCTTCAATCTTCAAAGTCTTCCTCATTAAATAGGCTTCAAGATTTTAAAGCCGTTAGACACAAAGTCTGAAGGCTTGGCTTCTTGCAGATCTTCAATAAATGCAATAGAGTCGTTCTGATCAGCCATTAAAGCATAGGGAACTTCGCTTGTTCTCTCTCATCAGAGTGATACAAACTTCTGATATATTTTTGGTCTCAGCAGGTCTGTATACATGCTTTTTGTTTGCAGAGGGAAGACTTTCCCTTTTGGTGTAAGATGCAGTTGTGTTCAGGCAAAGCACTTTGTTGAAGTTCCTTATCAGAGTCGAGACAGCTTTCATCCAATGTATTCTTTAACGTTAGTTATTAGACGGATGAGTAGCTTCATTAGACGGGTTGACTCTTTAACAAAGAGATGACGTCAGTTGCATAGTCTTTTAGACGGGTGAGTCATCCTTTGATCAGACGGTTGAAGACTTCATTAGACGAGTGAACTTCTCTTAGTTCAGATGAGTGAACCTTAGCTGGTTCAGACGAGTGAACTTTTGGTTAGTTCAGACGTGTGAACAGCTCATATAGACACTTAATGTTATAATCTGCACACTGAGTAGACGAGTTAAATACCATAGACGGGTTCAATTAAATCATTGAATAACTGTTTTAATCTCATCAAAACTAAGATAAATGCACATCAGACATTTGGAGACTCAACAATCTCCCCCTTTTTGATGATGACAAAACATGTTAAATGATTTAATGAACTTAAGAAAATTCACATAAATCAGTCATGTATATGATCAGACAGATTAAAAACATTGTTCCATAATTATAACATACTCAGACAGATAAGCATTTAACTATTTATTTTAGTCTTATCTTAGTATTTTCTCCCCCTTTTGACATTCTCAAAAGCAATAGAATATAGACAGAGAGAAAAGAAAAGATACATCATATTTCTATATCAGACGGATAAACAATTGTTCATATCAGACAGTTGTAATATATCAGACGGATAAACAACTATTCATATCAGACAGTTGTAACATTAAAACATTTTTCATTTAACTTTCTCCCCTTTTTGTTATAATCAAAAAAGAGAAACAGAGGAGGTAATTTGTATTTGACCATCATTGGCTGTGTACAAGGTATTTTAAGAAGAAAATTACAAATAAGTGTTAAAAAGATCAAAAAGAGTTAAAAGCAAGTTTGTCATTTGGTTTTGCCTAAAGGCTTCTTCAACTGCTCCCCCTGAGCAGATGCATCCTCTTTGATGGTTTAAAAAAAAAAAAGAAGAGAAAAAGATTTTAAAACGTAAGAACGAAATACCTTTTAAAAGAAAATTTTTTTTCCCTTTTAAAGACCAAAGACAGTTGTAATTTTAAATGAAAGCGACAAAAAACTGGAGGTTTAAAAAAAACTTGATTTAAAATAAAAACAGCCATGTACACATTTTGCCTCAGAGAAAGAAATGGCATTAAAGATAATAACCATTTAAAAGAAAATATTTCAAATAAAGAGTATGATTCAAAGAGTCAGACGGTTAAACATAGACGGGTATCATAAACACTCATCAGACAGGTTATTCAGCAAAGCAATGTACATTCAAGTTGTCTCTTATAAACTTAAACCTATCCTCAGCTAAAGGTTTTTTAAAGATATCAGCTCATTGATTTTCAGTTTTAACAAACTTAACATCAAATACACCTTTTTGAACATAATCTCTTATGAAGTGATGTTTGATTTCTATGTGCTTAGCCTTAGAATGTTGTATGGGATTCTTAGTTAAGCAAATAGCACTAGAATTATCACACCAGACAGGTATATTATGCTCAAATATAAAGTAATCTTCTAGTTGATCACTAGTGTAGAAAACACTTTTAACATCGGTTAAAAATGACTTTTAACATCGGTTGTTTAAGTGATGTTAATACAGGCGATGTTAAAAGTGTGACTTTTAACATCGGTTATTGACCGATGTCAAAAGTCACTTTTAACATCAGTTCTAAACGTAGCCAATGTTAAAAGTGGACTTTTGACATCGGTTGAAAGTCACAATCGATGTTAAAAGTCACACTTTTAACATCGGTTGAATCCAGAACCGATGTCAAAAGTTATTTTTTTTTTTTAAAAATTTTTGGTTTTATATCATAATTCCTTTTCCTCCCTGCAGAGTCAGTACACACTATACATATATCCAGAATACAGAAATCAGTACAACAAATCCAGAAATCATAAACCCTAAACTTATAAATCTAATTTAAGATACTTAGGATAGTAAAAAAAGAATTGTACAAAATACTCCCTTATGTCTTTAAACGCTCTGACAAAAGTGATCGAGGTCTGCGAACTTCAGCATGAAATTCATCATCTATATCTATGAAATCATCTTGTGGAACAGAAACAAATGTATCATGCATTCTGGCCATGAAGGAATGAATTAATATATCAATATCACATGAATTAACAGGAACATGTAGAAGATAGAGTAATACTAGTTGGACAATATAGATTTCTGAATCTATTACTAAGGGCAGTACGTAAAAGAGCGCACCTGATTGACAAATTTCTGTCTTTTTCACTAAAATGTTCATTGACAGCTTCATTAATATTACGCCCATGCTCCTGACAAGAAACAATATTTACAGATGATGAGGAGAGACCTAATCATACGAGCAAACAATATTTCCTGCAAACTCATTATAAAGGATTATACAATCTAACCATACGTTTGAAAATAAAAGAAACTAATACAAGCACAACTAATAAAAATATAATTCATCAAGTTCAAGCAATTTCACAAAAAAAAAATTAAAAAATATCGGGCTATAGTAATTATGATTGTATAATGAGAGAAGCTCATTTATCAGGTTGACAAACAGAAGCATCTAGAGAATAAAAAATCTTGATTTATTAGCAAACAAACAACAACCAAAAATCATTCCAAATGCACGTGGTTAAACTGCTTACTATGCAATGCATAGAAAAAAAACCTTACTATAACCAAATAATTACTTTATTTTCATTCAATTACAATTGAAATGCAGAATATAGTTTAAATGTGAAATGATTCAAATAAAAAAGAAAAGGAAGAAAGTTAACCTGGAGTTTTTGTACTGCGACTGCTTCGGATAAGCCCTCATGGTAGGATTTGAAGAAACGCGGTGGTGTGGAGGACTTACAATGGCAGGGATTATGGACCTCGGGGCTCGCGATGGTGTTCTCTTCTGGCGATGGACCTCATGATGGTCATGGTGGCTCGCTCGGTGGACGGCTAAAGAAATGCGGTTGCCAAACGGCGAGAATGAGGACTTGCACAGAACATAGATGATGAGTAGCGAGAGTGCCGTACACGATGAAGAGAGAAACGCGCGAGACTTAAATTTAAATTTTGACATTTAACATCGGTTAGAAAAGGAACCGATGTTAAAACTCACTTTTCAACATCGGTTGCTTTTTAACCAATGTTAAAACTCACTTTTTAACATCGGTTGCTTTTTAACCGATGTCAAAAGTCACTTTTTAACATCGGTTAAAAAGCAACCGATGTTAAAAGTTTGTTCTATCAACCATTTATTTACAAGTTTGCCACCGCATCTACTTTTAACATCAGTTTTAAAAATAACCAATGTTAAAAGTGTATTTCCTCAACCATTTATTTACAAGTTTGCCACCATCTCCATTTTTAACATCGGTTTAGAAATAACCGATGTTAAATCCTGACGTGAAAAAGGTATTTTCCACTAGTGGACGTTTTACCCATAATAGCTGTGAGCAGCAGCTTGCAGCAGAGACATATTCTGCTTCTACAGCTGAGAGTGCGATAGTCGTCTGTCTTTTGCTTGACCAGGAGACTAAGTTTGCTCCAATGAAGTGACATCCTCCACTGGTGCTTTTCCTTTCAATTCTATCTCCAGCAAAGTCAGCATCATAAAAACCAACTAATCTGTAATCTTGTGTTCTCAAATACATTAAACCAAGATTAGTGGATCCAAGCAAATATCTAAAGATTCTTTTAAAAGCCTTAAGATGAGATTCTTTGCGATCAGATTGGAATCTAGCACACATACAGACACTAAATTGAATATCAAGTCTGCTAGATGTTAAGTAAAGAAGAGATCCAATCATACCTCTGTAGACAGTTTGGTCTACTTTTTTACCTTCATCATCTTTGCTTAGATTAACATTAGTTTGCATTGGAGTTTTCATGATCTTTGAGATATCCATTTTGTACTTCTTTAGAATCTCCTTGATGTACTTTTGTTGATGGATGTAGATTCCATCACACGTCTGCTTGATTTGCAGTCCAAGGAAGAACTTCAATTCTCCCATCATGCTCATTTCAAATTCTGCTTGCATCAACTTAGAGAATTTTTTGCACAATTTTTCATTAGCAGCTCCAAAAATAATATCAACATATATTTGAACTACTATGAAGTTATCTTTTGAGTATTTCTTAAACAAAGTTATATCAACTTTTCCTCTTATAAAACCATTATTCATAAGAAAAGAACTAAGTCTATCATACCATGCTCTAGGCGCTTGTTTTAAACCATATAAAGCCTTTTTAAGTTTGAAAACATAATCTGGTTTTTCATTATCTTCAAAACCAGGAGGTTGTTTAACATAAACTTCTTCTTCAATTATTCCATTTAAAAAAGCACTTTTTACATCCATTTGAAATAGAGTAATTTGATGTTGTGCAGCATATGACATGAGTATGCGAATAGCTTCTATTCTAGCTACAGGTATAAAAGTCTTAGTATAGTCAATACCTTCTTGTTGGTTGTAGCCTTGAGCTACTAACCTTGCTTTGTTTCTGACAACTTTGCCATCTTCATCTAGCTTGTTTCTGAAAACCCATCTTGTTCCAATAACAGACTTGTCTGTTGGTTTGGAGACAAGTTTCCAGACATCATTCCTTTTGAACTGATTGAGTTCCTCTTGCATAGCAAGAATCTAGCTTTCATCTTCAAGAGCTTCCTTAATATGCTTTGGTTCAATTTCAGATAGAAAAGCCATATTGCTTAATTCTCTTAAGACAAATCTGGTTCTAACACCTTCAGAGGGACTTCTAATGATAAGATCTTCAGGATGATGAGCTTTGAACTTCCAGTCTCTTCTGAGATCATCATTTTGATGTTGATTTGACTGATGACTCATCTGCTCCACTTGTCTGACAGATTCCTCAGCAGACTCAGTTTTTGATACGTCTGGCTGTTGACTCGTCTGCTGGGTAAGATCAAGTCCTGCAAGATCATCTTCTAGATTTGATAGTTCCCTATCAGTCCTTAGATTATCATTGAATTTCACATGAATGGATTCCTCAACAACAGAGGTTCTAGAGTTAAAAACTCTATATGCTTTAGACACTTCAGAATATCCAATGAAGATACCTTTGTCTACCTTGGAATCAAACTTTCCAAGTTGATCCTTGGTATTTAAGATGAAGCATTCACATCCAAATGCATGGAAATAAGATATGTTGGGTTTTCTACCTTTCCATAATTCATAAAGAGTCTTCTTTAGGATAGACCTTATAAGTATTCTATTTTGCACATAACATGCAGTGTTTACTGCTTCAGCCCAGAAGTACTTAGGGAGATTATTTTCATCGAGCATTGATCTAGCCATCTCTTGCAGAGATCTGTTCTTTCTCTCAACCACTCCATTTTGCTGTGGAGTTCTAGGTGCAGAGAAGTTGTGAGAGATTCCATTCTCTTCACAGAACAGTTTGAATTGCTCATTTTCAAATTCTCCCCCATGATCACTTCTAAGGGTAGAAATACAGAAACCTTGCTCATTTTGTACTTTCTTACAGAATACAGAGAAGGCCTTAAAAGACTCATCCTTGTGGGTTAAGAAAAGTACCCAAGTAAATCTAGAATAGTCATCAACAATGACAAATCCATATTTCCTTCCAGCTAAACTAGCAACACTAACTGGTCCAAACAGATCCATGTGTAACAGTTGAAGAGGTCTAGAGGTTGATACAAGGTTTTTTTATTTGAAACTTGATTTTACTTGTTTACCTCTCTGACATGCATCACATAAAAAATCTTTCTTAAAACTAATGTCAGGCAATCCTCTCACAAGGTTATCCTTTTTCAATTTCGAAATAAGTTTCATACTAGCATGTCCTAGTTTCTTATGCCATAACCATCTTTCATCCTCTTTAGACATCAGACAGGTTACATTTTGACTTGAAAGTTCAGTTAGCTCAATCTTATAAAGATTTTGTTGTCTATTAGCTGAAAAGAGGCTCTTGCCACTCTTGTCTTTGACTATGCATTCATTGTTAGTGAAGGAGACATCAAATCCACTATCACATAATTGACTTAAGCTAAGCAAGTTGTGTCTTAGTCCTTCAACCATAAGCACATTTGAGATAGAGGGAAGAGGGGGTTTACCACCAATTATACCAACACCAGTTACTCTTCCTTTTTGATTGCCTCCAAAAGCAACATATCCACCATTCTTAAATTGGAGGTCTTGGAACCTAGACCTTTCTCCTGTCATATGTCGCGAGCAGCCACTGTCCAGGTACCAGCAGAGGCGTCTGCTTTGTCCTATTAAGGATATCTGCAACAGGAATTATTTTATCTTTAGGTACCCATATTTTTCTGGGTCCTTTTCTGTTAGTTCTAGGAGTCTGTGAAGACTTCCTCTTCTTCTTGTGAAAACACTTAGACATAACATGTCCAGCTTTTCCATAGAAGTTAAAGACAAGTCTAAGTCTAACTGGAATGGGTTTAACATAGACAGTTGAAGATTTTGTTGATACTTTATGATCAGCTTGATGATCATATCCAATACCTTCTTTGTTAAGAGAGTGTCTCTGACATCCTAGCAGTTTTGTCATATTATCTCTGTCATTAACAAATCTAGCAAGATCAGAAGTGAGCTCCTTCACTTTCTGTTGAAGTGTGACCACTTCTTCAGAATGTGATGTTTCACTTTAGATCGAAGCTTCATCAGACTTTTCAATCCTCAGCTGGCTATTCTCTTTGGCCAGCATCTCACACTCATGAGATTTTTGTTTATGCTCACTGAGGAGTTTAACATAATCTCTCTTGAGGGATTTGAAGGCCTTAGATAAGCGTTTGGATTCCTCTACCAGCTCATCATAAGCATCATGCAATTCCTCAAGTTCAGAATGTACCTCAGTTTCAGGTTCTGAATCTATATTGGCCATCAGATAGAGATTGGCTTCCTCTTCTGTCTCTTCTCCTTCAAAAGATGAGCATTCAAGATCTTCCCATGTAGCCATCATTCCTTTCTTCTTCTTTCTGAAGAACTTCTTTTTGGAAGCTTTCTTCAAAAGAGGGCATTCAGGTTTGATGTGACCAGGCTTCTTGAACTCATAGCAGACAACTGGACTCTTGTCTGTTGATGTGGATTCTTTATGGGATTTTCTGAAAGGCTTCTCCTTTATGAACTTCTTCTTTCTCCAGAGATTTTTCATCTTTCTGGTCATGAGAGAAGTCTCCTCATCATCATCAGAATCCTCATCATCAGACTCGTCTATGTCACAGTCAGACTCATCTGCCTTTGAAGCTTTTAAGGCTTTAGCTGCCTTTAGATCAACTTTTAGAGCACTGGCTTTGCTCTTTTTGACTGACACATCTTCATTGAGCTCTTGCTCATGAACAGTGAGTGTGCCAAGAAGTTCATCCATAGTAAAAGAGGTGAGATCCTTAGCTTGAGAGATAGCAGTGACAAGAGGTCTCCACTGCCTTGGAAGACTTCTGAGAATCTTAGCAACTTTCTTAGCATTAGTATATGTTATACCAAGAGATTTTAAACCATTAGTAATAATTTGGAATCTAACAATCATTTGAGCAACAGATTCACCTTCATCCATGGTGAACAATTCATATTTTCTAACAAGAATAGAAATTTTAGATTCTTTTACCTTTGCAGTTCCTTCATGTGTGACAGATAAGGAGTCCCACATTTCTTTAGCAAAATCACAAGCACATACCTTTTCAAATTCTTCTGGACTGAGAGCACAGATTATAGCATATCTGGCTTTATGGTTTAGATCCCATCTTGTCTTTTCTGCAGGTGTCCACTGAGCCTTAGGCTTGTCTGAGCCATCAATATTTTGAGGAATGTAAGGACCATCAGTAATGACATCCTATACATCAGAGTTTGTTGACAAGATGAACCAGTGAAATCTTTCTTTCCAGTAGTTATTATTTGAACCATTGAAAAAGGGAGGTCTTTTCATAGAGCCTTCTTCAGGTTGGGGGTTCCCACTTGAGCTTGCTCCAGAATACATTGTCTATTCTTCAGGATCTTTTCTCTACACTGTTAGGTGCTCAACCCAGATGCTGAGCTCTGATACCAACTGAAATAGACAGATGCAAACACTAGAAGGGGGTTGAATGGTGTTTGACAAATTTATGTGGAATTTAGAAACTTTTTCGCAAGCACAGACGGGTTATAATAGACGAGTAAACAGAGATAGGTCAATCAGACTGATAACTCGTCTGAAGGTTTTCACAGAAAACACACAATCATGCAACATAAGAAAAGCTTTGATAAACACAATTATAAACCCCTTTAGTTAGATAATAGTTAAGACAAATAATCAAACTAAAGAGTTAAGAGAAAGAGATATCACTCAGCAGGTTTTATCCTGGTTCACCCCTTAACAATGAGGCTACGTCCAGTCCTTGGCAGCACCAAGTTTTCTCACTATAACTGATTTAGGTTACAGGACAGACAAGTATTATTTTCACACCTAGCCTCTTCAGGCTCCAGACGAGTATTGTTTTCACACCTAGCCTCTCTAGGCTCTAGACGAGTATTGTTTTCACACCTAGCCTCTCCAGGCTCTAGACAAGTATTATTTGTACACTTAGCCTCTTCAGGCTCAGACGGGTTTGTTTGAGAGAAGTCGTAAAATAGATTACGATTTGCAAGTCTTTCGCAAGCACTCAGACGAGTGTATTAAATGTGAAGATCTAAAAGATTGCGTAATAACTTCAAATGATTGAAGAATAAATAATGAATGAATGAAGATATAACTGTACAGAGTAATTGCTCTTGATTATCGTTCTTTACTCTTCTTGCTTCAATCTTCAAAATCTTCTTCATTAAATAGGCTTCAAGATTTTAAAGCCGTTAGACACAAAGTCTGAAGGCTTGGCTTCTTGCAGATCTTCAATAAATGCAATAGAGTCGTTCTAATCAGCCATTAAAGCATAGGGAACTTCGCTTGTTTTCTCTCATCAGAGTGATACAGACTTCTGATATACCTTTGGTCTCAGCATGTCTGTATACGTGCTTTTTGTTTGCAGAGGGAAGACTTTCCCTTTTGGTGTAAGATGCAGTTGTGTTCAGGCAAAGCACTTTGTTGAAGTTCCTTATCAGAGTCGAGACAGCTTTCATCTAATGTATTCTTTAACGTTAGTCATTAGACGGATGAGTAGCTTCATTAGACGGGTTGACTCTTTAACAAAGAGATGACATCAGCTGCAAAGTCTTTTAGACGGGTGAGTCTTCCTTTGATCAGACGGTTGAAGACTTCATTAGACGAGTGAACTTCTCTTAGTTCAGACGAGTGAACCTTAGCTGGTTCAAACGAGTGAACTTATCTCAGTTCAGACGAGTGAACTTTTGGTTAGTTCAAACGTGCGAACAGTTCATATATAGACACTTAATGTTATAATCTGCACACTAAGTAGACGAGTTAAATACCACAGACGGTTTCAATTAAATCATTGAATAAATGTTTTAATCTCATCAAAACTAAGGTAAATGCACATCAGACATTTGGAGACTCAACAAATATACGCATACATCAGAGTAATGCAGTTCAAATATAAAAGATGCCTACATGCATCGGTTGCCCTGTCAGTAGGGCTACAGTATTAGTGTATACATACGAAGTGCAAAAGGCCGAGAGACAACTCTCTGGCTAACCACGATCACTTCCCAACCTCTCAAGGCTAGGGTCCTGGGCTTGTCCACCGGTATCGGGCTCATAAGGAGTGTTATCCAACTCCTCGGCATCTGGTTCCTCCATAGGGTCTTCCCATGAAATAAAATAAACATACAGAGAGATAAGAAACATGCATCATCAAATATGGGAGAGGGGCATCAGTACAACATATATATACATACAACACACACATACTGAAAACAAACAACACACCAACACCCATCTCTTGAGTCATACAACACAACCATCTTAAAAGTCAATCTCTCAAATCAAACCTATATGAGGGATACTAGTCCCTATGTACATGCTGACTTCCCTATATACATGTCGACCGATACATCACGTCCCTAGTTGGACATCCCCTTCGGGATAACATCACGTCCCCAATTGAACATTCCATCTTGAGATTAAAAATATCACGTCCCCAATTGGACATCCCATCTTGAGTTTAAAAATATCACGTCCCCAATTAGACATCCCCTTTTGGGGTAAAATATGCTGTGGTATGAAATGCTATAATATGAAACACACATCCATCACAGGTTGATACCGGGACCTCACACCTAAATCACTCGGCCATGACCAAGATGCACTGCATCCACATCAACATAAACATCATCATCAACATCAACATCAACATCATCACGCCTTGCGTCTATGAGCCATAGCTCCATGGTCAGGACCACAACGGTATCAACCTGAACAACATCACAACTCACCATACTCTCATCAACAACCATCCAGCCAATCACAATAATAAAATATCACAACAGTAATTAAGCCAATGCAGATATCATCACGGTGACAGACAAACATCTAATCACACAGGCAGATCAACATAACAGATCAACAGGTAAGCACATAAACAGTTCAACACATCAACCTCAATCAATCACATCATCTAGACTATCATCTTAGGGGTGATAGCCCAAAAGTACCTACACCTAGGGTCCAACCACTTTATCTAGGGCTCAACCTCTAGTAGGGTTTAAGGTTTTCCTACACATGTATACATTCTTTACTAAGCTTGCCTTGCCGACGAAAGCTGTTCTTTCTCCCCACCTGAATAGTTTCCTGGTGCAACTCCGACTGCGGCTCTGCAACTGTCAATCGTGTGCGCTGTCTAACGTTCGAACACTTCACAACAGATCACAACCAGAAATTAATACAGTTCAATCAAAACTTCCCTAATTCTTATGACTAGGGTTTGGCCCCTATTTATTTAAATAGGCTAGGGGTGTTGAAATTCTACCAACTCTCGGATGAATGATCCTCAAGTATACAACACTAGGGTAAGTCTTATTACACAAAAAGTTGAAGCAAAACTCATACCTCACACACAAGCTAGGTTCGGCCTCTTCATGGTAAAATAGGCTAGGGATGTCTAAAAATTCCTAACTCTTGGATTCAATGCTTACTAAGTGTGATAAGACTAAATCAAAGCTCATTACACTAAAACTTCAACCAAGACCTTACCCACTCAACAATGGAGGATTCGGCCTTTTTTACCCATTTCAGCTAGAGGGCTCTTTTGGTTTCAACCTCTTGTATTATGATAGAAGACAATGAATCTAGCTCAAAGAAATTGGTTTGACATTAAAAGGATTTTTCTATAATTTTCTAAAGATTTTTTAAGTTTGGATCATAAACTTGAAACTCGTGAAACCATGGATGGAAAACAAGAAAGGAATGAAAAACATGAAGCTTAGGAGTCGAGGAGAGTAGGCATACCTCTTGAGTGATGAAAATGGAACAAGGATCAAGTCTTGTTTCACCAAAATCACTTAAGGATTTCTTAAGAAAATGAGAGAAAGTAAGGAAAGAAACTTGAAGTTGAAGAAGAAAATGGAGAAATGTCTCCATGAAGGGGGGTGTGGGGTTATGAAGGCCAAGGGTAAAGAGGTCCAAAAATTTCACCTAAGGGTATTATGGTCTTTTCATACAAGGGTAAAATGGTAATTTTAAAGAAAGTCAGTGGAATTTTTGTCTTTCACGTCCAGATATTTTCTAAATCATCACGACACTTGGCACACATCCCAAGGTGATGTAACCTGATGTGATTTCATGATTATCCATTAGCAGATCCCGATAAATCCCTATTTGGCTCCATTCGTCACCCGGTTCGAGATTACACCCGAATAGTTTATTATTATTCCGCTTTTTAGGGCGCGAAACCAATTTTAGCAAAATTGTAGAGAATTCGATTCTAAGACTAACTGTTTCGTTCACGAATTAGGTCTTCTGAGTAGCAAAACACTACTGTCAGTGAAAAATGCAGACCGGGCTCTATCCGAGTTTTGGACCCAAAATTTAACCATAACTCCCTACGATACTGTAGAGCGTGACTATGATCTCATTTTATTTTATTTCATTCTCTAGACTCTCCAATAAAATATAAACTCATAAATACTGTTTATTATCTTTAGAAAGCTTTAAAAAAAACGGGGAGTTACAAAAGTCATCAACGATGGTTAGAAAGTAACATGCACCACAATGAGTGTGTTTTATGTGGACCCAAATGTCACAATGAATCAAATCAAAAGGTGCAAAAGTTTTTATTGGACCGGAAGGAAAACTTAAACGACATTGCTTGGCTAGAGGACAAATATGACAAACTTGCTGAGGATTAAACATAATTTCTGGGATGGTTTGGGATAAGAAATGAACGGGGTGAAGATGACGGGTGTCCAAGTCGTTGGTGCTCAATGTCTGAGGTGCGAGTGACATGGTGAGCTAAACGGGGGTTCTGGCTTTGTGTGAGGTAGTAGAGACCCCCAAAATGCTTGCCTAGGCCGAGCGTTCTCTTCGTATCCATGTCCTGCACAACACAAAAATCCGGATAAAATATCATAACGCATTTCAAGGCTCGAGTCACTTTACTCACAGAAATCAAATTGACTCGAAAATTAGGCACATGTAAGACACCGTCTAGTGATAAATCTTGTGATAATTTAAAGGTACCAATACTTTCAATGGCAGCTTTTCCTCCATTAGGTAGACCAACAATTCCATGAGGTGCTTTAATTTTACCGTGTGTCGGTGGCAGGCGAGAAACATGATCGGTGGCTCTACTGTCCACCATCCAATATAGTGTCGAATGCGGATCATGGTGTGTAACATGACAAGTAGGTGTCTTTATACCTATTGCATCTGCCAGTGGTTTGTCATTACTGTTCTGTCGGTTTAGCAAGGCCTTGATTGGATTGTTCTCCTCCATAGTGAAAGTAGTGTTGCCCATGATTGTGTTTGTGTGTTTGCGGAAGGTGTGGTTTTTTTTTCCAGAGTCACCAAGATCGGTAGTGCTCTGATACCATAAACAAAATATGGATGTAAAATGTATGTATATTCTCAATTGATCCAACAAGTCTGTATTTATACATGGAGAGGAAGACTATTCTAGGAATGCTATAAAGCTAATTACAATGGCGTAATTATTAAACCAACAATCACTCCTGTCTAATACCTAGAATCACTCTACTGATAATACAATCATTATGCATCATTTGACCAAATTAGATTGCTAAAATCATTCCCTTAATTTCCTGCCATTAATAGAATGTGACTCCTTACCTGTAATTAAAGCTTCCAAATCATCTTGTATAGTTCGTTGGAGACTTAGGAATAGATGGGAAAATTGTTTGATTCATACAAGTAGGATGAATTTTATTTTTTCACATATTTATCGTGAAGGCAACAATTATGCAGATAAGTTAGCCAACCATGGTACCTCTATTCAGGGATTTATTTGGTGGGATTCTATTCCTAATTTTAATATGGAGGATTTTAACCGTAATAGGTTTTGAGACACTCCCTTCTGGGACATCACATGGTAACTCATTGCGGAAACTAAAAATATATTATTATTTTTTTTGAAAAACACTCACTCGAGTTGTTATAAAAAACTGATACCAAGGATAAACAGAACAATCATATAAAACAAATTGATATTCATCATTTGTAATAATAACTCAACTTCGTCATAAGGCGAACGTCATTTTCCCAATCTTCTCGTACGCTATACGTACATCAAAAATCCTAAGATCTGGTCTAAAGAGACATTTAAAGATGGTAGAGTATACTACCTAATATACTTCAAAACCCATGAGACTAAGCCTCGTCGTCGCCAGTCCACTCGTCTTGGCCGTTGACGTAAAGAGACTTCAACTTCAAGGTCCCGAAGTGACCCAGAGATCCGCTGAAATGCATCTGTACATGTATCCAAAAACACAGCAGGGTGTCCAACATGTACAGGCAAGGGTGAGATACCAATATATGGATTCAAACATGATAACTACATGCATTACACATCAACAGCACATGGGCATATACAATCATTACGTATAAGATTCTACTAGATAAACAAGTAGTATATCTTAGGGTCACATACCCGACAGTCATCGTCATTTTCAAAAGAAATGCATGACACTTCAATATTCATCATCTAATTCTTTACTTCATCTCCGGAGAATCCCAACACCGTTGTATACATAAAACAGAGCTGATCAGGCTCATGGTACATTGGCCCAAGGCAACAATGACCAGCACCTAAGTGCTTATTCGGAAGTACATGAACTCCATGACATTACGCGATTACATGGAATTACATTCAACGGTACTTGATAAATCATAAATGGTCATACGATATTGTCCAACTCAAGACACAATATTCGTCAGTTGTATGACAACATTGTCCATCAAGGCACAATGTTACACAATGACTTAAAGTCATCACAGGTTTCCCTGCCATCAAGGTCCCCTAATCTAGATGGCACGTCTGCCTAAAAACAAATGCATGAGAAAAATGTTTCAAGTCTTGTCACTTTTCTTTGTGTTCGTTCTTTCCTTGTCGTAGCTAAAGCTTCCGACTATTCACAATTTACACAGTTTTACAACTTTTGATCGTTAGCACAGGACAAAACGTTCGAGTACTCAATCGCGTAACTCTGGATCGAAGCACCAGCCCAAGTTCCGTGGTAATAGAAAACATCATTCACCTTTAATCACGTTTCCTCGTAGCAAGAGGACGTTTCCCCATAACAAGAGGACGTTTCCCTATAACAAGAGGAGGACGCCCAGTCCACAGGACACGTAGTCCATAACATTGTTGCACGGCTTCTCGTGCTATTTTTACAGAACACTAGTATCCCGACGTCTCGCATACTAGGTTCACGTTTTTCATCATTTTTCACCGTTGAAAACGAAATCCAAAACGAAATCTCCGTAACTCATCCAAGTTGACAGATTTTACATCGTTGGGAAAACTCGTTTTACAGAAAAACTTTTCTGTTTGGAAACTGCTTTGTAAACCAGTGGATTTCTGATAAAACTTATCTTTTGTTGTAAAGTCCCTTCCCAAAAACTATTTTTGAAAGGAAACAGCTAAGTCCAAAAACGTCGTCCCAGAACAGCATTACTGTTTTTCGAAAACGTTTTCCATAAATCTTTTCGGAATTAAACATCGTTTAGCCTTAAAACTTTCTAAGTTCCAAAAACTTGATTTTTTCCTACTAACTTCATAATTTACTTTTGGATCCTCTTTTTCTTAGAAAAACATAACGTCTTTGAAAATTCCCAACGTTTCCCAAATAAATCTTTGACATTTACTAAAAAGCTTTTTAAGGCTTTTATCTCCATTAATTAATTAAGCACTAACCACTGTCAGGCTTCTCAATCAACAATCAACATAGATATACCAACGCTATAGCAGATAATACAGTTTATAACATGCATTAAAATACTATACCACATATTAACAGATAATTCAACCAAGAATCAATAATCATCATAGCAGATAACAACAGCTGAAACAAATCAACCAATCACCACAGCTCAAATATATATATATATATATATATATACAGATCGCTACAGACAACACATAGTTATCATGAATTCCTCAGGTAAACTCCTCTTGCCTCTTGTAGCCTCCTCGTAGTCTATTCCAATTTAGGCCTTCCGGTTTCTAAGTTGTCCATTCAACGGTCCAAATTGTCTTTCCGATTCGTCACGCTATGGTTATTCTCTGATCCTTCATCACCAAGACATAAAATAAGTTTAGCTTATTGAAATAACCTAATAACTACCCATGTATGGTTTCGATTCTTTCTAGTACCATAGGCTTGGGATTTTATTTTGCTTCAAGCTCTTGGATTCAAGACATATAGGCAAGAGAAAGATAAAATCCATGGTTATTTTTCTAACAATTGAAACAAAATCCTATCTTCTCACATCACTAGGGTTTCGGCCCTATGGACAAAAATAGGGCAGCCATGTGAGCTTGCTCTATGCTCTTGAATGATGAATATAGAGGTCTTAATGAGTTCATAGAAATTGATTTCATGAACATAGGATTTTTCTATAATTAATTATAGATTTTTGAATCTACAACCTTATATCATGAAAATCCATGGAGAATCCAAAGGCTCTAGATGAAGATGAGTGAAGTTTACCTCTTGATTGATGAAGGTTTACAAAGATTCAAGCTTCTCCTTTACACCTTGATCCATGTTCATATTTGAAGTAGATGAGAATTGAAGAAGTTTTGGTGTAGTTGATGTAAAAAGAAATGGAGAGTGAGGTTAGGGATGAGGGCTGCGTGAAAAGGGCTGAAAGTGGGTGGAAGAATGGCCTTTTATCTTAGTAAATTTGGAAGGATATGAAGGTAATTTACTAAAGGGGCAAAATGGTAATTTTGTTAAGTTTTAAGGGCATAAAGGTCATTTGTTCTATTAAGTAATGATGGCTTTCGTGAGTCACCTAGTGACTCACCTAGATGAGGTGTCCTTGAAAAAGACATGAGGTTTATCCTTTAGCAGTCCCGATAAATCCGTATTCAGCTCCGTTTTCAACAGATTTCGGTATAACGACTTATTTATTTTGAAAATTTTCAAAACAACCAATATCGTTGGAAATAAAATATAAAACCTAATTGTTTCATTCACGAGTCAAAATTAGGTCATCTGAGCAGTAAAATCATACTGTCAGTGTAAATGCAGACCGGGCTCCGTCTGAGTTTTCGACCAAAATTTAACCATAGCTTCCTACGATAGCGTAGAGCGTGACTATGGTCTCGGATTATTTTATTTTACTCTCTAAACCCTCCAATAAAATGTAAACGAATAAATACTGTTTAATTAAAACAGAAAGCTCGACAGCTTGAAAAATCGGGGTGTTACAGGTTTGCTCTTCCTAATTATAGGTTCAAATAATTTTTGCATGGGTTTGGTTGAAGCCCCCCATGTACTCTTATTGTATTCTTTTATCATTTTTAATAAATTTTATGATATGCTGCAAATGATTGGTAATGTTTGAGATGTCAACCTAGTTGGGATGTCTTTCATTACAGTGATGCTTTTGCATATCATTTTATTGTTTAAAAAAAAATTCTCTAGGTACTTGAACATTAATACCAAGACTTGCATTAATCTTTAGATACATGAATGTAGATGCATTTATTCAAGCACATTACACAACAAGAACAACAGAACCAAGATGCATTCATCAGTTCAAGCTGGAATTGCATAATATTAAGAAGGGAGCTAGATTGATTAATGAATATTTGTTGCGTATAAAGGTGTTATAGTTGATTCTCTAATCTCTATCGGTGGCATGTTTCACCAAGAACATGTTAAAAGTTATTGTAGAAGGCCTTCTAGACAAATATAAAACTGACTTTTGATTAACTTTGATTGTAAACTTTTTACTTAAAGCACTTGTTTGCAGGCAGATTCTACATTTCATCCTAATACGTCCCACTTAAATTTTCAAATTTTAAAAAACGAATTCCAGGGATCCATAAATAGGCAAGAAGCTAAGAAATCACCCAAAAGAAGCCAAAAAATGGAATCTAAAAATCACTTGCGAGGAACAGGGAAGAAGCTAAGAACATGAATTAGCTTCGGAACGCCAGAACAAGAACATAGCTCCAATATACAAATGAAATAAACATCAAACAATCATTAATAAACAAATTCGCAGGTTAAGCTCCACAAAAACAAAATTTGATTGGTGAAGAATGAACACCAAACAAAAATTAGGTTAAACTAAGGTTTTGGTCCCTATACATGACACTTATTTTGATTTTAGTTCTCATACGTAGAAATTTTGAAAATGAGTTCATATATATGTCGTTACCAAATCAGCCTCAACCTTACCCAAGGTGCCAACTCCATTAGTAATAATCTTATGTGGACAAACGACCTTTCTTGTTGGCTTCCTACGTGGCTCTATCTAACGGTTTAACTAATATTTTAGTTCCTATACGTAACACAGATTTTGATTTTAATCCCCATACGTAAAAAAAAAAAAATTGGAAAAGCAGGGTAACTACATGTGTCATTGTTACCAAAATTAGTCTTTGTCGTTAGCCAAGGTGCCAACGACATTAGTAAGGGTGTATATATCATTAGATCATATAGTAGATTGAGATCTCCATACACTTTATTAAATCAGGGGTGGTAATACCCTTACTTGTCCATTTTAGAGACAAACTTACTTTAGAAAAATCTTATCTTATAATGTCATGCTGCGAGGAAGATGTAAATTCCAACCGGTAATAACTAACATGTTCTTCCTTGCGATAAAAGCGAAATATTAAATAAATAATATAATACAAGTATTATACTTATTTAAATAAAAGTAATTTTTAAATAATAAATAATAAACTTGTGCCCACTTTTTAAAAAATTAAACTTTAATTTAGAGCATAATTAATTTTAAATTTATAAAAAATAGGGAGTAGAATACATTTGGAAAAGAATGTCAATTAGACTCTTACATATTCAAACCATATTTCAATTCCAGACCACAATCAACATTAACATCACACTTAGAGTCACACTCCATGAAAACCACATCAAAAATTTGTGCATCCATACTTTTTTGTTTCTTCAGCTCCCCAATCAATCTATGTAGTCATTTTATCATTTCCCTTGCATGATCATTCATACCTTCACCCATACAGGTTTGTTGCGGTCTGGTTTGTTGTGTTGTGAAGTGGTATAGAGTTACTAGAAGGGGGTTGAATAGTGACCTTTTTGGAAATTTGACCTTGATTAGAAGGAAAACTTCTGATTTCTCTGCTCAAGATCAAGATTGGACAATCATAAGGTGTTAGAAGTTGTTAATCAGTTACTCAGAAAGTTAAACTTATGAGGGTATAATGAGATCAATGTAAAGATGACTAATCTTCTAACGGTTCTAAGAAGGTTCAAGATGAAGCTCCTGAGTTGCAAATAAGATAATTCAAATCACAGGAGAGGTTTTTGATGTTGGAAAAATTAAATAAATAAATTTAATTAATTAGTGTGACTCATGTGAAATAAAGTAATGGGCCTGAATGTAATTTAATAAAGTAAAGGACATATTGGTTATTATGAGAAGTTGAAAACTTCCAGTAACTACTTAATAACTTGATGGGAGTTATTATATTGATGTATTTTCGGGTTCTATCTCTCCCATTAAGTTTCTCTCTACCATTGCCATCAAGAAAGAGTGTGAGAAGGAAAGCAAAAGGAAGAGATAGATTGGGCATTGGTGAATATCTTCTTCTTGCCATTTACTCATGGATCAAGGAGGTAAGTATCATTTACTCTTATGTGAGAATCATAGATTTCAAGATCTTTTTATAAGTATGATAGTTTTCTATTATTGAGAATCTTAGAGAACTATAACTTACATGTGGTATCAGAGCAAGTGTTGTGGAATTTGTGATTCTCCATTGATGATGTTTGGTCTCCCTAACTTTTATGAACCCTAATTTAAAAAAAAAAAAATTGGGAATTTATATATTATGATTGTAATTTCCGCTGCATGTGATAAATTGACATTTGAAAGTCAAAGGATGAGTGTAACCGAACATTACACAAAATCCATTTGTGATATATAATATAACTTTTGTTAATATATTGATTCATGTACCGTTTTGTTCTTTCCCTCGGAATCGGGAAGATTTATGTCTGTGATTTTTTGTTTAAATGCCTTCGAATTATCAATGTTGAACAAATATTCTCAGTATGTGATATTTTGGAAATGCCCTGTACGTGAATGGAAATGTGTGTAAGGAGGATATTTTTGCATAAATATCTTTATATACAAAAATTTCTGACTTCAGAATAAATTTCTGAGAGCTTTATATATTATTGTTTTATATGTGATTGTTTATGAAGTAATTATATTTTGGAATTGAATGTACGTATGAGAGATTTGTTAATCACCAAAGTGGCCAAATCTGAAAGTTTATTTAATTCCAAATTAATGATGATTTATTTCAATTATCCATAAAATGGATGCTATAAATGACAGGATGATTTTCAAATTTATGGGTAAATTGAAGTTCGTTGCTATAAGGCATTTATGAATCACCCAAAGGTTGATTAGTTGTTCTTATAATTAATGGGCATGATTGATGGTAATGTGAATGCACTATTAGTTTTATTTATATATCCAAAGATAGTAAATATTTCTAGTTAGTGTATATTTCATTGCCTGATAATGTTGGTTTTATTAGCATCATTATGTTTGTTGTACATTGATGTATCACCCAAAGGAGAACATTGATGTGCATTAAATGTTTAATGTTTTATTGTCTGAATCTGTATTGTATGTTATTTTATGACTCAAAGTATTAATGTTGTTAATTGTAGTATCTACTCCTATGTCCTTACATTCGCATTTTATGTCTGTTCCAACCTTTAATGGGCTGAATTTCTCTGATTGGAGTGAACAAATCCAATTTCACCTTGGTGTAATGGATCTTGATTTGGCTCTTCAAGTTGAGAAACCTGCTGCTATTACTGATGATAGTAGCAATGAAGACATAGCCCATTATAAGGCTTGGGAAAAGTCAAACAGGTTGAGCTTAATGTTTATGCAAATGAGCATAGCAAGTAACATCAAGTCTGCTCTTCCCAAAACTGAAAGTGCAAAAGAATTTATGAAGAATGTGGAAGAGCGCTCCCAAACTGTTGACAAGTCTCTTGCTAGGACATTAATGGGTACTTTAACCACCATGAAGTTTGATGGTTCTCGTACCATGCATGAGCACGTCATTGAAATGACAAATATTACAGCAAGACTTAAGTCATTGGGAATGGAAGTGGATGAGAATTTCCTTGTGCAGTTCATTTTGAACTCATTACTGTCTGAGTATGGCCCGTTCCAAATGAGCTACAACACCATGAAAGATAAATGGAATGTGCATGAACTACATAGTGTGTTGGCTCAAGAGGAAACGAGACTTAAGAATCAAGGAAGTCACTCAATCCATTATGTGAACCATCAAGGAGCTGGTAAGAAAGCTAATAAGAAATATGGAAAGGGGAAAGGACCGTTGAAGATAAATGAGCCCTCCGTTAAGATCCAGAAGAAGGAAAAGAATGACAAATGTCATTTCTGTGGGAAATCTGGACATTTCCAGAAGGATTGCCCAAAACGTAAGGCTTGGTTCGAAAAGAAAGGTAAGCTTAATGCTTTAGTATGTTTTGAATCAAATTTAACTGAAGTTCCACATAATATTTATGGATTGATTCTGGATGTACAACTCATGTTTCTAATACGATGCAGGGATTCCTTACAATCCAAACCATAAGCCCAAATGAGAAGTTTGTCTTCATGGGGAATAGAGTGAAAGTTCCAGTGGAAGCTGTAGGGACTTATCGTTTAATCGTAAACACTGGACATCATTTAGATTTGTTTGAAACTTTGTATGTACCTAATATTTATAGGAATTTAGTTTCTTTGTCTAAACTAGATGTTGCTGGATACTCTTTTAAGTTTGGTAATGGATGTTTCAGTTTGTATAAGCATACCTTTATGATTGGATCTGGTATACTTTGTGATGGTTTATATAAATTGAATGTTGATAATTTATATGTTGAAACTCTTATGACCTTGCATCATAATGTTGGCACTAAACGTAGTTTAGTGAATGAACGTTCTGCTTATTTGTGGCATAAGCGTTTGGGTCATATTTCCAAGGAAAGAATGGAAAGACTAGTAAAGAATGAAGTCCTTCCAGAATTGGATTTTACTGACCTTAATATTTGTGTGGATTGTATTAAAGGAAAGCAAACAAAACATACAAAGAAAGGTGCCACAAGAAGCACTCAGCTTCTTGAAATAGTACACACCGATATATGTGGACCTTTTGACGTCAATTCTTTCGGAAAAGAAAAGTACTTTATCACCTTTATTGATGATTATTCACGTTATGGATATGTCTACTTACTGCATGAGAAGTCTCAAGCAGTGAATGCCTTAGAAATTTATGTAAATGAAGTTGAAAGGCAAATAGACAGAAAGTTGAAAATCATTAGGTCTGATAGAGGTGGTGAATATTACGGAAGGTATGATGAAAATGGACAACACCCTGGTCCATTTGCTAAGTTCCTAGAAAAGCATGGCATATGTGCTCAATACACAATGCCGGGTACACCACAACAAAATGTTGTATCAGAAAGGCGTAACCGAACCTTAATGGACATGGTTAGGAGTATGTTAAGTAATGTATCTTTACCCTTATCATTGTGGATGTATGCCTTAAAGACTGCTATGTATTTGTTGAACAGTGTTCCTAGTATGACGGTTCCAAAGACACCTTTTGAACTGTGGACTGGTAGGAAACCTAGTTTAAGGCACCTGCATGTTTGGGGTTGCCAGGCAGAAATAAGAATTTATAATCCACAAGAAAAGAAACTGGATGCAAGAAAAATCAGTGGATATTTCATTGGTTATCCAGAAAAGTCTAAGGGGTTTAGATTCTATTGTCCTACCCATGGTACAAGAATTGTTGAAACTGGAAATGCTAAGTTTATTGAGAATGGTTAAACCAGTGGGAGTGAAGCTTCACAAAATGTGGAGATTAAGGAAGTTAGAATACAAGTCCCTTTGACTTGTGTTCCTACTACTCGAGTTGTTGTTCCTCATGTTCTTGTACCGCATAATAATCAAGAAGAACAACAAATTAATGATCCCGAGGTTGATAATGAACCTATAGTAGAACAACCACAAGAAATAGCATTAAGAAGATCCCAAAGAGAAAGGAGATCTGCTATTCCGAATGACTATATGGTATATCTACAAGAGTCGGAAAATGACTTAGGAATTGATGATGATCCAGTTTAATTTTCACAAGCCATTAATAGTGATAATGCTGATAAATGGTTAGATGCTATGAAAGATGAGCTTAAATCCATGGAACAGAATGATGTCTGGGACCTTGTGGAATTGCCTGAAGGTTGCAAGAGAGTTGGGTGTAAATGGGTCTTTAAGACTAAACGTGACTCTCATGGCAACCTTGAACGTTACAAAGCCAGACTTGTTGCTAAAGGTTTTACTCAGAAAGATGGTATTGACTACAAGGAAACCTTTTCACCAGTTTCCAAGAAAGATTCCTTCAGAATTATCATGGCATTGGTAGCTCATTATGATTTAGAGCTCCATCAAATGGATGTGAAAACTGCCTTTCTAAATGGGAATTTAGAGGAAGATGTTTATATGGATCAACCAATGGGATTCATAGAAGAAGGAAAAGAACATATGGTGTGTAAACTTAAGAGATCAATATAAGGACTTAAACAAGCTTCCCGACAATGGTATCTTAAGTTTAATGATACTATTGTTTCCTTTGGATTTAAGGAAAACATTGTTGATCGATGTATATATCTAAAGGTCAGTGGGAGTAAGTTTATATTTCTGATTCTGTATGTTGATGATATCTTGCTTGCAACTAATGATCTTGGTCTATTACGTGAGACTAAGAATTCTCTCTGATAACTTTGAAATGAAAGATATAGGAGAGGCAAACTATGTGATCGGAATAGAAATATTCAGGGATAGATCACTTGGATTGTTGGGTTTGTCTCAGAAAGCATATATTAATAAAGTTTTAGAGCGATTTAGAATGAACAAGTGTTCGGCATCTCCCGTTCCAATTCAGAAAGGAGATAAGTTTAGTCTCATGCAATGTCCAAAGAATGATTTGGAACGAAAGGAGATGGAAAAGATTCCTTATGCATTTGTTGTTGAGAGTTTGATGTATGCTCAAACATGTACAAGGACAGATATTAGTTTTGCAATTGGAATGCTGGGTAGATACCAGAGTAATCCAGGATTGGATCACTGGAAAGCTGCAAAGAAAGTTTTGAGATACTTGCAAGGAACGAATGATCACATGCTTACTTATAGGAGATCTGATCACCTTGAGGTGATTGGATACACAGATTCAGACTTTGCTGGTTGTGTGGATACAAGAAAGTCCACATTTGGCTATGTGTATCTTTTAGCCGGAGGAGCGATATCATGGAAGAGTGCGAAGCAGACAGTCATTGCTGCATCCACCATGGAGGCTGAATTTGTGGTATGCTTTGAGGCCACGATTCAGGCTAATTGGTTGCGGAACTTTATTTCAGGACTTGGAATAGTCGATAGTATTGCTAGGCCGCTGAAAATTTATTGTGATAATTCCGCAGCAGTCTTCTTTTCTAAGAACAACAAGTATTCCAAGGGTGCTAAGCATATGGAATTGAAATACTTTGACGTTAAAGAAGAAGTTCAAAAACATAGGGTGTCAATTAATCATATTAGCACCAACCTTATGATAGCTGACCCTTTAACAAAAGGGTTGTCGCCCAAAATATTTGCTGGCCATGTTGTGAATATGGGCATTATGTCTGCTAGCGAATGTTGAATTATAATGTTTTATTTCATTATTGATGTATGTTTGACACTCTGAGCTCATTAATATGTAAGTTTCTGAATTTTCTATTTTCTACTTATGTATATGCATGCAATTGATGATGTTGAAAACAGATTTTGTTCTTGATAATGACATTATGTTGGAACCCATTATGGATTTCTCATTTCAAGATCATATTGAGGAGAAAGGCTAATATAGTAGTACATGGAAGGAAGTGTGTTGATTTAATAACATATGACCGCTATGACTCTTATTAGTTTATATTCTTGATTATGGTTAATGATGGAACCAATGTGTGTAAGGTCCGTTGATGCACATCATAATTGATGTATTTAAGTGTCACAATAACACATGAGTCAAGTGGGAGAATGTTGGAAAAATTAAACAAATTAATTTAATTAATTAGTGTGACTCATGTGAAATAAAGTAATGGGCCTGAATGTAATTTAATAAAGTATGGGACCTATTGGTTATTATGAGAAGTTGAAAACTTCCAGTAACTACTTAATAACTTGATGGGAGTTATTATATTGATGTATTTTTGGGTTCTATCTCTCCCATTAAATTTCTCTCCACCATTGCCATCAAGAAAGAGTGTGAGAAGGAAAGCAAAAGGGAAGAGATAGATTGGGCATTGGTGAATATCTTCTTCTTGCCATTTACTCATAGATCAAGGAGGTAAGTATCATTTACACTTATGTGAGAATCATAGATTTCAAGATCCTTTTATGAGTATGATAGTTTTCTATTATTGAGAATCTTAGAGAACTATAACTTACATTTGATACTCAGAAGATTGATCTGTGAGTTTAAATGACAATACCGGGTTCAACAACTTTCTTTTTAGAAAACGATCTTAAATTGATCTTATGAGTATGAAGTATTTTCAGATAAGGTACCTCAGCCAACTTTTAAAAATGTTTAGTAATAAGATGTGGTACATGAAAAATACTTCACAAACATATCTTTCAACTCAGTAAATATTCAAAAACTTAAGAAAGCTATCAGAGGTTTTTGAACAACCAACTACCTTTCTGGGTAAAATGGTTTTTCTTTGAAAAAAACAACAAAGCTCACAAGTTAGACTTTGAGAGGTTTATAAATAAAAATAGTCAGAAACTTGTTTATCTACTTAGAAGGCGTTCAACAACTTGAACCCAGAAATGTGCTATGAATAGCAAATAAAAGTGCATAATATAAAAGAGTTTGAGGGATAAAGAAATTTCCCAAAAGATTTTTATCTAGGTTCACCCAAACAATAACTTTTGGGCTACGTCCAGTCTTAGGTGTAAGTGGATCCAATTTGATCCGCAAATCCGATGAATTCGAACCGATCCAAACCGATTCTGGCGGTTTGGATCGGATTGGATAAAAAAAGCAGAATCCATCTTCTCACACACCACCACGACGCACCAGATTTCTGTCTTCTCACGCCCTTCATGAGCGTTTTCTCACGTCCACCACCATTCAGTGGTCTCTTTTCTGAAACTCGGAGATCAACAGGTATATATCAGTATATCACTTAGAAATCATGGTAGTTTATGGAGTTACTGGAAAATTTCTATCTTATCTCAGATAAAAAGAATAAATTGTTTCATTTTCCCCCTTCGTCTCTCTATTGTAGCTTTAACTCAAGGATGACTTCGATAATGGTTTAAATTTAAAGGATTATGCTTTACCTCATTTTCCCCCTCTGTTTCTTTTGATTCGCACATGAACCTGTCTTTGTTAAACAAATTTTATTAAGAGTCAGCGGATGCCCGAGCTACTTAGTGATACATGATTTTGTATAAACCAGACTGAGGGTGCAGTACTTTTGTATTTTGTACTTATTCTCAGTAGCTAGTTTGTATTTGCCCTGTATCATAGAATTTTGTCTTGCCCTGTATCAGTTTCCTTATGTATTGGGCATATTGTTCAGGCTTTGGTTGCTTAAGTTAAATGCTTAGCCTGCTTTGGTTTTTGGCTTTTTGCTTAGATTGTTAAGGCAAGGTTTTGTTACATTGTTTGGTCTTGTTTATGGCATATTGCCTTGTTGGTCATGTTTGGCATATTAGCTTTAAGCATAAAAGGCTCGAACTCACATGATTCTTGTTATATTTAGAGTTACAGGTGTTATTTTATCTTTATGGAAGTATATTAATTTTTGTTTATATTTTTTCTGATTTTTTTTCTACTTTTTCTGACTAATTTCCGAAATTTAATTTAAAATAAATTTAAAAGGTCATAGGATAATCCGATGACCCGATCTGGACCAATCCGATTATAATCGGATCGGTTTGGTTCGGATCCATGCTCAACAAATGCCCATATCCAAACCAATCCGAACCGATCATATTTGATTGGTTCGGATTCTGAAGTGCCTCAAATCCGACATGAACAGACCTGATTACACCCCCATCCAATCCCAACATGTCGTTTCATTTTTAACTATCTAACAACCTGATTAAAAGTATTCTTCACAGTATCTTCAGACTCCCTTGACCAAGTATTTTTTAACACTGAGCCTCTTCAGGCTCGACACAAGTATTCTTTTCAAGCTTTTTTAGGCTTATCAACAATATTCTTCAGTCCGCCTCTTCAGGCTTATCGCAAGCATTCTTCGATATCTTTGTAGGCCTTACAACAGTATTCTATACCAAGTGTTTGTAGGCTTATCAACAATCTCAAACCAATACTAGTTTTACTCTAACCAGCTTGGGAGAAACACACGAGTTCACACTTTTTAGTTTGGTGAAACTCGACCTTACAGCTTTCTCACACTCAATGAGTGAATGACCCATTTCAAAACTAGTTGTATTAACACTTTCATTTTGTACTCTTAGATATCAGGACCAACAGATTTTGGAGTGGTTTGAAGGAGGGAAACTCAACAGCATGACTCAGCTGCACTTTGGCTCTTTCGACCTTCTTACAGATTTTTCCTTCAATGTGTTGGTCACCTTTTTCCTCAGCAATGGTCGTATTTATAGAGAGAGTTCTTATCCTAAACTAGCCGCTTATGATTGTTTCTAACTATTGGCAAGCGAGGTTCAAGCTTCTATGCAGTTCTGACGTGGCCTGCTGTACTTCCAACTCCTTTTTGCAGTAGCTTTAGTTGGCAGACCTTGCTTATCAGAGCTTTTCTGAATGTAGCTACTGATTGTCAGAAGCTTGCTTTTTCTTAGCATTTCATCTTTTTATAAATATACATGTTGCATGAAGCTGTGTGAAGACCATGTTGATCTTCCTTCTATCTACATGTTCTTAGAAACTTGTTGGATTGCTTTCTGATGAAGTTTCTGATGCATTTACTTATGCGGTTTTTTGATGGTACGGAGTTGCTCTCTGATATGAGCAACAACTGCTTATGTTGTTAGTGTTTGATATGAAGCTGTGCTACGACCAATCTTCAGTCTTTTGGTTGTGTGGTACTTAGAAACTTGATTCTTCAATTATGCCCGAAGGTTTTTGATAAGTTTCTTATGCACTGTTGTTGGAGCTACAGATGATTGTTGATTGCCTTCTGATGCATGACTAAGCTTTTTGAATGGCTTCTCATGTTTCTGATAATTCATCTATGGCTGAAGACGTCTTTGCATGTCTTGTTCTTGACCATTCAGTGTTCAAAAGTTGATTTCTTCTTGGTGGTTTGTTCACCTTGCTATAGGATATTTCTGATGCAAAGCGCTTTCTTGGCTTATTTATCGCCTAATGAATATTCAAATAACCTTTTCAAGGTCTTTCTAAATTAATCACCATTTTTTCTGTGCTTATGGAACACATCTCCAACACAACCATTAGACCTTCTCTTTTCTGAACACTTTGACTTGCTTCAGAAAGTTGGCTCATTAAACTTAAGCTCAACAGGAATTTTCCTCAACATGTTGCTCTACTTCAAAGGGATGAGATGTTAGTTAATTACTAACATTATTAGATAAGATTCTTCTAAAGCAAGTTTGTCTCTAAAATGGGAAGTAAGGGTACATCCACCCGTGATTTAATAAATGTAGATATCAACCTACTAAATGATCTAAGGATATATACACCCTTACTAACGTCGTTGGCACCTTGGCTAATGATGACACATGTAGGGACCCATTTCTATTTTTCTTACATATAGAGACTAAAATCAAAATTCGCTTATGTAAAGATCAAAACATTAATTAAACCTCCAGATGGAGCCACATATAGGGATGGCAATGGGTAGGGTATGGGTAGGGTACTATAATACTCGTCCCTATACCCGCATTTTAACAAAATATCCGTATCCGGACCCATACCCATGTGGGTAGCAACTGAAATACCCGTACCCTTACCCGTTGGGTATCTAAATACCCATACTTGCACCCATTACCCGCACTTTAATTAACTAAAAATTCAATAAATAAATAAAAACATTATTAAAGTCTAAAATATCATGTTAGTATATAACAAAAAGAACATTATTAAAGTCCTACGCTAGGAACTATAGGACTAGGAAGAATAGGAACTCAGGAATAATAAGAAAATAATAAGCTAACTTCATTTCAATTCAATCAATTGTTTTAATTATATATATATATATATATATATAGTGATTGAAACTCACATAATTTCACAGCATAACAAACCTATGAATTAGCATAGTTTTCGGCCATCAGCCACTACAACATTGTCTAGGCAATCGGTCCAATTACACAAGAAACAAGTTCACTGGTCTAATAACAAAGTGATAGTATCTATTTGACATATGGTAGGTTCCAATGAAAAACATCATTTACACTGAAGAATTAGTTCTAGGATCACCAAAAGGATAACCCATGTTTAATATATTAATATTTATATATAAAAAATTAATTAAAAAATATTAATATATAGATATTCGGGTATGGAACGGGGTGGGTACTAAGGTACCCATATCCGCACCCATACCCATTAAAACTTGCGGGTAATTACCCGTCCCGTCCCCCGTACCTATTGTGCTGGTAATTACCCTACCTATCATGGGTAATTTTTATGGGTACCCATTAGGTAAGATACCTATTTCCACATAGGATGCCAACAAGGACAGTCGTTTGTCCATATAGGACCGTTACTAATGTCGTTGGCACCTTGGCTAACGACTGAGACCGATTTGGTACAATGACACATGTAGGACCCGTTTCTAAATTTTTGTGTATGGGGACAAAATTCAAAATCCACATTACATATAGAGGCCAAAACATTAGTCAAAACCAAAAATTACTTCCTTACCTAAGGACATAGTCACAAAATCAAATCCCATCCTTCTCCTTGTCATTTTATTATATATCACCCACCAAAAGCCAATAACTTCATTCACAACAAAAACCAAAAGTATAAGCAATTTTACTAGCCTTGGAAATTTCACTTAAGTGAAAACACTACACAATTCCTAAACCATCATTTCAACCATTACAAGAAAATCAGCTTTTAGTGTTGGTCAAAAGTCCATGCTAAAAGGCAAAAGCCAACGCTAATGGCCACTTTAGCGTCGGCATCGAGGCCGACGCTTTTAGCCTCGTTGTTACGTTCAACGTCCGGATATTGAGGCCGACGCTAAGTGGCAGCTAAGATCATCAAACAAGTGGTCGACGCTAACCCAGCATAGGACAAAGCCGATGCTAACTAGCGTGGGCTTTGGCCGACGCTAATAAAGCCCACGCTAATTCACAAAAAAAAAAATAAATAAATAAAAAGATTGCACATTTATCACATCCGCAAGCAAATGAATTTTCTGAGTGAATGTGACAATTATTTCAAAACATTTCCTCAAGTAATTCTAATAATGGCAAACACAACTTGTCATCACCAATTACAAGCGAAATTATTTATGCCAAAAAAAATATTGATCAAAGATTAGTCAAAGATACTATAGGGGATTCCACAACAACTCTAGGCATTGAAAATGTTTAGAAAACCAATAGCAATAGGATAATTACATAACATGTAATGCTTCATAGAACAAGAAAATTGAAGTAGATTAAGGCCTGAATTTAGTAAAATCAGTCAGGAGCATACATAAAAAGAAACTATTTTTGTGCAAGTTATCATCAACAAAAAGGGAAACCATAAGGAAGACATAATCTGTCATGAGCATACATATTTCCGAAACTAATTTTGACATAAGCTCCACCCTCACGACCCTCATACATAAAAGGACAACCAGAGTGTTTAAGAGAAACCTGCACATGTAGGTCAATAAAACTAAAATCACCATCGAAAATCAATCAAATAAAACTTCATCCAACCGGTAGTCTATCAACAAAAAAAACTTATGAAACTTTAGGTAAGATTAAGTATTTACAACCACCATACCAAAGTAACAACACAAAACTTTATAGTCGATTGTCACAGCCATCCAATATGAACATTAGCTTGCTGGTACTAAAGAAGAAAGACTAGCGAAAGGATATTAATCAGAAGAAATGTTAAATTGCAAAAAGACACTGAAAATGATAATCAGATTAAAATATATTACCATTTGAGGCAGGCCATGAACCGAAGGAGCGAATTCTGCAAAGATCTCCATGCCATAAATTGTCTGTAATTTACATTCGCTTAAGATAAGAAAATTAGTACACAGAAAAACAAAACCACAAGAACATTGACTCTAAGTAATTTACTGCAGAACAATATGAAATAGTAGCACAAAAAAATAATTGGACTAGATTGGGGAATCGAATACTAAAGGGGAATATGGATTATTGACAATGAGTTCCCTTGCCTGTTAACTAATTATAACCCTAAGTTACTCCCCATATAATCCAATTATAACCACTTTTATACCACAGACACACATTCCTGATACGGTTGAAACAGAGATAGCCAAAATTCTCAAAATTCTTCCACAAAAGATAAGCAACCCCATCACTAGATGGAACAGCTAAAGTTGAACCGATGGAAATTCCAACAAACATGATGCCACATTCACCCTTTTTCCTTTCATATTTGTTCACACAAAGGTTGAATTTTCAGCTAAAACTTTTGTCACCACATCAGACTAAGGACAAACATTGTAGATACAAAATCATTTAATCAACCATACTAGATATCATATAACACTGAGAACACTGCATAGAATTGATAAAAAAACCCCCACAACTTGTAGACCCAAAGCATATAAAATCAGGTAACCACCCCAGCACAGATAAACTCATCTCCAAGGAATAAACAAAACCATACCAAAGCAAAAACGCCAATAATCATACCAGTAAGCATAACCCCCAAATCCCCACAAGCATCCCTAATCCTACCAGAAATACAAGCACAGGGGAAGGGAGAGACTCAC
Source organism: Ammopiptanthus mongolicus (assembly GCA_039655645.1). Lineage (NCBI taxonomy): Eukaryota > Viridiplantae > Streptophyta > Magnoliopsida > Fabales > Fabaceae > Ammopiptanthus > Ammopiptanthus mongolicus. Next base: position 25,577,883 of record CM077343.1, read on the forward strand.
TAAGAAGGTGGAGCAGTGCAGCGGCGACAAAATGGTGGTGTGGCGGTGGCAGTATGGTGGTGCGACAGGGGTTTTCGCGCAGCAACAATATTAGGGATTTCCTTACAAACGAAAGGAAGAAAAGCCCTAGAGTGTTTTATTAATTTGTTTCGTTAGCATTGGTCACTAGCGACGCTATGCAAAATAATTTTCCAGTCAAAGTTGAAGTTAGCGTCAGCCACGCCGACGCTTGGCTGAAAATAAGCTTAGCATCCGCCTTTAGCGTTGGTCGGCCCATGCTACACAAAATAAAAAAAATTAAGAAAATGAATTTGCATTCTAGCGACTCGTGGCCGACACTAAACGTTTGCAACTAACTGGCTGTTTTCTTGTAGTTGTGACACCCTCAATCCGGCATCATATTTGTAACCCAAAACACAATTAAAATGTTAAATAAAACTTGCTGGTTTTATTTTCAGAAAAACAGTTTATTTAAATATATCTTATTAAGTCCCGAAAATCGTGATAAATTTTTTTCTTATTTAATAACTGACAACAACTCAGAGTAATAACAGAAGACTCATATATATATATATGCACCAATAACAGGTCATATACAAAAGAAACTGTGGACAATATGTCCCTTTCAAAAGAACTAGAATAAGCAAAAAGCTAAAACTCTAAAAACTGGGTAGCGATAGTCTGCAAACCATATCACTAAAACTCATGGCCATCAGTAGTCGCTAACAGACTACCCAAAAATCGCTACCCTAAAAAGTGTGTCTACACCCGAAGCTGGTCAGCGCCTAGTGAAATCTGTTGGACAATCACCCTAAGGAAAGTCCAACACCAGAGTCAGGAGAGGGAACTAGGGAATCTGCATTCCCATTCTCCTGGGGCTGGGGCACAGGAGTATCCAAAGGATGATACTCTGGGTCCTCCAGAGGATCCTCCTCAGGGTCTTCCTCCTCCTCCACCTCATCCACTCCTTGCCCCTCTGCCACTAACACAAAAGGCGAGGGAGAAGTTTGCGGTGACTGCTACTGCAAGGGTTGTGCAGCTGGGATGTAATGATCAATCAGCCCCTGATCCATAAGTGACTGCAGTAGCATCCAGATGGGCGGCAAAGGAATCTGGATCGTCCCGAGAGTATGCGTCCTCTCCTAGGGTCCCGCTTCCACTGTCCCTCTAAGAGTGCAGACTAGGCTAGTATATGCTGCACTATACGCTCTGGGATGGATAACCCATGCAGCTGTGTCCTCCCGTAGATCAAACATCAGGGAACGTACCCCTGAGTGGGCTAACTTCTCGGGCATTGGATCCATCTGTAAAAGGGATACAATATATATATATATATATATATATATATATATATATATATATATATATATATATATATATACCAAAGAAAGACAGCACAGTCCAGAAAATAGCAAGGGTGAGAAACCAATATATGAATCCAAAAACGACAACCACGTCCCCAAATACAAAACAACATATTCATATAAGCATACCTCACAAGATATCATCATGCATAATATGGTCCAATATATATCAAGGTACTAAATGTAAAAACACAAGGGTCTCGTGCCCTACAGTCAACGTTATTTTCAAAACGTATGCATGAACACTTCCACATAAGTCAACTAATATTCAATCCTTAATTTCCAGAAATCCCATCACCATTCAAAAACAACGAGTTGATCAGACTCTAACGTCATTGACCCGAAGGCATCAATGACTAACACCAAAATAAATTGGTAAAACGTAAGCACTTAACCTTCTAGGAAATAATACATGGGCGCGCATGTCAGTGGTACTTACAATGTATAAGTCATACTATATTGTCCCAAATCAGGGTACAATACGCACACACATGGCACGTATGACATCGTTGTCCATCAAGGCACAATGTTACATGATGACATAAGTCATCCCCCAGGTTTCCTTTACCATCAAGGTCCCCTCATTTCACGGCACGTCTGCCAAAAACATGAATGCATGAGAAAACCATTTTGTTTTCTTTAGTTTATCTTTGTCGTATTAATATTTCCTTGTTGAAGCATCAACGTTATCAACCACCATAATGTCTTAGACACTTTAAGCCTTTCCAACATTTTTCTCAAAACAATACACTTAGTCCAAAACCGTTCGAACCTAAAAATCCCTAACCGATGCACTAGTCTAGAACTTTGGATTCAAAAGGCTAAAAGCATCCGCAAGCTTACAGGACCACAAAGACTGTCCCCAAGCTGGCAGGACCAAAACACTAACACGGATCCTTGATCCACGTGTTTTTGCAGAACCCTAGAACCCTGACGTCTCGGTTTCTAGTATCCAAGTTGAAAACCACATTTTCATGAAAACTAAAAAACTAAAACCCAAATCTCCGAAAATTATACAAAGTCTTCGGGATCGCTTTTCCATAAAAAAAAACTTGGTCTAAAGGCCATTTCTTTTCTTTTCGTCATTTTTCGATAAAATACAAACTCCGAAATACGGCTTGTAAAAACCTTTTTCTTAGATAAAACCACATATTTTGAAATCACGTTTCCCGAAAACGCTTTTACTTAAAAAGGTTAACTTTATTATTTTTAAAACCAATAAAGTTTTCCAAAAATACTATTCATCCTAAAAACTTCATTTTTCTTCATTAAAGATAATTTTTCTCTATTTTGCCCTTTAAGTCAACTTATTCTTAATAGTAAATATTTATTATTATTTTATTCCAAAAAGCTAATTTATTTCTTTTTCTCTTAAAATTAATTGAAAAAAAATTAAATATTATTATTTTTCCTTAATCCACGTCTTAAGCTTTTTAAAGCTTTTATGTTCCACGATATCGGATCCTAATTGGTATTGAGTCCTTTAATGTAATAATCCCCACAGTAGGGCACACGATACATTTATTCCAATGTTGTACCATACATTCACATATAAGCAGGTATATCATACATAGGCAATTATCAGCAGTAAAATAAATCACACCACAAACAATCAAGCACAGCTAAATAATTACATCCTAAATATACAAACACAGCACATAGCTCTCGGAATTGGAATTCCACAGGTTTATCCCCTTGCCCGTTGAAGTTCCAAATGCAATAGCAACCTCCCGGTTGATCCGAAACTTCGCTCAATTTCTCATCCGATTATCCGCCGATTACTACACACATACAATCAATCAATGCATTAACACAAAACACAAAGATTTTCCCTATTTCTCTACCTCTAGGGTTCGGCCCTATGATGTAAAAATAGCTAGGGAGCTCCAAAAATTCTCATCTCTTGGATATTACTCTAACTAAGTGAGATAACCCTAGATACAAACTCAAAACATCAAAATCCAACCAAAAACCTACTCCCACACAACGTGTAGGTTTCGACCTCTCCTAACCAAATGGGTTAGAGAAATTTCTTGGCTCCAAGATCTTGGATCATGAAAGGATGTCATGAACCTAGGCCAAAGAAATTGGTTTGAGATTAAAAGGATTTTTCTACAGTTTTTCATGGATTTTTGAAGTTTATGGGTAAAAATCCTAACCTCCATGAAATTGAGATTGTGAAGAGAGAAAGGAGAGATTGAGAGAGATAGAGAAGAATGGATACCTCCTTTGATGAATTTCCTTGAAGAAAATCAACTAGAATCACTCAAAACTCTAAGCTTCAAGCTTTTTCAATGGAGTTTTATGAAGAACAAAGAGAGAAAGAAGAGAAAAGTGAGAGTGAGGGATGAAGATAGAGTGGCCGAATGGCCCATGTGTGAGAGGGGATGAGATATTTATTTTTCCACAATGGCAAACTTGTAATTTGCTAGAAGGGTATTTTGGTAATTTTGCTAAAAGACCAAGGGCAATTTTGTCATATCGCATCCAGATATTTTGAAAATCATCATGACACTGGCACGAGTCCCTAGATGACTTGCCACTGATTTGACACCAAGATTATCCGTTCGTGGGTCCCATGAAACCCTTATACGGCTCCAATCGTCTCCTAGTTCGATTCTTGGCCCGAATATAATATATTATTTTCACTTTTGAACTTCAGGATGGACTTTGGCAAATATGTAGAGGATCAAATTCTAAGACTAATGGTTCTGACTGTTAGTCAAAATTAGGTTTTTATAGTAGTAAAATACTACTATCCGTAAAACGTAAATCGGGCTCCGTTTGAGTTTTCGGCCCAAAATTTAACCATAGGCTCCTACGATTATATGGCGCATGAATATGATTTTAGTTTTTCCAAAATCATTTTCTAAAACGCTAATAAAAATATAAACTCTTTAATCAAGTTTATTATTCTTAGAAAGCACGAAAAATCGGGGTGTTACATTACTATCCCCGTAATATAATTTCGTCCTCGAAATTATGTACCTGTGAACAGATAGGGATATTGCTCTCTGATCTTGTCCTTAGCTTCCCATGTTGCTTCTCCAGTTGTATCATCCCAAACGACCTTGGCTAAGGAGATTTGTTTTTCCCTGAGTTGTCTGATTCTCTTATCCTCGATCCTTACAGGTGCAGTCTCACACGATAGGTTCTCTTCCAAAGGTACTTTATGAGGTTCGATTACATAAGATGGATCAGGAATATACTTCCTTAACAGTGAAACGTGAAAAACATTGTGTAGGTTTGTAAGAAAAGGAGGTAAAGCAATTTGGTACGCTACTGGACCAATACGACGAAGAATTTGGTATGGTCCAATGAATTTAGGAGTGAGTTTTCTGGATTTCATCACCCTACCTACCCCAGTCGTTGGATTGAATCTCAGAAATACATGTTCACCTTCATGAAATTCGACAGGTCACCTCCGCCGATCCGAGTAACTCTTCTGCCTGCTCTAAGATGCCCTCATCTTTTCACGAATTTGCTTGACTTTATCAGTTGTCTGCTGCACAACCTCAGGACCTAGAATTGTACTCTCTCCATTATGATACCAATAAAGAGGAGTCTGACATCTCCTTCCATAAAGCGCCTCATAAGATGCCATCCCTATGCTTGAGTGATAGCTGTTGTTATAGGTGAATTCAATCAGAGGTAACAATTCATCCCAACTTCCTCGATTATCCAAGACGCACGCTCTTAGTAAATCTTCTAATGATTGGATTGTCCGTTCAGTTTGTCCATCCGTTTGAGGATGATATGCCGAACTTAGGCGTAGCTTGGTTCCTAATGCTTGGTGTAAGCTTTCCCAAAAACGTGAAGTGAACTTTGGATCTCGATCCGAAACAATACCTGAGGGTATTCCATGTAGTCTAATAACTTCTCTAATGTACACCTCATTCAGTTTCTCTACCGTGTAGTTGGTTTTGACAGTAAGAAATGTGCCGATTTCGTTAACCTATCAACAATTACCCAAATCGAATCAAAATTTCTAGGTGTTCGGGGTAAACTTACTACGAAATCCATTGAGGTACTCTCCCATTTCCATTCCGGTATATCCAGGGATTGCAGCATCCCTCCAGGTCTTTGATGCTCTACTTTTGCTTTCTGGCAAGTTAGACATGAAGCGACATATTCTGTAACTTGTTTCTTCATGCCTGGCCACCAGAATCTTTGTTTCATGTCCTGATACATCTTCGTTGCACCAAGATGAATGCTTAATCCACTCTTGTGGGATTCCTGTAAGATCATCTTTCTCATTTCAGGGCTGTTGGGTACACAGACTCGACTATTGCACTTTAAAATACCGTCTGTTCCCAAACTAAACTCATCAGTTTTCCCTTGTTCCATCAATTTCTTCTTCTCTTGAAGATGTTTATCGGATGCTTGTTGTTCACGGATCTCTTCCATTAATCCACTATAGATCTTGAGCATTCCAAAACTTAGCTTCTTTGGACTTATCTCGATTCCCAAATTGAGATCACGGAACTCTTCAATCAATTTTAATTCTCTCACCATCATAGTTGAAATATGAATGGGTTTCGGGCTTAAGGCATCTGCTACTACGTTCGCCTTTCCTAGATGGTATTGCAACATGAAGTCGTAGTCTTTTAAAAATTCCATCCATTGTCTCTGCCTCATATTAAGCTCCTTCTGATCGAACAGATACTTTAGACTTTTGTGGTCACTAAAGACGTCAAACTTAGCACCATACAGATCATGTCTCCATATCTTTAGTGCAAAAACCACTGTAGCTAACTCCAGGTCGTGCGTGCGATAGTTCTTCTCATGAGTCTTTAATTGCCTTGATGCATATGCCACCACTTTGCGATGTTGCATTCACACACAGCCTAAACCTTGATGTGAAGTATCACGGTACACCTCGTAAGGTTCACTAAGTTCCGGAAGTATTAACACCGGTGAAGTCGTCAAAAGTTCCTTAATCTTTTGAAAGCCTTCTTCACACTGGTCAGTCCAAATGAAAGGTTGATCTTTTCTCGTTAGTTGAGTCAACGGTGATACAATCTTGGAAAATCCTTCAATGAATCTCCGGTAATAATCGGCCAAACCAATAAGACTCCTTATTTCGATTACGGTCTTTGGCTTTTCCCAAGAAAGTACAGCTTCCACTTTAGCAAGGTCCACAGCAATCCCTTCCTTTGTTATGACATGACCCAAAAATCGGACTTCTTCCAGCCAAAACTCACACTTAGAGAGTTTCGCATACAGCGTCTTCTCACGTAAAACTTGAAGAACTTGTCATAAATGTTCTTCATGTTCCTCACAATTCTTCGAATAAATGAGGATATCGTCAATGGCCACTACGAGGAACTTATCAAGAAACAGACGAAAAATCCGATTCATGTAGTCCATGAAAATAGCAGGTGCGTTCATTACTCCAAAAGGCATCACGAGATATTCGTAATGTCCGTAACGAGTTCTAAAAGCGGTCTTACGTATATCCTCCGTTTTCACTCTAATCTGATGGTATCCCCTCCTTAAGTCGATCTTCGAGAAAACAGCAGCTCCTCGCAGTTGATCCATCAGGTCATCAATCCTCGGTAAAGGATACTTGTTCTTGATCGTCACTTTATTCAATTGAAGAAAGTCCAAGCAAAGTCGCGAACCTTCGCCTTTCTTCCTCGCTAGGAGTGGCGCTCCCCACGGTGAAACACTTGGTCTAATGAACTGCTTCGACAACAGGTCCTCAACTTGAGCTTTCAACTCAGCGAGCTCAGCAGGTGACATCCGATATGGAGCAACCGATATCGGTCCAGTTCCTAGAATCAAGTCGATGGAGAATTCTATGTCCCTCGCATGCGGCAAACCCGGTACATCGTCTTGAAACACCTCAGGAAATCCTCTTGCAACCGGCATCTTAATCAGCTCGATCTTCCCCTCGACTTCTAAGTTGGACAGAAACACGTATTCCTGATCTCCTTCTTTCGAAGAAGTTCTAATTTGGTTGGCGGCTAAAAATCCAGAAATCTCGGTACTGGGAAAAACTAGGTTTTTATTTTCACAATCAAATAGGATATGGTTGGAAGATAACCAATCCATGCCTAAAATTACATCTAATTGTATTAAAGGCAAGCATATTAGATCAACAAGAAAATGTCTAACCTGAATAACAATAGGACAGTTCTGGCATATGAAATTCATAATAACAAGTTCAGCAGTTGGAGTAGAAACAATTAAGTCAAACGACAAGGAAGAAACAGCTAATTCTAAACGTTTCACACAATCCATAGAAATGAATGAATGGGCTGCACCCGAATCAAAAAGTACTGATAAGAGGTTACCGTCTATGTCGCAAACACCCTGTCTCAGATCTTCGGAGTTCAAAGCCTCAACACCACTCAGAGTATAAACTTTTCCTTTTGCCGTCGGCCTTTTGGCTCCACCATTTCTGTCAGGAGCTTGGACGGGGTTATGTGCTTTGCAGCTCTTGGCAATATGCCCTGGTTGTCCACAACGATAACAGCTGTCATGCCGCACTGTAAAGTTGTTCGCCAAATGTGACGAATCCCCATACTTGAAACACCTTTTCTATTGGCCTTGACTTCCTTAGCCTCCACTTCCCGATGCACGAACAACAGGACGTTATGGTTGTTTCTAAAATTTCCCTTGGGATCAGGAATAAGGTTTCTTCTAACTCTGCTTCCCTTTCTGGTCATAGTGTTGACCCTTGAATCGGGAAAGTCCTCCGACACTTCCTCTGTTGTCTTTCCCGCGTTTCATCAGCTCAACTTGTCTACTCTTTTCAACTAGCTCCTAGAAATTCCGGATTCCTTGCGGTAGCACTGATTCCTTGATCTCATATCTCAGCCCTCTCTAAAAAGCTTCACACTTCCAATCTTCCTCTAGGTTGTTCTGGAAGAATCGAAAGTACTTGGCTAATGAATCGAACTTTGCCGCGTATTCCCCGACTGTCATATCTCGCTGTTGCAGTCGTAATAATTCCTGCTCTTTTTCAGCTCTTGCACTCTGGGGAAAATACTTTCCCAAGAAACGATGCTTGAATAGTCCCCAAGTGATCACTTCGTGATTTGCCTCCAGGAGTTGTTTTGTACCTCTCCACCAATATTATGCATCTCCCATAAGTAGGAATGTGGCATAAGGTACCTTCACTTCTTACGGGCTGAGTATCAGCTCGAAAATATTATTGATCTCCTGGATCCACAGATCAGCTTTCTCCGGATATACGCCGCCATGAAACTGTGGCGGATTTTGATGCCTAAAAGTAGTCAAGCTTCGGCCCTCAGTGGCCTGGTCAGCACATAGTTGCTCTTGAGCATTGTGGGCATTCATGGTTGCGGTCTGAACAGCAATAGCCGCAGCCATGTTTGCCATTGCCTGAGTAGCGAAATCCATTCCGTTTGCTCCAGGAGCTTCCTTAACCTGTACACCGGCTCCTTTTCCGTGACCATGTCCACGTCCATGGCCACGTTTACGTCCACGTCCACGTTCTGCTCCAGCTTCAATTTCTAGTTCCATATTTGAGCTACAAGGTTCAAATAAGTCAAACTGCAACCAGAAACGAAAGTAGATAAGCAGTTATCAACACACATTACTTCTAATAAGTAATTAAATCAAACCATAGTCAGAGATCACACAACATTAACATAAAAAACCAATACACCAAAGATTCCCGAAAGACTCGACCAGCTCTGATACCACTAATGTGACACCCTCAATCCGGCATCACATTTGTAACCCAAAACACAATCAAAACGTTAAATAAAACTTGCTGGTTTTACTTTCGGAAAAACAGTTTATTTAAATATATCTTATTAAGTCCCGAAAATCGTGATAAATTTTTTTCTTATTTAATAACTATAACTGACAACAACTCAGAGTAATAACAGAAGACTATATATATATATATATATATATATATATATATATATATATATATAGCATCAATAACACGTCATATACAAAAGAAACTGTTGACAACATGTCCCTTTCATAAGAATTAGAATAAGCAAAAAGCTAAAACTCTAAAAACTGGGTAGCGATAGTCTGGAAACCATATCACTAAAACTCACGGCCATCAATAGCTGCTAATAGACTACCCAAAAATCGCTACCCCAAAAAGTGAGTCTACACCCCTAGCTGGTCAGCGCCTAGTGAAATCCGTTGGACAATCCCCCTAAGGAGGGTCGAACACCAGAGTCAAGTGAGGGAACTAGGGAATCTGCATTCCCATTCTCCTAGGGCTGGGGCTCAGGAGTATCCAAAGGATGATACTCGGGGTCCTCCTGAGAATCCTCCTCAGGGTCTTCCTCGTCCTCCTTGTCCCTCTGCCACTAACACAAAAGGCAGGGGAGGAGTCTGCGGTGACAGCTGCTGCAGGGGCTGTGTAGCTGGGATGTGATGATCAATCAGCCCCTGATCCATAAGTGACTGTAGTAGCACCCAGATGGGCGGCAAAGGAATCTGGATCGTCTCTAGAGTATGCATCCTCTCCTAGGGTTCCACTTCCACTGTCCCTCTAAGAATGCAGACTAGGCCAGTATATGCTGCACTATACGCTCCGGGATGGATAACCCATGCAGCTGGGTCCTCCCGTAGATCAAACATCAGGGACCGTACCCCTGAGTGGGCTAACTTCTCCGGCATTGGATCCATCTGTAAAAGGGATACAATATATATACCAAAGAAAGACAGCATAGTCTAGAAAATAGCAAGGGTGAGAAACCAATATATGAATTCAAAAACGACAACTACGTCCCCAAATACAAAACAGCAGATTCATATAAGCATACCGCACAAGATAGCATCATGCATAATATGGTACGATATATATCAAGGTACTAAATGTAAAAACACAAGGGTCCCGTGCCCCACAGTCAACGTTTTTTTCAAAACGTACGCATGAACACTTCCACATAAGTCAACTAATATTCAATCCTTAATTTTCAGAAATCCCATCACCATTCAAAAACAACGAGTTGATCAGACTCTAACGTCATTGATCCGCAGGCATCAATGGCTAACACCAAAATAAATTGGTAAAACGTAAGCACTTAACCTTCCATGAAATAATACATGGGCGCGCATGTCAGTGGTACTTACGATGTATAAGTCATACTATATTGTCCCAAATCAGGGCACAATACGCACACACATGGCACGTATGACATCATTGTCCATCAAAACACAATGTTACATGAAGACATAAGTCATCCCCCAGGTTTCCTTTACCATCAAGGTCCCCTCATTTCACGGCACGTCTGCCAAAAACATGAATGCATGAGAAAACCATTTTGTTTTCGTCATTTTATATTTGTCGTATTAATATTTCCTTATTGAAGCATCAACGTTATCAACCACCATAATGTCTTAGACTCTTTAAGTCTTTACAATATTTTTCTCAAAACAGAACACTTAGTCCAAAACCGTTAGAACCTAAAAATCCCTAACCGATTCACCAGTCTAGAACTTTGGATTCAAAAGCCTAAAAGCGTCCGCAAGCTTACAGGACCACAAAGACTTTCCCCAAGCTGGCAGGACCAACACACTAACACAGGTCCTTGATCCACATGTTTTTGCAGAACCCTAAAATCCCGACGTCTCGATTTCTAGTTTCCAAGTTGAAAACCACATTTTCTTGAAAACTAAAAAACTAAAATCCAAATCTCCGAAACTTATACAAAGTCTTCGGGATCGCTTTTTCATAAAACAAAACTTGGTCTAAAGACCATTCCTTTTCTTTTCGTCATTTTTCGATAAAATACAAACTCCGAAATACGGCTTGTAAAAACCCTTTTTCTTAGATAAAACCACATATTTTGAAATCACGTTTCCCAAAAACGCTTTTACTTAAAAAGGTTAACTTTATTATTTTTAAAACCAATAAAGTTTTCCAAAAATACTATTCATCCTAAAAACTTCATTTTTCTTCATTAAAGACAATTTTTCTCTATTTTGCCCTTTAAGTCAACTTATTCTTAAGAGCAAATATTTATTATTATTTTATTCCAAAAAGCTAATTTATTTCTTTTTCTCTTAAAATTAATTGAAAAACAATTAAATATTGTTATTTTTCCTTAATTCACGTCTTAAGCTTTTTAAAGCTTTTATGTTCCACGATATCGGATCCTAATCGGTATTGAGTCCTTTAATGTAATAATCCCCATAGCAGGGCACAAGATACATTTATTCCAATATTGTATCATACATTCACATATAAGCAGGTATATCATGCATAGGCAATTATCAGCAGTAAAATAAATCACACCACAAACAATCAAGTACAGCTAAATAATTACATCCCAAATATACAAACACAGCACATAGCTGTCGGAATTGGAATTCCACAGGTTTATCCCCTTACCCGTTGAAGTTCCAAATGCAATAGCAACCTCCCGGTTGATCCGAAACTTCGCTCAATTTCTCGTCCGATTATCCGTCGATTACTGCACACATACAATCAATCAATGCATTAACACAAAACACAAAGATTTTCCCTATTTCTCTACCTCTAGGGTTCGGCCCTATGATGTAAAAATAGCTAGGGAGCTCCAAAAATTCTCATCTCTTGGATACTACCCTAACTAAGTGAGATAACCCTAGATACAAACTCAAAACATCAAAATCCAACCAAAAACCTACTCCCACACAACGTGTAGGTTTCGGCCTCTCCTAACCAAATGGGTTAGATAAATTTCTTGGCTCCAAGCTCTTGGATCATGAAAGGATGTCATGAACCTAGGCCAAAGAAATTGGTTTGAGATTAAAAGGATTTTTCTACAATTTTTCATGGATTTTTGAAGTTTATGGGTAAAAACCCTAACCTCCATGAAATTGAGATTGTGAAGAGAGAAAGGAGAGATTGAGAGAGATAGAGGAGAATGGATACCTCCTTTGATGAATTTCCTTGACGAAAATCAACTAGAATCACTCAAAACTCAAAGCTTCAAGCTTTTTCAATGGAGTTTTATGAAGAACAAAGAGAGAAAGAAGAGAAAAGTGAGAGTGAGGGATGAAGATAGAGTGGCCGAATGGCCCATGTGTGAGAGTGGATGAGATATTTATTTTTCCACAATGGCAAACTTGTAATTTGCTAGAAGGGTATTTTGGTAATTTTGCTAAAAGACCAAAGGCAATTTGGTCATTTCGCGTCAAGATATTTTGAAAATCATCATGACACTGGCATGAGTCCCTAGATGACTTGACATCAAGATTATTCGTTCGTGGGTCCCGTGAAACCCTTATACGGCTCCAATCGTCTCCGAGTTCGATTCTTGGCCCGAATATAATATATTATTTTCACTTTTGAACGTCAGGACGGACTTTGGCAAATATGTAGAGGATCGAATTCTAAGACTAATGGTCTGACCATTAGTCAAAATTAGGTCTTTATAGTAATAAAACACTACTATCCGTAAAACGTAGACCGGGCTCCGTTTGAGTTTTCGGCCCAAAATTTAACCGTAGGCTCCTACGATTATATGGAGCATGAATAGGATTTTAGTTTTCCAAAAATCATTTTCTAAAACACAGATAAAAATATAAACTCATTAATCGAGTTTATTGTTTTTAGAAAGTACGAAAAATCAGGGTGTTACAGCAGTGAACCTTATTTTCGTTAAAGGGTATAAAAAAAACATCAAAATTTAAAATTTGCAACAAAACATACATATATACGTCAACCATTTCTGCATTCCCAGAGCTTTCAAAAAGTTAAATGAGTTGGACACTATCAACGCTGAAGGGAAGGTTACCTACAAAAAGCTTGAATTCAGGGTTATAATCATGCTCGTCTCCTTCTTCGAGAGTATTCTTTTATTGGTTGAACTCTGAGGAAAAGCGCAACATGGGAAACTAATCGAGACGACAACGTTAGATAAGGTGCGTGGAAACGAAGAAAAGTTGTGGAGATGGAGATGGGGTTGAAGTTAGGGTTGAGGAGGGAAAATGAAAAGAAGCATTAGGGAGATGAAATTAAAAGGTTGTTGTTGTTGCGGTTGATGGGTTCAAAGAGGTGGGATGGATCTTGGTGGTGCACATTGGTTTGCGAGGAGCCCCATGGCGGTTCGAGGATCTGCTGGTCCGCGAGGGCTGTGGCAGGGACGACGAAGGGTGGCGCTGGTTGAGAATGAGGTTGAGGTTGGGTGGCAAGTGAAGGTCTCATAAAAAGATGGAAAAACAAGATGAAAAAAGTTAGAAAACGAAAAGAAATGAGGCATTTTTTAAATTTTGAAGTTAATCGGATTAACAAGTTACCAACAACTTTTCACAAACATCGATCTAATTGTAAGCTTGATGAACGATCCAAGATCAAGGTGGATGTGATGCTCCATTTTCACAGTGGGGCATCATAAATCGCATCATGTTTGGATACTTTATTATTAAAAGTAGTTGTTGTAGAACCACTAATGTTTCAATGATGTTAATAAAACTGAATTTTGGCTGTATAATTGCAAAATTGTTGATACCATGGTTATAAAATATGGGGTAACAATTAATTCTTTAAGGGTATTATTTTCAGAGTAGCAGTTGAAAATCCAAACTTAGTTTTGATGAATAAAAAATTAAATTTCTCACTTATTCTTTAACTAAGGTTTAAATCCCAATTCTATAACAACTAATTGAAACTAATTAAATTTTGGAGATGTCAAACAAGTAAAAAAAATTCAAAACTGAGTTCTGACATTCCAAACATAGTTTTGAGAGGACTCCGAGCTTAAGTATAGAGTGAAAAATTAATGGTTTATCGACCCTTGATTAACTAATGTGGGTTGAGATCTCAATATACTTTAACTAATAAAGAGTGAATATATCCCTACTTATTTACTTTATACTCAAACTAACTTTAGAGAAATCTAATCCGTTTTGAGAGGTCCCAACGAGATGGCAAACACACACTATGATGCATTTGTTACTTCGGTAAACAGCTATTTGGATCCATACACCATTTTGGGAATTGATAAATGTAGTTTGCTCGAGAGGCGCAAATAGGATAAAACTTGAACCCTCTCATTTATGATGCTTTATCTGTGAATATATCCCACACCACTCATAAGGAAAAAATATTTAGTCTACTCCTCATCATTTCTTGAAATGATTAATCCGATCTCTAATTAATTTCAAGATTTCAACCGGTACTCCAATTCTACAAATGGATATTTCTCTATTGGCAGAGAAGGCAAGTTCGGCAATCAATATCATGGAAGAGTATATTTCTCTATTGGCAGAGAAGGCAAGTTCGGCAATCGATCTCATGGAAGCGGGGGAAGATTTAGTCAAGGGTACCGTAATGTAGTGGTTGTCAAGTGTTACACACCTAGACATTGAGTATATGTGGAATGGCTCTCTTGTTTCATTTCTTTGTCAAGTGGTCAAATGAAAGAAAGAGATAAACACAAATTTTTTTAATTAATGAACCTACTTAAAATTTCTAAAATTTCTTTTATAGTGTTACCACAGAAGTTCTTTTATAGTGTTATCACAGAATTGATTACTCCTTTTTTTTATGCTTATTCACCTCAATATAGTTCTCCTCAATATTCTCTCTTTCTGTTTACGTGGATTTTTAGTTTAGTCAAATCCGACAAACAAATAATTGGAATCAGATGAATGTAGGCTCAAAGTTATGTGATAATCTCGTTTTCAAGAGTAAACTTTGCAAATAGAACAAATGTCAGTGAACTTGAAGTAAATCATGCCAAGACTAAGACAAGGGCAAAAAACAAACGTGCAGAGAGAGTTGAGAATGCAATAAAGTAAATGCAAAAAGTAAAGAGAAACTTTTAAATGATTGAGAGTAAATAAAAATCGTTTAGAAGAAAGCAATAAAGTACAAAAATGTAAAAGCAAGAAAGTAAAGGACTTGAATTTTAAAGAACAAAGCTTGAAGAAGAAACGAATTGAAAAGACAATTGCACTAAAGTAAATGACTTGAATTGAAAGTGCAGGAAGGGATACTTGATGTTAATCTATTAATCTGCTCGTGTGAGATGTTAGGATTTTGATCAAGAAAAACCAATCTTTTGTATAACGCGAGTGCTACTATTTAAAGTAAACTACAAAATAACAGTCTCCTACAATGCTGACACGTACGTGGCAGTTAAGCCATGTTTTTCTTTACATAAGAAAACCACATAAAATTATCTATCTCGACATGAATATAACTAACTGTCTTGTGTTGGAACCAAAGCGATTATGAATAATGACCCCTCAAAGTTTTGATGTTAACAAAAGGATTAAATTAGATGAACAGAGAGTTTTGTGCACTAATGAATGTGATTTAAGTGTGCAGGTATGAAAGTCCAAAGACTTAAGATCAACAGTCTATCGTAAACTTAACATACGATTCATGGACTCAGTCTCTGGACTGTGATTTTAACTTACTTAAAGCAAACAGCATGCGTTCAACGCTTTGGTCCAGTCATGTTAGAACGTCTAAACGTTTCCTTTAACTTATTCACTATGTTGGACTAACGAATATAAGCACGAAAATGTTAAGCAATATTCAAATATTGTTTTGTAGAAGTTCTCTGAATATAGTACCATCGAATGAATAAGCGCCTATCTATTCCTGACACCAAAGCCTGAATCAATGAAGTTGACTTTACTAAAGAAAGAAAGACAAAAGGCAACTTTCGGGATACAAAGCAACGATCGATGTTAGTTCTACTTTTAGCTTTCTGATAACTTACATCGCTTTTTATAAGACTCAGAACAAATTATCAGGCCAAGCTAGTCTCAACGGGATTATGCATTTAATGCTCATTAGAACGGATCTTTGTTATCATCGTTGAAGAGAAGAATACTAAAGTTTGAAAGCCTATAAATACTGAAGTCTTTGAATAAAAAGATAAGAAGTTATATACACATTTCATATGCGAACAAAGCTCTCACAAACTCATTGAAAGCTTTCAAGTGTTTTAAATCTCTAAGCTAGAAATATTTCATATCTACTCTCTGCGTAGAGTTTTTCAGAGTTGTACTAAATCTTCATATCCTCACACATAGTGAGTTAGAACATTTGGTTAAAACTATTTCAAACAATTTGAGTTGAACCTGTAAAGGCTTATATGTAAAAGAATACTTGGATAACCTGAAGAGGGGTACTTTTTGTTTATTTCATTTGTATATCCTTCACTTATTATTGTCCACTGACTTTTTACTTGTGTGTTCTAATTTTGTTATAGGTAAATGGCAATAGCCAGCAAGTTGGGAGATTCTGGTTGTTAGTGCTGAAAATTATGCAGGTAGTTCAAATCCTGGATTTTCTAAATTTTGGTATATTCATGGGAGTATGTCTTTTGTTTTTGCATTATCATATCTGTATATAGGAACGAAATTTGATTATGATCGATTCTGTTAATTGCATTTGGGATATGATTTGTGTTGATTGTTAAATGCCATTTTTTTAATGCTCCTTCCCGGTTTTGATTGTTGAATGCTATTTTTGGATTGCTGAATGTTGTTTTTTTATTGCCGAATTCAGGAGAATGTGCAAAAAACAACGAAATTAAAAAAAAAAGGGTGGAGAATAGATAGTGCTTCTTTAATAATACGCTATCGTAGTTAATACTAAGATAGCGTTTTATAGTAAACGCGCTGTCATTTACGAGTAACTAAGATAGCTCATCTTTTAGGACGTGTTATCTTTATTCTAAACCCACGTCAGCACAACTTCCAGGCTACGCATTTTCGTGACAACTATTACAACGTTTTGTGAGACAAACGCTATTATAGTGAAATCTACAACAGCGCATCGGAAGCGCTATCGTTGTTTACACCTTACGACTACGCCGAGATAGATAGCGCATGAAAGCGCTATGAAATGCCAAAGTACGCGCTATTAAATGTCAAATCTGTTGTAGTGAAGATTGAAGAAGAAACGAATTGAAAAGACAATTGCACTAAAGTAAATGACTTGAATTGAAAGTAGAAAGCGTGCTTGATGTTAATCGGTTAATCTACCTATGTGAGATGTTAGGATTTTGATCAAGAAAAATCAATCGTTGGTATAACGTGAGTGCTACTATTTATAAGCAAACTATAAAATAACAGCCTCCTACAGTGCTGATAGGTACGTGGCAGTTATTTATTTACATAAGAAAACATAACTGTCTTGATTTTCTTGCGTGCTGACAATATGCTTCTCTCAACCTTATAATTGTCTCACACTTGCATATTGGTATCAATGTCTTTGTCGAATCCATACTTAATTTTCTCCATGAACCACTTGGTCTTTGACACTTTATACCATATTCTATCAAATTTGACCCTTCATGATATCTGTCATAATATCTTCTATAGAATAATAACTTAGCTTCGAATTCACATATCCACTGTGCTTGCTTGTCAAAACAAAAAATTGAAATTCAGCACCCAACACCTACTCAATTACCTTCTTCCTTAGCATTCTCGGCCCAAGGGCGAAGCTAGTGAGGCAAGGGCTTTAGGCCTCCAATTATTTATTTTTTTTACTTACTAGTAGTTACTATATAGTTAGGCCTTAAAAAAAATTTAATTACTATATAGTTAGTATATATAGTTACTTAATTATATAAGAAGACTTGATTCTTTTTAAATGCATATATTGCTTATTTAGTGTTAACGATTTCCGTAACTGTTGTTTCGATAGAAAGAAGTTTTTCAAAACTAAAATTAATAAAATCTCATCTAAGATCAACAAAGTCTCAACAAAGATTACAACAATTTAATAAACTTTAAATAAAAATATAATAATTTAAATAAAATATTGTTATTAGCTTTAAAAAGATCTCGCTTCAAAGTTCGCTTTAGGCCTAAATAAGTATTGGGCCGACCTTGATCCTTAGTACAGTTCTCCTTAGTACACACATACTTAGTATTCGTACAATTTTCCACCACCTAGAGACCTCCTATGGTGATTATGGCTACACTTGAGGTGCTTAATAGTCAAGCTTGGTACCCTAATTCGGGTACCACTGATCAAAGTCTAATGCACAAGCACAATCTCTTAGGCACTGATCAAAACCTTAATTATGGGAAATGCTTAAGGTTTGTCTATCAATTTGTTAACGTGGCTTTTTGGTTAAGGCCTAATCCGACAAGAACAAATACTAGAAATCAAGGGAGTGTGGGTTCTAACGAGTTGCGCGGTAATCTTATAGTTAAATTGTTGTCTAAAATAAGCAAAGTTGACAAAATTCAAGTTCATGTAAGTGATATACAAGACCTTTGCAAGTGAACACTTCTTATGAATTGAGAAGTAAGTTGACGAACAAAGTATTATATATGCATTAAACGAATAAGAGAAATAAAGGTTTTCATAAGAAAACTGTGAACAGTAAGCAAAAAGAAATGTAGAAAAATAAGTAAAAAGAAGAATATTCATTCACGAATGATGAACTCAAAACAAAGTGTTGAATGAATAAGACAATAACATTGAAATAGAAAGGTGGAAGGAGTACTCGATCTTTGATCTGTCAATCTTCTTTGTGATCGAGATATGCAGGATGTTTTATCAAGTTTCCAACCCCTGATTACATTATGCTTGCTACTATTTACAAACATACTCTAAGATAATTGCCTATCTATCTAATTGACACATATACGTGATCGAGATGTGTAGGATGTTTTATCAAGTTTTCAATCCCTGATTACATTATGCTTGCTACTATTTATAGACATACTCTAAGGTAACTGCATATCTATCTAATTGATACATATACGACGGTTAAGCTTCGTCGATATTGCCTTTTATAAAACTTAAATGACTCCTTGGCGAACGAGCACTTGACTTGAAATCTCTTTTCTTTGTTCAAAATCTGCCAAGTAGATGAATATTTAGCCGTGTCGACAACTACGCTTAATATTCCTTATTTGATTTTGTTTTCGATAGCTTTCCCTTTGGCTTTACCTTTTATGTTTGCCAACTTTATTCATCTGTCACAATTTCTTTGCTGTTGTTGAATTCTTTTGGAAGTTGTCTTGTCGACCTGACTTTTCGTCGGCTTCAGAATTTGTTTCTTAAATTCCA
The DNA here is from genome assembly GCA_039655645.1 of Ammopiptanthus mongolicus. Classification (NCBI taxonomy): domain Eukaryota; kingdom Viridiplantae; phylum Streptophyta; class Magnoliopsida; order Fabales; family Fabaceae; genus Ammopiptanthus; species Ammopiptanthus mongolicus. Next base: position 25,597,233 of record CM077343.1, read on the forward strand.
AGACTTAGTGATTCTTTAAATGTCGAGGCTAAGTCAATCTTTAGCAGATTCTTTACTACTTCTTGGACACCTGTCAATTTTTCTTGTCTGTCAGCTCAAACTTTATCTTGAAACTTAGTATTATTTCTTATTCCGCCAATCCTGATCCCTTTTGTCATCCTCTCACTACTTTCGTCGGGAATCCGAAAAATTGAAAATTTTCCTCTAACACAAATCTATTGGTGTTTCCAATTTTTAGTCTCGTTTAATCCTTCAATTTCAGTATCATTAGTTGATTTGTCGCATATTCCTTCGATTACTAAGAATCTAGTCAGTGTTAAGGAAGTCTACTAGCGATTATTCATTTTTCTTTAAGTTTCATGCAACTCATTGCTTTGCTAAATCTCAGGCTGCACAGAGCATTCTGTTGCATGATTCGTTCAAGTGGCAATGTTTGCCTATACATATTCAAAAATCCCACTCTCCCTCGTTTAGCATCAAAGCAACTTTGTTCTATTGAGTGTCTAATCCTATTGCTAGTAGTTGTGTTCCTTCTATTTATTGGAACAATGGGAGCAAGTGGTTATTATAAATGCAATATTACAATTTAGGCTTAATTGCACTTTTGGTCCTCCAAGTATCACGATTGTGCAATTTTGGTCCCCCTGGTTTTAATTGCGCCAATTGGGTCCTCCAAGTATCACGATTGTACAATTTTGGTCCCCCAAGTTTCAATTGCGCCAATTGGGTCCCCCACGTATCATGATTGTGCAATTTTGGTCCCCCAATTATCACGATTGTGCAATTTTTAACATCAGTAGCCTACATAGGGCACGTGGGACTAATTTGACACTTAGTGAAGTCAACTTGACAGTTTACAGGACATTCTTATAAGACAACATTGCCATATCACACAATTTAATGGTCAAATGCACGTCATTAAATGTCACATAAGAATGACATGTAAGCTGTCAAACTAGTCTCATTAATTGTCAAATCAATCGCACATGTGCTTCGTAGGCTGTTGATGTTAAAAGTTGCACAATCGTGATACTTGGAGGACCAAAATTGCACAATCGTGATACTTGGGGATCAAAATTGCACAATCATGATACGTGGGGGACCCAATTGGCACAATTGAAACTTAGGGGACCAAAATTGCACAATTATGATATTTAGAGGACCCAATTGGCGCAATTAAAATCCGGGGGACCAAAATTGCACAATTGTGATACCTGAGGGACCAAAAGTGCAATTAAGCCTACAATTTATTAAAAACCAATTTTATTAGCCATTAAATTTGGTTATGTGGTGGAATCTTTATTTTGGTTTGAAACCAATTTACAGAACTTATTGGTAGCTAGCTGCACGGATTTTGGATTGGGCTTTTGCCAATTTACAGTTTACAGGTCCGTACCGTGATAAATATTTTTATTTTTCATGTGATGATGAGAGAAATACTCTTTCCGTAACAAAATATAAGGAAAAATTGATTTATCTAAGTTATAACAAAATATAAGCAAAAGTTGACTTTTTGCATTATATTTAATAATAATATACCAAAAATGCTCTTCATTTTATTGCACTTAATTAAAATAAGTTTTCATACAATATAATTAATGTGAATAAACAAAGAGGAGTAATTTAGATAATGAAATTACTTTTAAATGAAATTAACAACATTAAATATGATTAACTAATTATCTTATTACGGAGGGAGTACTTTACTTATTAAGCTCACAAAGTCTTATTAGTTTTCTTGAGAAATTCTCAGTTAGATATTTCCTACTATATTATATCTCTTAAGCTCACTATTCAAATCGCACACTATAAATTTTTTGAGATTGATACATTCTCAATGCATTCCTATCATAGCTTTTCTTTGCCAATTTTCTTTTCCAATTTTTATGGTCTGAGACTCTTGGTATTCAAATATTACATTGAATTTGAGTAATCCGAGTAAAGCCTGAAAGATTAATTTGGGGGGTCAAAATTCTGTTAGCATTTATTTTTTTGATTCACAAGATTCAAGATCTTGCTTGAGCTAAAACGAGCTTCTTACAATTTAGACCAATAGTGTTGGTTGCTTTCGTTTCAGTTTTGATAGCCCACAATCTGTCACAAGTGAGATGCATCTTTCATCCATCATAAAGGACATGCAGCAACTATTGGGGTAAATTATTAGAACAGTCCCTCTTGCTTGGGATGGACCTGGTTTCCCTTAGAATTGGCATTGTGCCATCAGTGCCTCCGTAAAGGAAAATCCATCTTAACCTGTTGGAGGTTTTGCCTCTTTTTGTCTGCTTTAACAAGGATACTTGTGTTGGTTTATGCATGTTTCATATATGGGTTTTTCTATCATGTGCAAACTTGCACAGGTTAAAGATTTTAAAAGAGTAAATTCATATGAGAAGTTATGTATTTTATATTTTCAAAAATAAGATGGTTAATTTTTCAATAAATAGTTACTGTTTTTAAGTTTCTTAACATGTGTAAGGTTTCACAGACAAACCCTTCATATATTTGTTCTTCCAAAAGTGCGTAGCCTTTATTATAAGTTAGTTTGCAACTTCATGAACATCACCAAAAAAACAAAGGACTCGGAGAAAGGAAATATAATAAATTCACACACTGAGCTATAAGGATGCTACAATAATAAACAAAACTTGGCTTTATTCTTTTTTGTTGCTATTTCACCAGGAAGGGACACATGCTGTGTACGCAGAATACAGAATGCAAAATGACACCTTTTCTCGTGTATCACTTTCAAACTGCTAGATAGGGAAAGAAAGAAGGGTCAGGTTTGGCTATGGTATCTGTCTGTCATTGATTTGGAGGTTGGAACTTGGAACGTTACCATTGTCGAGAACTTAAAAGGAATTGGGACCCGACCGTGGCAGACAGAAACACATGTTGAATGAGGCTCAGTGGCTCCCTCATTAAAGTTGGAAAAGCCTATATTTAAAACGAATGTTGTTTGGTTATTATCAAGATTTTCAAAATCTGGTTCATATTTAAATTGAAAATAGGGAAACGTGCGTAAACCTTAGTAAACTTTAACTCATTTATAAATAAATACTTTTAACTATTGATTCTTTTCCATTAATTCTCAAACTCTAAGAATTAGTGAAATTTATCATTCTATTAATCCAAAGTTAAATGACTAACGGTGATGGAATCTATCCTGTCAATTTTTCTTAAAGCTCAATGGTTGATTAATTAATTTTTAATTTTTAATTTTTAATTCTTAAAAACGGAGAAGAAGAGCTCCAACGTTCTTTCTTCCATGCGTTTTCTGATTGTGCATCTTCCCCTTTTATTTTTGCAGGTGCCTCAATCTTCTTCTATGTGTTTTCTTTTATTCTTGGGTTCCTTTATCATTCTTCTTTGAGATATTTTCTTCACTTTATTCTTCTTTCCCTCGTTCAGATTTGTTTCTTTCGGCCGTCTAACATCTTCTAAACCACTCTGCCCACCCTGTTGTGTTCTCTGTGTGTGATGAAAAAAAGATGAAAAATCTGTATGATTGCTATAGCCTGCTAATAAAATACTGATAATTAGCCCATTGCAAGAGGAAGAAGACGTACAAACGAAAGAGGAAAGCTCAACTGTTTCTCTGTTTTTATCCTTTTTAAAAAAAATCAAAAGATAAAGATTTAATAATTAAAATAAATAAATAAAATCATTGGATGAGATTTAAGAAAAATGGACGATCAGATTCCATCATCGTTAGTTATTTAACTTTAGGTTAACGGAAGTATCAATTTCACTAATTCTTGGATGATGAGGATTAATTGGGAAGAATCCATAATTGAAGGTGCCTATTTACAAATAAGTTAAAGTTTAAGGGGGTGTATGCATTTTTCTCATGAAAATAAGATAAAGTTTGTTCTTGAAAATTTTGATTTAAAATAATTTTTCTAATCCAAATTTTTTGTGCACTATATCTAATTAGTTTCTCTCTATTTTCACGCTTCTTTTTTTATTTCAAAAATTTAATTTAAAATTTGGTCAAAAAATAAATTTTTATTTTATTTTAGCACTGATTTAAGATAAATATTAACTAAACTAAGAATATTTTAGAATTACTTACAAAATAAAATAACTTTTGTATGACTAATTCATTTTTAAAGTAAATACTCAAGTCCGTCTCTAAGAAAAAATGTGTCTCCCGATTTAGTCCATGAGAAATGAAAAATCCTAACTCGCGCGAATCGCGGGTTGAACGGATCGTCTGCAGGCCTAAGCCCATATACCTAGCAATAGTCCCAGGTAGTTCGCAGTTGTGGAAGGCAGTGAAAATTTTAACTTCTCAAAAGTTTCTAAAAATTTCGAATAACAAAAAGAATCAGAGAGCAAAAAACCAAAAAAAAAAAAAAAAAATAACAGAGAGCAGCAAGAAAACCAGAAACCAAATCAAAGAGCAAAGAAAGCATACATGTGGTGATGATTGAAGGTGGTTCGCGGTGGAGCAAGGAGCAAGGTGGTGGTTCGCCGTGTCAAAAACTTGATTCGTGTCCGTGCGGCGGTGACAGTGAGAATAGAAATGGGAGAGTGAAATGATTCTCTCGTTTGGAGCAGAAATGGGAGAGAACAATAGAGAAGAAGAGTGAAATGTGAAAGTGAAAAGTGAAAGGGGGATGTTCAGCTCCCGGTCCATATCGAACACATACCGACGACCGTTTCTCTATTTCCGATGGGCAAAGACGTCGGTTTGTTAGTAACTTGCGTATCTATGGTCAAAGCCGTCGGTAACATGAAAAAGTACCATTATACGAACAGGCACATACCGAGGGCTTTAATTCCCTTACCGACAGCCACGTCCTTCGATACCTGACAAACTCAATACCGACGGCCCATCCTTTTCGTAATGCACAAATGAAACGTCAGCATTATAGACGTCCAAGCCCTTTGGTAATTGAAAACAACCATACCAGCGACTTAACATGTCGGAAACTTGGCGCCCTTTATGTCGCGCAAAGGCACGCCAAATATACCGACGAATTAAGGTTATGCTGTTGGTAATGGATTTTTCAACACTGACGGCCTAGCCCTGCTGGATCGAGTGCTTACCACTAGGCCAAAAGCTATAGCTGTTAGTCAGGGCGCAACCCTTTCTACTTAATCGTAATATCCCAAGCGCCACGTGTCAATTGTGACTTGACCCCACTTGGGCCTCTGCCACAGGACAATTGATGCCACAACCCGGCAACAATCTCCCCCTCAGCAATTGCTCCCGCTGGGAATCGAACATGTGACCTTGGCTCTGATACCAATTGTTGGATCGAGCGCTTGCCACTAGGCCAAAAGCTATAGCTGTTAGTCAGGGCACAACCCTTTCTACTGAACCGTAACAGCCCAAGCGCCACGTGTCGACTGTGACTTGACCCCACTTGGGCCTTCGCCACGGGACAATTGATGCCACAACGCGGCAACAAGCCCGTCGGAAAGTATGAAGAAAACGTATTGTCTTGTTATAGAGGGCCTAAACTGTCGGAAAGGGTCAAAATCCCGACAGACAAATGGCCGTTGGTAATATTCCATCGAAAACAGCTCATTTTCTTGTAGTGATCATCACCAACATCACTATCGATCGTGAGATTATGAACTTCAATGATGGCCTGTCATCTTCCAGCTTTTACGGCGATGCAAAAAGTCCAAAATGCCTTCACCTCATCGCCACCCTCGGCGGCAGGGTCAAGGTGTGCACGGTGCATTCCATGGTTGTGTTGACTCGATCGGATCCTCCATCATATGGGTTGTTCAACCTAGCACTCTAGGACACTCTGAAATAGTTGCTGGCCTTTGAGAAGGATAACAAATCACCCTTCAACGTCAACTGCATAAGTCAAAAAACCAAATTTGCGTAATACAAGCATTCCGGTACAAATCCAAATCCACCCATTTAAACAAAAATAAAAAAGAAAGAAGAGAAGAAAGGAAACAACAGTTGCGTCTCCTACTGTGTAACCACCGCGAGCACCGCCGCTGCATGTCATCGCAAGCCAAACGATGTCTTTGCTGTCGCGCTTCATCCAGCTTTGCCACCACTATCGTCTGGTCCAAGTCGTGCTCTGTCCACGCGAATATGGCCATCGTTTGCTGCCTGTTTAAAAATGGTGTAACTAACAAGGAAGAATAAAGGTTAGAGAGAGAAAAGAAAACAAAAAAGGAAAAATCAAGGAAATTACAACTAACTCCAAACTTTATTACATGTAAGTCCTTGTAACTTATTTTTTACCAATAACTTCAATTTTTTTCTACTATTGCAAGTCAAAATTGAACACCATCTGTGGTGCCCAAGCCTTTGGGCACCACAATAAAACTCGCCCCGTACAAGGGCCTAACTTGGCTACGCCCTTAAAATCATGCGCAAGGAATTTAGCCTAATTAATATGAAAGCTAATATATAGGGATTCGAATTCCTTGTAATCATAAAATCCCTACATTCACGTATTCACCTTAATTTATGGTCAGGATCTCATGCACTTACTTTGGTATTTATATATTTGTCATACACAATAATTAGTCACCAGTCAAGATCTTCTGCTATCAGAAAGGTGACCAAAGAGAATCCATTTGCAATTTAAAGATACCCTGACTTGAAAAGAAAGAAAAAGAAAAAGTACTCTCAACATCTTAGGCCCCATTTATTTAAACTTAAAAGAACAGATTAAATTGATATGCACTGTCAGTGTAAAGATTTTTTACATTGTCAACCAATCATAAACTGCCACATCCGTAAAAATGTTCCACTTTTATTCTAACTACCTTAAACATCATCCATACTATGATTTTTGATTGGTTGACAATGTAAAAAACTTTAAATTGTCAATAAATAGCAATTAAACTCCAAAAAAAAAAAATATTGTTCAGAAGTATTTTGGGAGAAATATTTTTATGAGAAATTTAAAAATTCAGCTAAAAGCTAAATTTTAGCTTCTCTTTTTCACATAAACATTTTGGTAATAATCCAATCAAACAAAATGTTAAAAGTGAATTTTAATATATATATATAATTTTCTTAAGAAAATCGGATTGGCGCATTCAAGAGCAGAATGGTTACCATGATTTGTAATATTACAAAGGCTAAATACAAGAAGTAGATTGAAAATGCTGAATATAATTCAAGCTGTGACGTCCTCAAGTTCCACTCGAGGAAATCCCATTATATTAGAACTCACTTATACTGTTAACTATAACTTAGTGATTACGCGCTTATTAAAACGACGATAACATGCATCCAACATGTCAACGCATGACATCAGAGTAAACGCAACAGGATAAATGAAAACACACACAGGACAGATATATATATATATATATATATATATATATATATATATATATATATATATATATATATATATATATATATATATATATATATATACATGGTGGCCCTATCAGTAGGGCTAAGTACATATACAAACAGAAATACAAATGAAAGCGAAAATACAACATGAACATCAAAGGGACTCTAACCCTCGAACTCACATACTCTCCCCATCCCCTCTCAAAATACATAAAAAAGAGTCTCACCTCATATCCTATGACAGACGCACTAGCGACGTCACGTCCTCAACGACGTGAAAGTCAAGAGCTACCCTGTCCTTCCCCATACCTGCCCCTATAAACCCGCAGGGGCACATAATCCGAGGAAGAACTAGACATAACGATCTGCCTACGCTGCCAGCTCTCAAATACCGCTCTGACCTCCGATGTTGCCCTCTCAGCACGAAGCCTCTGCGACTCGTCACGTGAGATGATGCTGGGGCAACCCACATAAAACCCTGCTCTCGCGGCCTGGGTGGGTGCCACATCTGGGGTAACGGAAAAAACTGGACTACTCTGTACGATCCCATGATGTCCGCTCGTGGTGGAGTACCACCCCGAAACAGCAAGCTGACTAGTCCGATGTACACGGTCAAAAACGTAGAGGGGTCCACCTGCCACCCCTTCTCGTCGTGGTAGATGATCTCAAGTTCGCCAGCGTCGGGATCCCCAGTGCTGTCTGGAGGAAGGGATGCATCCTCGGGTCCATAATCACCTCCAGCTAACTCGTCATCTGCTCGCAGATCGATAACATACAAGAAAATATAGGGAGATAAGATATACAACACATCTATAACAGGGATGATGCAATTCAGAACATATAGCAAACATAACCATCTCTCAATACCACGATACTACGGTCGTTCCCTAGATAGATGTACACATACTCTTTCTATGCATGCCGGCTGGTACTAAACACCCTACTAAGGGCAACGTCACGTCCGCATATTGGACAACAAGTTGGTTCGTTCCGGTAATCCATTCCGCTCATCGTGACCCATAAGAGTGCATCATCGCTCAACTGTCCCAAACAAAGAGGGTTAACTGGGCCTCCTCGGAAGATCCACTGGCAATTGGAAAGATTCAGGGTTCAGTCAGGATAATAGGACGTGCCCAAGACTACCACGACATGATAGGTGCTACCATACCGGTCTTATGTGGGTACACATGTGTCCGGTATATCCCCAAGATCATGCAGAACTATCCTTCCGTTTTCGGCATCCGTGTAACACCCCAATTTTCATGCTTTCTAAGATCGATAAATTATATAAATGAGTTTATATTTTTATCTGAGGTTTAGAAAATGAAATTAAATAAACTAAGGCCATATTCATACTCTACGCTATCGTAGGGAGTTACGGTTAAATTTTGGGTTGAAAATTCTGACGGAGCTCGGTTGCGTTGTCACTGACAGTAAGATTTTACTGATTAGAAGGCATAAGTTTGACTCGTGAACGAAACAGTTAAGTTTAGAATCGAATTTCCAACAATTTTGATAAAATTGGTTTTTCGCACTAAAAAGTTAAATAATATAAGTTATTCGGGCGAAATCTCAAATCGGGTGAAGAACAGAGCTGAATAGGCATTTACCGAGACCCGATAATGGATAAAATTGAAGTCACGTCAGGTCAAATCACCCAGGAAGGCGTGTTAGTATCATGATGACTTTAGAAATTATCTGGACGCGAAAGGACCAAAATACCCCGAACCTTTTTCATATTTACCATTTGTCCTTGTATGAAAAGACCATTTTGCCCCTTCAGTGAAATTTTTTGGACCTCCTTGTTCCTCCTCTTCTCTCACACGCCCCACCCTCCTTCAAGATGGCTTCATCCATTTTTTCTTTACAACTTCATCTTCTTCCTTTCTTGCTCTCTTTTTCTTAAGAAATCCTCAAGTGATTTTGTGAAGAAAAGTTGATAATCTTGCTCACTTTCATCCTCTAAGAGGTATGAACCCTTCATTTGATCTCTTAATCTTCATGTTCTTCATTGAAATCTTGCGTTTTCAAGCTTTGTTCAAGTTTAAGCTTCAAACTTCATAAATCTCTAGAAAATCATAGAACAATTCTTTTAATGTGAAATCAATTTCTATGATCTAGTGTTATCCTTCTCTATCACTATCAAAGAGCATGTAATCAAATGACATTCCTAGCCTATTTTTCTCGGAGGTGGCCGAACCATGAACTTAGGGGAAACCATGATTTTTTTATTCAAGTTTTGAGTAATGGGACTTGATCTAGTGTTATGTATGTTTAAGGATCATTGATCCAAGAGTTAGGAACTTTTAGATATCTTTAACATATTTTTCTCAATGATGGCCGAACCTAGCTTGTGTGAAAACTATAAGTTTTGCTTCAAGTTTTTGTGTAATGAAATGTACTTTAGTGTTGTGTATACTTGATGATCATTCATCCAAGAGTTAGAAATTTTTAGACATCTGTAGCTATTTTAAACCTTGATGGCCGAACCTAAGTCCTAAGAGACAAAGAGATATACTTTTGTGATTGTTAAAGTTGTGATTTGTTGTGAAGGATCAGATCGTGTTCGATCGCCCTAAAGCGTGCTAAAGTGCCTGTTACGGAGCTGTGTTCGAGAGCTTGTGCAGGAAGGCGAGCGTACGTAGCAGTTTCAAGTGGGGAGAAAGAACTGTTATCGTCGGGAAGGCAAGCTTAGTATTGCCTGTATATATGTTTAGGGGAATCTTAAACCCTACTAGAGGTTGAGCCCCGGACAAAGTACCTGGACCCTAGATGTAAGTACCTTTGGGCTATCACCACTAAGATGATAATCTCGAAGATGTGATTGATTGAGGTTGATATGTTGAACTGCTTATGTGCTTATCTGTTGATCGGTTATGTTGAACTACCAATGTGATTAGTTGTTTATCTGTCAACGTGATGATATCTGTATTGGCATATTTATTGTCGCGATATTTTATTATTGTGATTGGTTGGATGATTATTGATGAGAGTATAGTGAGATTGTGATGCTGTTCGGATTGATACCGTCGTGGTCCTAACCACGGAGTCGTGGTTCGTGGACGCAAAGCATCGTGATGTTGATGTTGATGTGGATGCAATGCATCGTGGCTGTGGCCGAGTGCTTAGGTGTGAGGTTCCGGTATCAATCTGCGATGGATGTTTGTTGCATATCATAGCATTTCATACCATATCATATTTGGCCCCAAAGGGGGATGTCCAATTGGGCACGTGATGTTTTTAATCCCGAGACGGGATGTCCAATTCGGGACATGATGTTTTTAATCCTTATGAGGATGTCCAATTGGGGACGTGATGTTATTAATCCCGACAGGGATGTCCAACTAGGGACATGATGATATTGGCCTACATGCATATAGGAATGATGACATGCATATGGGGATTAGTATCCTGAGAGAGTGACTTTTGAGATGTTTGTGTTGTATGACCCAAGAGATGGTTGTTGGCGTGTTACATGTTTTCTATGTGTTGTGTGCTGCATGTCTATATGTTATACTATTGCCTCTCTCTCATATTTGATGATGCATGTTTCTTATCTCCCTGTATTTTATCCATGTGTTTATTTTATTTTATGGAAGACCCCGTGGAAGAACCAGTTGCTGAGGAGCTGGATGACACTCCTTAAGAGCCTGATGCCGGTGGACGAGCCACAAACCCTAATTCCGACGGTTTTGAGTGTTAGACCAGAAGAGTGGCTAGCCTGAGAGTTTCCCTCTATCTTTTGATGTATTTTGCTTATAGTCTATACTGATGTACTCTGTATGTATACATTACTACTGTAGCCCTACTGACAGGGCAACCGATGCATACACATATATCTTATATTTTATAGTTGTGTACTCTAATGTGCTGCGTGCCTTAATTTAGTTTCATTTCCGCTTTTAATCTTCTGCTTCACTTCGTATTAATAAGGCACACTAACGTTTATAATACGACTAAGGATAGTTAATATCTTAGGTTCTTCAATGGGACGGCGGGTCATCTCATTTAGTGGTATCAGAGCAGTTTGGTTCTACAACGAGCCTTGAGGGTCATTGAGACCACACAGTCCGGGTTGGAGCCGGAAAATAGTGGAGTCTGGAACCATTACTGCAGGTCTAGGAACTAGTATGTATACAGCTATATGGACTACTCTTACCTCCCCGACGTGTGTAACTCTTTCTCCCCACCTGATAGCAAACATAGCGTTAATCGCGAACACAACGAGAACTCCTTGCTCCTCTCCTTGCCTTCACAGCCGTAGTCACTTGCTCCAAAAAGGGTTTCGCATGCAACTTCCAAACTTGCCCTAATCACAGAAATAGCACGTAGGCTATAGCATTAACCCTAATACGAAGTTAAAACCATGAAAAGAAGCTTAAACCAAAAGATAACATTGTATAGGTACAATGTAGGTAGATACGGAACCTCGGCTTACCCTCATCGAATCAGAAAAGCAAATCGATATAATTGGAGTAGGAGTCGCGTTGATCACGAAAACACGATCGGAATTGGAATCGGACTAATGAATGAATCACGAACTTGCACTACAAAAAAATGGCAAAATCGCAATCGTAGTATTTGGTTGCTATACATCAAAAGTCGGTCACTAATTTAATTAGCGACCGAATTTGCAACTGAATAGTAGTGGTGGCGAAAGGCATGGTCGCTAAGGCCCCCGCGACCGAATTTTAATTTGGTCGCTATTAGTGACCGAATTATCCGTCGCAATACTTAATATTTCGGTCGCTATGCTTTTGGTCGCATTATATCAAATAACCAAAATTAGCGACTTGATATTTCGCAGCTAATTCGGTCGTTAATCTGCGACTATTTATATTACCAGTGACTGATATTTCGGCCGCTAAATTGGGAGTGGATTTTTTAAAAGGCGGCGACCGATATATCGGTGGCTAATTCGGTCGCTGTAATTTTCCTTTCTTTTTTTAAAATTTTTTTTAATAAATTTTTTTAATTCATTATTATGATAATACATAAAAATCAATTGGATTCTTTTCAAATTATTGTTATTGATTAGAATTAAAAAAAACATTTAAAATATTAAATATATTAAGTAATGCTATAAATGTATTAAGCAAAACTTTAATATGGAGAAGGGGGCGAGGCGAGAAGTCATCTAGAACGTCAAACCTAATGTAAACAAAACTCGTCCATAATTTAAATAAAATAAAAATGTAACAAACTAAAATGTATCAAAAATCAAAATGGAGGCGGAGGCGGAAAGTCATCCTCGTCATCCTCGGCGGCAGCGTCCTCTAGAGAAGGAGAAGGCACAACTAGATGAGGGGGTGGCACAACAGGAGGCTGGATCCTCATATGCTCCATCACCATTAGTAGATGCTGACCTTGCTCCACTGTCGTCTGCGTTAGCTGATGAGCAATCTGCTCCGCCATCAATCGTTCCCTCTCAGTCTTCTCCCTGAGTTCGGCGTTAAGCTATGTAATGGTGTCCTGCATCTGCTCGAACTGCTCTGAAGGGACGGTACCTGCGCAAGACGAAGTAGGCGTGCCAGATGATGAGGCAATAAACTCGTCGCCCAAGTGGCCGAGGCCATACACGTGCCCCTTCTTGTTCCTACCTCCGACGACCTCCAAATATGGCATTGTCGTCGATGGAGATCGGGGGCCCTCACCAGATAAAACCTCATCTTGTGAGGCACGTGATATGACCTCATCCCGCCTATGATTATATGTGTCCTGCGAAGTATAGTAGAAGATCATTAGTTACAATTATAATATTAACAAGTAATAATAAATCACAAGTTTTAATTAAGTTTGTTTTTTACATACTGCATAGTTACGAGCCTTATCATTGACCCATTCCCCTGACTTTAACTTTTTGGTCTTTTCCACCAACTCCATAGCGGTCGGGGGTCGCTGTAACTCCGCAGCCTGCATATATTTAGATATTTTTTAAATTCATAATATGTGCAATAAATACAAACTAAGTACTGTCCTAAAATATCATTTAAACTTACCAACTCATCAAAGTGGGCGGCGGCCGATTTAGAGCCGTCGGTGTAGGCAGATGCCCCTCCATCAATAGCTCGATTACGTCGAGCGGTAGCGCGCTTCTCCTTGAACTTCGGAGTGGCCCAATGTTGTTCCACGCCCTCCTTGATCACCGGATCCATCCAGTTACCCTTATCCTGATCGGTTCTGAGCTTATTCATTGTGTTTTTCATAGCTAAAGAACCTTTATGCTCAAAACTGGTCCTAACGGTGTCCTTAATATGTGAAGCTCACCTATACGATTTCTGCAAGAAGCACTTATTAGTCAAGCTTAAGAATAAAGCATTAAACCTAAAGTAAATGTAATTAAATATTTTAATAAATTATTACCTTAAACTCTCGAAAGAACATGTCCCTAACGTCTTGAGGGATGGCCTTCCAACTAGGCTATGCAACATCAAATTTTTGTTTGAGGATCTTCGAAATGGTATCGGAAAGGCCCTTCGCAGGTATAAAGTTGCGGGAAAAATAATTAAACAATATTTTAAATATGACCTTAAAGTAAATTAATCACATTTATATATAATTAAATTAAATTAACTTACTTATTCTTGCCCCTAGGGACAAGAAGCGTCCTCCGATCAGTCGAATCCTGGCTCTCATGTGGCGCCACTGATGATGACGGTCCAATCGACGTCCTGACATCCGAGGCTGGTGTAGCTGGTGCCGATCCATCACCCGTGGGCCTAGCTGCAGATATACTGCCAGGAGTGACTCTGTCAGAAGCTGGCGGGTCGATGGTGGGAGAATCTCTCCCAGAACGACCTCTGCCACGACCTCTATCACGATCTCTGACAGGGACTCTGCCACCACGCTGGCCTTTGCCTCTGGACGAGTCTGCCATCTGTTTGAAAAAAAAAAGGATATGTAAAATCATAATACTAACTAATTGATTAACTATAACAAAAACGAATAAACGTAACAAATGAATAATACATAAGTTACCTAAATTGTATTTGTATCACTGAAATCACTCTCACTCTCACTCTCACTCTGACTTGATTGAATTGTGTCTTCGCTAGATTCTTTCAAGTCAGACTGGTTCATTAACTCTCTATCAACTTCTTCCCCACCGCCAGCAACGTCCGCGATGATACGTGGGCCCCTACAAACTCATCATCTTGGTAAGGAACATCTTTCTCATGTTGATTGATTATGTTATTAGTAATTGTACTGCGAGCCTTTATCTTGATGACACCCAACCAGCCTTGATGTCCCTAGGTATATGACGTGTAATAAACCTGCTCTGCTTGTTGTACAAATATGAATGGATCGTATGCTTTATTATATCTACGAGATTGCTTAACTTCAACAATGCCATATTTTTTTATCTATTTTTGTCCCTACGTTAAGAGTACGATTAAACCAATTACACTTGAAGAGAACTAACTTCATCATGGGGAAACCGGCATACTCAATTTCAATAATGTCAGTTAGAATCCCATAAAAATTGTCATCTAATTGACCATCAGTGTCTCGTACACAAACACCATAATTACATGACTGCATTCCTTCACTCCTTTGTTTTGTGTGAAATTTATATCCATTTACAATGTAACGATTCCATGATGTAACCGATCTTTTAGGCCCCAATGCCAAATTGGTCAACAAGGGATTTTGAGCAATACTTATTGGATCTAGAACCTACAAATTTTAACAATTGAGCGTATAAATCATACTAATAGAAGAAAAAGTTGTGTAATAACTCAAGACACTCGAACTTACATATTGTTTGAACCACATAGGAAAGTGAGAAGTAATTTCCCAATCAATCTGAGCTTCTGAAATGTCATGTTGGATCTCCCTTAGAAAATTGGCATACATACTACACACGGAGGTTCAAAACTAGGCAATTAATGAAACTAAATGACAACAAAATTAATAAAACACAATGTACACACTTACTCTAAATATAGCGACACCTCTTCACAATTTTGAAGAATGTACAAATGAGCAGTGCAACACCCTTTCCCGAGTATCACATTCCCGAACGTTTATAAGGCCGAAAATATTTATTAATGCGGAAAATACGATTTTTCTTTTTCTTTTCTTTTCATAAAGATGTAATGGGATTAGTAAAGGTAATAAATAATACTAATAAGTGAACTTAGGTTCACCATGCATTTCTAGAACATATTGTATTATAAATACAAAAACAGAAAACAAAAAACAGAAACATCAACATTACTATATACAGACATAAGTCTAATGTATGACTGACATAAGAAAATACAATAAGTACTAGGAGTCATAGCTCCCAAAAGGTACTACAAAAACTGACATAGTCTGGCCGACAACAAAACTACAACAGCAAAAGAGTCCACCTCCGAACTCAAAGGGACTGCGGAACCGAACCATCGTCACGTCCATCTGTTCAAGCATCAACAGCAAGTACCAGCAGAAAACATACAGATATGGGTGAGATTCCCGTTCATCAACACAACAAAACAGCAGTAGCAAAAACGGGACGACTCACCGGGTAACAACGTACCCAACATGCTTACAAGGTTCTCAGTATAAATCATGTTAAGCAGTTAACAACATAATATCGTGCTAAACATTTAACAGCATAATATAAGGTATTCTTAAACAGTACAACGATGTATAACAGTAAATGTAAACATCAATAGCCATAAACATCAATAGCCATGCAATGCAATGCAATGTATATGACTCAATGTCAATGTCACTGGGTACTACTCTGACCCCCTACTCCATGGAGCTAACAAAACATTCGGAGAGAGTGAATGGGAGGACATGTTCTGGTTTCTGCCAGCCATGAGCAAGATGCTACAACATTCGTAACGTGCACGTATCTGGCTTTACGGTAACACTCTCGACCAAACATGAAAAGTACGGCATCTAGTAGAGGATATCAGTGTATTGCACGGATTCGCCACGACACAGAAGAATCACCAACTGGTCACATGTCAGCCCTTCCAACCCTGATACCTCCAAAAAGACCATTGAAGATCGTCACCGTAAGATTCGCACCCGCATCAAGGTGTAAGCTCAACTCCTAGGCTCAAGGCCTTACAACTATGCACATGAAATGCCAATGCTTACACAAAGCAGATGCGATAAAACAATGTCTATCCATTGGATAAACCTCAAGGTTCACTAAGGTTCTCTTCCTTAGAAACCACACACGTCTTTGTTTTATAAAACAGTTATCCATCGGATAAAACAATTATCCATCGGATAAATATCTCGTGATTCCTTTGGAATGATCCAGACTGTTTTCAGAATCGCCGACTGTCCCCACAAACCAACACAAGTCTTTTCAGCGTGTTTTGTCCTCACTCACACGCTTTCTAGGAAACTTCCCAGAAGGTCACCCATCCCATAATTACTCTAAGTCAAGCACGCTTAACTATAAAGTTCTTATGTTCTAAGCTCCCGAAAAGAAGATAAATCTTGTTGGTATGGGTAGTACCAATCAATTCTTATATGCCTTCCCTTAACTATACAGTCCCATACCTACATAGCCTCAGGATTCCTTCCACTGTACAGTCCCATACCTGCACAGCCTCAGGATCTCTCTCATTCCAGTTATCACAAGACAGAAACAATTGAACGATTAACCTAGATCCGAATCATCGGTCCGTCATCGAACTACTGTTTCGAAAACCAAAACGTTTCGTCTTTGTGTTTACGTCTTATGAATTATGTCTCAAGTCCTAAGCATTATGAATAAGGATTGAGAATCCTCTTAGATAAGTCTTTAAGCCTTTCTAAGATATTAATCCCTTGTTTTTCAATTAAGGAAACAAGTGTTGATTTCACTTAAGTCTTATGAACTCATTGATGTACTAAGTCATCAATGGTATAGTACATGGTCTTGTTCCACCACATACCATACTTAATTAACCCTTGTCTTCAACTCTAAGTTAATTATTTAACTTAGGTTTTTCACGCGTAAAACTTTACGATTGAGTTAGAAAACTACTTTTGTAAACCAAACAACTTTTACGATTGAAAACTCATTTGATTTGAAACAACATTTGAACTACTTACTTCACTTCTAGAATTTTCTAAAACATGAAATTCGCTTAGCGAGAGTACATTCGCTTAGCTAAATTAAGGTAGTGATTCCTTTCTCGCGGGGCGAACAGAAGTTTCGCGTCGCGAGGCTGAGAGTTATATTTGCTCCTTACACAAATCCTCTGTATCGCGAGGCGAATATTGTATCGCGTCGCGAGGCAGAGAACTGTATTTCAAACCGAACTTCTGCATCGCGAGGCGATAATTGTCTCGCGTCGCGAGGCAGAGCTGCAATTCTTCACTGCTTAGGCGGTTCGCGGGGCGAGAACTACTTCGCTACGCGAGGCAGAGAAGCTGCATCTTTGCTGCTCGGGCTAGTCCACTGTCTCGCGAGGCGAGGCAATGTCAGCCTGGCGAATGCCTTATCTTCCCTCTGTCTCGCGAGGCAAGACGGGGTTCGCTGGGCGAGTGCCCTGTTTTTCATTTTCTCTAACTCCTTCATTATTTCTTCTTTTGAAACACTTAGTTTGATTAACAAACCTATGGCTAAAGAAAAGACATTTTCCACTTTGGTGACACACTTAAAAGGTTAAAACTTCATTTGATCTTTGGATCAAAATCACTTTTGTTTCTCTTTGAAAACATAGGTTATGAAATCATGTTTTTCTTACTTCAAAACCTTGCTAGATCAAGAACAACACATGTCCTTATATTTCCTCTTACTAAGGCCACAAGCCTACTCCAATGAAAAATGGAGACTTTGCTTCACCAACTAAGCAAATATAGCTCAAAAGCTCACACCAATTATGACAAACCACAATTACACCTTATTACATCATAACCAAAACATACAAGTCCATCACACATCATAGTCTCATGACCAAGCATAAAAGTCCATACTTGATCTAGTGATCATAGTAGGTTTTTCAACATACATGGAAATGATTTTCATTCAATCATATCTTCACCAACATATGCTAAAGCACACTATAACATACTCAAGTAAACTCATCATGACAATCTTGTTCTCCAAGAGAATTTAACAAAACTTAACATATAAAAGTGAACCCAAACTAAAGGGTTTCACCCACACATAAAGTAAACAACCATCTTCACCACCACCATCTTGGTGTGATGAGGTTCTTCTCCCCATACCTGTTGAAGAGCAGATTCCCGGATCAAAGTCGGTTGATCGGTTTGTGAACCTTCTGATAATTGTCACCAACTACAAACAACCAAACAATCAAACATTAAACAACAATCAAACCAAACTCAACAATTCTCACAAAGAGGGTTTCGGCCACCCTAAAGAGAATAAAGCTAGGAATTGATCTTGGTTTTCCATTTCATGGATTCAAAGGCATTAGGAAAGCTAAGAATGAAATCAAGTGTTAGAAATCAAAAATTGATGAAAACACTATTCATCATCATCAAGAAGGGTTCGGCCCTAATGTGCTTTTTGAGCTATGATGAGAGTTGAATCATAAGCTCTAGGGTTTAGATAGAGAATGATGAGGTGAGTTCAAAGAACTTGGTCTTACCTCAAAAGGATTTTTCTACAATTTCCTATGGATTTTCAAAGTTTTGGATCTAAGAAATTCTTTTCTTGAAAATGGATCTTGATCTTGAAATAAAGAGATATTCAAGAAGCTAAGAGATCATAGAAGTGATCTTACCTTGAAATGATGGAAGATTGCTCAAGGAATCAAGTGATTCCAACAAGTGATTCAAGCTTTTCAAGAAGAAAAATGGAGTTTCTCCTCAAGAACAACAATGGTGTTCTTCTTTGGGCAGAAATTTCGTGAATGAGGGGCTGGATGGGCTGAGTTCAGCCTTTAAAACAAGTCACTTAAGGGCAAAAAGGTCATTTGCCAAAAGGGTAAAATGGTAAAAGTGCAAAAGACTAAGGTTAGGGGCATTTTGTTCATTTCGCATCTAGATTTTCCCGAACGTCATGATGACTCTGGCATACTCTCCCAAGTGTCCTGGGATGTTGTGATATCAAGATTATCTTTTGGCGAGTCCCGGTAAATCCATATGTGGCTCCGTTCGTCACCCGATTGAGAATTCCGCCCGAACGAAGGTCAGGAAGTTATTTTTCTGAAATTTTTACAAAATTTAACCAAAACGTAGAGAATCAAATTCTAAGACTTACTGTCTCGTTCACGGGTCCATCTGAGGTCTTCTGAGCAGTAAAATCATACTGTCAGTGTAAAAACGCAGATCGGACTCCGTTTGAGTTTTTGACTCAAAACTTAATCGTAGCTTCCTACGATATCGTCGAGCATGACTATGGTCTCGGAATATTTTATTTCTATTCCTAAGACCTCGAATAAAATACATACGTTAAAATACTGAAAAATTATAAAACGTGAAAATCGGGGCGTTACAAGCAGCATTAATGTCATGTTGGTCCAAGAAATATCCTTTGGATTTGCCACTAAATTTGCCTGGATAATTGAATATTGATATAGGAGGACTAGACGAACAACCTTCACTTGAATCAACATTACGTGGCATTCTAGTCCTTCTCGTGTCAATTTCATCCGCATAGTAATAAGAGGCAAAGGTAGATGTCTCCTCCACTAAGTAGGCTTCACAAATGGAACCTTCTACTCGAGCCTTGTTCTTGACTTTGTGTTTCAAGGAGTGCAAAAACCTAATTAAAAGGTATACATACAATTAAAACATATAAAAAGAGGACGACATGGACTTACAATTATAATAAAAATATTTGAGGTTGTATACCTCTCAAAGGGATACATGCAGCGATATTGGATAGGACCGCCAACTCTTGCTTCGTAAGGCAGGTGAATTGGAAGATGTTCCATTGAATCGAAGAAGCTTGGGGGAAAGATTTATTCTAACTTACATAACAATACAGGTATACTCTCTTCCATAACCTTTAATTGTTCCACATATAGTGTTGTCGAAGTTAGCTCCCTAAAAAAATGGTTCAGCTCAACAAGTGGCTTCCAAATTGGTTTCCGTAACGAGTCGAATGCAATAGGAAGCAACCGTTGCATGAATACGTGACAATCATGGCTCTTCATTCCATGTAACTTTGCCTCCCTAATGTCGACACATCTACCCAAATTGGAAGCATACCCATCAGGCAACTTGAGTTGTTTAACCCATTTACAGACAGCTACTCTTTGGGGTTTGCTTAGTGTATAACTTGCCTTCGGTTTCATAAGTCTGCCACCACCACGGTCTTTCAACTCAAACTCCTTCCGATTACATATTTCAGCTAAATCCAATCGGGCTTTATTTGTATCCTTTGTCCTCCCCTTGATGTCCATGACAGTGTCAAACATATTCATAAACACATTCCTCTCAGTATGCATGACATCGGTGTTGTGATGGAGAAGGTGTTTTCTCCAATATGGCAACCTCCAAAATATACTTTGTTTGGTCCAATTATGCTTAACACCATAATCAGGAATATGTTCTCCTTGCGATTCATGAATGAGCGGTAAGGACTCTACTCTCTGCCATACATTGGGACCAGACAAACGCGATGGAGGGGGTGTAGTCTCCGCGACACGTTTCTTGAATGCTTTTTTATTCTTCCTATAAGGATGATCTAGTGGAAGGAATTGGCGATGACAATCAAAATATGAGGTCTTTCGACTATTTTTAAGTGTGAATGCCTTCGATCGATCCATACATATTGGGAAGTCATTGATTGTCCACATCAAAGCTGCCTTCATCATGAAATTTTGCCTCAATGATACATCATAAGTTAACACGCCATCATTCCACAATGTTGTCAACTCATCTATGAGCGACTGCAAGTACACATCAATCTTCCCATTTGGATTAGACGGACCCGGTATTATGACTGTTAGGAACATAAACTCCCGCTTCATGTACATCCCAGGGGGAAGATTGTATGGAGTTAGGATAACCAGCCAACAAGAATAAGGTTTTCCAGATTGATAAAAAGGATTAAATCCATCCGTACATAAACCCAATCGGACGTTCCGAGGGTCCTTTGAAAACGTTAGATGCACCCTATCAAAATGCTTCCAAGCTTCTCCATCTGATGGATAACACAAGACATCTTGCTCCCTCTGATTCTCACTGTGCACCTCATGTGAGATGCAGTGGCCATTGAAGAGTACAATCTTTTAAGTCCTCGGACGAGCGGAAAGTACCACATTTTTTTAACAGAAGTCTTCTTCTCAACGCCCCTTCTAGTGGTTGTCATGTACCGATCCGCTCCACAAAAGTTGCATTGTGTTATGCTATCCACCAAATTAACCTTGTAGTACAACATACATCCATTCAAGCAACAATCAATTTTCAAACAACCAAGGCGCAAATTCTCCACAGACTTTTTAGCCTGATAAAAATTGATAAGAAACCGATTGTCCTCTGGCGTCATCTCGCCCATAAGTTGGGCAATTCGATTAAAACAACCTTCTAGCATATTATAATCAGATTTGATGCTCAAAGCTGCCAAAGAAGTCGACAATTCTGAGTGCTTTCAACATCCTTCCCACAATGGAGCTTTTGCAACACCCCGGATGTCAAAGAATCTCTGAGTTTCGACATTCAGATCCTCGTCTGTGTATTGGGAGCCCATTCCCTCATCTTGTTCTATTGCATGACCAACTGAGGGTCCAACATGATCCATGATCATCTGCTCGGAAGGATTCAATTCTTCCCTCTGCTCACCACTTCCATAGTATGAACCTTCGAAAACCGCAGGTGTAAAATCTGGCAAGAACTCACCATGGTTGCTCCACCAATAGTAATCAGCCATGAACCTTTTCTCGTAAAGATCAACCACCACTTCACCCACGTATTTAAAAGCTTTACACTTGCATCTGGAGCAAGGACACCTCAACTTATCATCGCCCCGCCTTATAAATCTGTCCTGACTAATAAGAAACTCTATAAACTCACCTACTCCAACTCTGAACTCTTCCATAAGACGTTTATTACGATCCAACCTATGATACATCCACATCCGATTTTTCGGAATCTCCATTGCTGCCAACTCAAGCAACTTACAGCGGCTTGTATTATGGGTTATTCCAACATCTCCATCAATCTCCTTCCTTATGACAAGGTATGAACCTATCCCATTCGAGAAAAAACCTTTACCACACTCTATTAATACTAGTTATTCCCAGGGCCAAATGCCTTATAATTAATGAAATTTCAGCAGCATTTCCTTCGGTCTCCAAGTACACGACTTGAACGAGGTCAGATCTACCACGATCAAGTATGTACCGGGAGAACAAAAAAGAGATGCATCAAACCAAAATTTCATCAAGTATATAAGACATTTAAATGTGGAAATGAATATTATACGAGTGTGAAAAAGGTTTCACCCCAAACTGTCCCACTTGGACAATTCAAGATTCAATACAATGAGCATTCGTACCTTAAGAAGGTAAGCATACTCATTAATATTGGAACTCAAATGGGAAACTAAGGCTTTTGAAAATAATTAACTCTAAGAAAGTAGAATCATTATCTTATATATCAGGGGTACTGCAGAAACTTGAATAAAATTTTCAAGCAAAAAAATCACATCCTATTGAGTTCAGCTCTCCACTAACAAACAACACATAATTGGCAAACACATGCATAAATTCTAAATTATCAGCACACAACCAGCGTCCTGCTTTTCGGAAAGGATCACATCCTAGTGAGCTTTGCTCTCCACTAACAAACAACACATAATTTGCACACACATGCATAAATTCTAAATTATCAGTACACAACCAGCATCCTGCCTTTCGGAAAGGATCACATCCTATTAAGCTCTGCTCTCCACTAACAAACAACATATAATTTGCACACACATGCATAATTTCTAATTATCAGCACACAACCAGCATTCTGGCTTTCGAAAGGATCACATCCTATTGAGCTCAGCTCTCAACTGACAAACAACACATAATTGTCAATCACAAGTATAATTTCTAAATTATTAGCACACAAATAGCATCCTGCTTTTCGGACACGATCACATCCTATTGAGCTCCGCTCTCCCCTAACAAACAACACAAAACTTCACATAAAGCATTACATATACCACACAAATCAAGGCATAAAAAGAGAGAGTATCTAACTTACTTTGATTTCAAGCAAAGAATGATAAAGGGTGCCAAGCTCGAGGAGTGCTGGAAGAAAAGAGAAATATCATAGTCAAATTTCATTAAGTTCAATCATCCTCAAACAATCAAGAGATTTTTCGATGTTGTAAATACTATTTGCTTCATCAAACAATTAATTTGCAACCATAACAATTAGCAAAAAATAGCAATTGAATGCAATTTGTAACTATGAAAAACTACAATAGAAGTTATCCACTGCTTGTTTCTTTTCTTCATTAGCACAATAGAAGTTATCCATCCAAAACAATAAAATGAAAGTTCAGCTCTATTCAGATCTATCCAGAACAAAAAATATCAGATGCTAGCAATACATTCTCTAACACTCTCTTTCCAACATACACTCTCCAATTGTGACCCATATGAATTTCAACCAATAGGAGGATATGTGTTGGAAAGAGAGTGTTAGAGAAGGTGTTGTTAGCACTCAAAAAATATTTCTATTTCTATTCTCCACTAGGAGAGAGTGAAGAAAATGGGCTGGGCTCAGCTCAGTGATTCACTGCAGTAACACAACTCCTTAAGCCATTTATCCAGTTCTCTAAAATTGGTTTTATATTTACCGGATTTATTGGCCCAAGCTTGTTATAGACTTTTTCGTTTAAACTATATAAAGTGACTAAGTGAGGTTAATTTAAACTCATGTGACCTCAAGAAGTGTTTCGTGGTGAAAATTCAAGACTCAAGTAATTTATCCAAGTTAATAGTGTTGTGGTTTACTTGATTAAGAAAACTGATATTGTACATCAATGCAGTGCTCTATACCTATCAGGTTGGATAAATCCGAAGGATGTGGAGAGGGTTATTACTAGAGGAAATAAACAGTGTGTGTAAAAACTATCTTATATTGTGCGAACTATTTCATTCCATCAAATCTAACTGATTAACCTATATTTATTTATAAGAATTGGCATGTAAAGGCCAAAGTCAGAAAGGGTCTTGATTAAGAAAGCGGTAGTTAATATCATATAGAAAGAGAGTACCCCCTATGATTATAGCATGTACCCTAGGCAAAAAGAATAAAGTAGTTCTGCATACACTTGCGGAAATGTAAGTAATTAAGGGGTTACGTACTGTCCAAACCAATGAGTGATGAATAGATAGAAAACAGCACAGTAGTTTGGCAAGGGTGACCTTCAAAGAATAATTATACATTATAAAGAAAAAGGTCAAAGAATTAATAGCCAATAGAGATGGGCAAATTCATTTAATTTTCTTACTTTTCGATTCATTTATTTTCCTTCTAAAATGATATAAAGGGGTTCAAACAAACTTAACTTATGGTGTGTTTGATTTCTCCGTCGGGAAGGTTCCCAATGACCATTTGGGACCTTCCCAATAGAAAACCACACACACACTTAACTTTGTAATTGAATTGTGTTTAAGACTATCAGTGAGCCCCTACTTTCATATTAGTTAAAATTTCATTTGTGTGCTTCACCATATAGTAAAAGTTGTTTAGTTGTCAAATGAAATTTAAAAATAAAAGCACATGTATTTATCTTTTAATTTAATCATCTAAATAAGATCCAATAGTCCAAATTTATTGTTCTTACCTTCTTAATTTCCTTCTTAATTAGTCTGAAAATTAATATTTGTAGCAAAAGTATATGGGTCGGTTTGTTTTATATTTTGATAGAATTGATTTTAAAACAATTGATGTTAAATGAAATTTGACTATGATATTTCTCAGTCAGTTTGGTAGGGAGTAAAAAAGATCAGCTCTTCATTACCTTTTCTCTAAAGCAATACCCTAACCCTATATATGAATCTCAACCCAATTCAGTCCTCACACACTGTAAACACATTCACACACCTTCACACACTGCAAACATACATTCACACATTGAAAACACATTCACACACTGCAAACACCTTCACACACTGCAAACATACATTCACACATTGAAAACACATTCACACACTGCAAACACATTCACACACTGCAAACAAACATTCACATATATATAGGCATAGGGAAAAATCAAATTGGGGGAAAAATCACAGTGAAACAAAACTCAAATTGTTGAAACCCTAACATTAAGCATATATATATAGGCATAGGGAATCCAATGAAACTCAAAACTCAACTACCCCATAACAACTAGAGGGAGATGAAGATTAAATGCTGAATCCAAAGAGAATAAAATGGTTACCTGGAAAATGAAAGAACGCGGCGGAGGAAGGGACGGTGGCCGTAGTCCGTTTCTGCAACTGAGAAGCGCAGAGATGAGAAGAGAAGAGAGGAAGAGAAAGATGAGAGAAGAGAAGGAAGAGAAGAGAGGAACTTACCGGAGGAAGGGGAAAGAAGGACGGTGGCCGAAGGAAGGCAGAGAGGGACGGAGGAGAGGCAGAGAGGGTTGAACACGATTTAGAGATGCAGAAGTGAGGAAGGAGAAGGAGTCTAACGCGATTTAGGGATTTAAATATAGCGACCGATTCAATTCGGTAGCTAAACACAATCCACCAGAAGCCATTTAGCACGTCTTAGCGACCGATATTTATTTCGGTCGCTAAGTATGTTCGCTGATAATTTATGGTCGCTATTCGGTCGCAAATATGCCTCTTTTAAATATTCATTCAGCACGTCTTAGCAACCGATGTAAAATTCGATCGCTAAGTAAGGTCAACAAATTTGACTCTGGCAAAATTTACTTTAGTGACTGATTTGGCAATTGATTTACATGCAACCATTTTTTTCGGTCGCAAATTCGGTCACCAATTAAATACGATATGTGAACCGTAAAGGTATTATTATCGGTTGCGAAATCGGTCGCTAAGGGCAACGGAAATATTCGGTCGCTATTTGACCTTTTTTTTGTAGTATTGAATTGAAGCTCTCAAGCCTATCTCTGGCCTTCTCTCACTTCCTCTCTAACTCTGGAATTACCAAAACTTCGTGCATGTTGAAAATGAGCAAGTACTTATAGAGGTAAAACTCTGCTGAGAACGCTTTAGCGTTCTGGATCTCCACGCTTTAGGGTTCCAATGCTTGAGCATTGGCTTCCTCAAAGCTTTAGCGTTGATATTTCCTCACTACCAAGGCATCGCCCATCACGTGCCAGCCGCAACGGGTAACCGACACGTGTCACTTTACGTCTCATCACTACCAGTCAACTGGTCAGAAGGTCCACGCTTGAGTGTCCAAAACTTTCCATGCTATAGTGTTAGCACGATTGAGCATTCTCATGATCCACGCTTGAACGTTCTGCTCCTGACCCTTGTCCTTCATCCTTCTCTTATCCAATTCATTCCTACTCTTAATCCTATTCTCTAAACACTCTTTCAAACCATGATAATAATTATCAACAAATATATAAACACCTAATCTAGGCCATCTATCTCAATTAGAGTTTCATAAAACTGGGATGTTACACAAGGTAATGAAGTGTTTTGCCATTTTTGTGGAAACAAAGAGGAAATAATTGATCATCTATTTTTCATTGTCGGTATACATGGAGAGTATGGGTAGATTGCATGGAATGGTAGCATGTTCAAATGCCTATTTCACAATCAACTGAGGAGTGGTTCAATAGTTGGGTTGAGACTATTAAAGGAGGGTTCCAAAGAAAGTTGTGGATTTCCCTGTTTTTTGTCATAATATGGTCCATATAGACCCAAAGGAACGAAGTAGTTTTTGACGAAGCTACTACGGACTGGGCTAGTTTTCTTTATTTAGTAAAACTAAGGCTTGGATTTTGGCTTAAAGGATGGTGCCATGACTGCCCTTTTGGCTCATGTGTAGTAGTTAATCAATTGGAGTGCGTACGAATGTGGAAGCTAAGGAAAAGTAGTAGACCAGTCATTAATTGCTGCCCACCACCACCAAATGCACTAAAATGGAATGTTGATGGGTCCTCAAAAGGGAAACCGGGGAAAGCAAGAATAGGGGGTGTGCTTAGAGATGAAAACGAGATAATAAAATGGACGTTTGCAGTCCCAGTACGGATTAGAGACTCAAATGAGACAAAACTCATGGCAATTGTCTTTGCTTTGGAAATGTCATTACAACAACCTTGGGTGAAGGAAAAGAAGATCATTATTGAGTCTGATTCAAGGAATGCAATTACATGGGTGAAAGGAACAGATAGGAAAAACAAAGTTCCTTTGCCTATTCTTTTATGCTATGGCCGAAACCTCCAAGGGCAAAGAGATGAAATTTTGCTTCACCAAATCAATCCAAAATTGTATATATTCATCCAAGCATCATGATCAACAACAATATATCATCCACTTTCAAGAATAACCATAAAAGTTCATTCTTTGGCCAAACTGCGAAAGTAATGGTTTTTCACCAACCAAAATTATTTTCAACCATACAAATCATATATTCAAACAACTAAACAAACAATTATTACAACACCATCAATAAAAAAAATCAAAGAAATAAAGTAAGGAACCCTTTTGGTTAGGGTTTCCCACAACCAACTAAGAGAAGCATTTTCATCCACCATAAGGTGTGATGAGGTGCTTCTCCCCCATTATCTTAATGAAGCTCCCTTTGAAGATTCCAAAAATGATCCACCGAACAAAAACAGCAAGGAAAGGTAGATCCTAACAAGGAAAAAAGAAAAGTTAAAGCTTGAAACGTTAACACAATGAATCATGAAAATAGTTCATATTTATGATTGGCATCAAAGAGAAAGAGGTAGTAAACAACTTACTTTAAGTATTTTAAGCTTGAGAATGAAGGATGAAGAACTTGTGTTCTTGATTGTCCTTGGTGCAAGAATCTTTGTGAATCAAAGGTGTATAGAAGATGGCAAGGATCAAGGTTATGAAGATGGAATCGAAAAAACAAATTTTAGTAGTAGAGATCTCACCAAAATCGTATGGATGAGTGAAGAGAGAAGGGAGAAAATGTTAGAGCTCTTGAGAAAATATGATCAAAAAATTAAATGGCTTAGGTGTTTTTCCCACCTTATGGTCGAATTCCTCATCGAAAATAGGCTTGGAAATTAATTCAAAAAGTAATTAAAGTGGTGTAAGAGATCCAAAGGCTTAGAATTAAAGAGATCAAGTGTTGTTGCTTGATAAGAGCTCACCAAGAACAGGTTGGTTGTCTTTTTCCAGAAGAGGCAAGGTTAATTGGTTATTAACCAAGGGTTAAAGAAGTTTAGAAAAGGTGATGGATGATCATGAAACTGTTTCTGACTCGGGTAAGAAGATTTCCCCGACCTTGGGCCCAAAATTAAAAACTTCCCGGACCCGATTAAAATATTAATATTTTTATCGGCTCCACTTCAAAACAATACAAAAAGGCTCAAACAATTATATTATGATTTATTGGGTCAGATATTTTCCCCGATTCATCAGGGTTCACAATTCACGGTTTGGATTCCTATGCTAACACGCAGTCCGATTTTTATTTGAGTTTTTAAATCGAATTCCAATGAATTTTCAATTATAAACAATTTCATATTATTAGTTTAGAATTGGTCAACTGTATTTCCAATCAAATTATTCACAAAAATTAATTATTAATAGATATAGTATTTTTGGAGTGTTACATTAAGGCTCCTATAAGTCCATAAAAAAAGGATCCCTTGCTATTCTTATTTATATTTTAAATTATCAACTACGATAATTCTAGGTTTGAACTCTTAAAAGTTTATAACATAATCAAGGTTGGTAAAATATTCTAGTATGAGTAATTCTTATAACTCACACTTTCGTTCATATTATTTTATATTTATACAATTTTTTACATTGGATTACATATGTAATTGATCTATCTATTTTTTATTTTATTTTTTGATAGATAATTCTATCTATTTTTTATATACTTCCATTTTGGCTTTGTCACATAATAAACAGGAGATATACATTACTTTAAGTTATGTGTATCGAACTTTTTCCTGCAGCGAAGATGAAACTTTAAACTTGGTGGTACAAATGGCTTTAAGTGGATCGTTCTTGCCTATATTCCATTTTAGTGGAAAATATTAAACGGTCGAAGTTTAGATTCACATTCAAAGAAAGGGTGGGCTAGAAATACATATCTTCGCTTTTTTGGTGTTGATCAGGCATCAAGCTTGTTGGTACAATTCTTTGCTTTCAATGATGAAACTTGTAGCTTAATTCTATTATTCTCAACTTAATTATAAGTTTAATTTTGATATGTTATCAATATAAAGTTTTTATATTGTTGATCAATCACAAATCATTTTATGTGTCATTTTAAACATAGTTATGATAATAAAAGACAAACATTTTTAATGAGGTGACAATTTATAATTAGTTGACGGTATAAAAAAATCTTTACACCGACAGTACATACCAATCAAATCCTTTAGAGTAAATTGCACTCCACTCCTTGAACTTTTGCTAAAAGACATTCTACCTCAAACTTACTACAAAAATACGGTCCACCCCAATTGACCTATTTGACTGTTAACTAAGTTAACATATTCTAACAGAATATTCCATTTAACCTTTCTGAGTATGAAATAACTAGATAGGGCGATTAACAAAATTAAAATTTATTATAAAAATTATATATTTTTAAGAGTGAAGACCCAAATTAGTCCCCAAATATTTTTGGGGACCCACTTTTAATCCCTCAAAAAAAATAAATTAACCATTTAGTCTCTCAAATTTACAAATACGGGACACATTAGTCCCTAGGTTTAGTTCCGACGTCCATTTACTTGCCTACGTGTTCCATTAACCACCCTACTTGGCCCGTTAGTGATATTGCGTGGCCTATGACGAATTTCAACTGTGGAAATGAATAAAAAGTGAAAAGGTGCATAATTTTAAGGTATTTTGATTTTAAAATTTGGCATATATTTTTTTTACTTTTTATTCGTTTTTCACAAAGGAAATTCCTCATAGGCCACGTAGGATCCATAACGAATCAGGTAGGATGATTAATGTGATACGTAAGTAAATAGACGTTGAAACTAAGCCTAAGGACTAATGTGTCCCCCGTTTGTAAATTTAAAGGACTAAATGGTTAGTTTATTTTTTTCAGGGACTAATTAAAAGTGGATCCCCGAAAATTTTCGGGGACCAATTTGGGCTTTCACTCTATGTTTTAATAGTAAGATAAGCAAGCCACTGCGGTGGCTCCTTGGTCGTGAGTGGAATAATTCATAGAAGGGGATTAATGGAGGATCCCCTTTGTCGATTGGATAGTGAAGCCATGAAGTCAGCTCATCGTGTCGCCATTGATGGACCAGCTGAAATCGCGTCATTGGAGATTCACGCCAATGGTGGATTTTTCCCGAGAAGTCAGTGGTTTTTTTAGATTCACGTCACCGTAGGAGATTCACGTCACCATTGATGTTTTAATAAAGAAAAATTTCCACAAATTGAGATTTCGCCACGGATAAGGAAGCAATCAAAGGCTTTCCACAATTTGAGATCTTGTCGAAGATTCAAATCCCTTCTTCCAAGCTTCTTGCTACTTCTTCTCTACGTAACGAAAGAACCAGATGTGGAGAGGTGTTTTTGGGTTTCAAATCACGAAGCTAGGTTGAAATTACGGTTTTCTTTGAACCGATGCATTGAACCAGAAACTATTAAAAAAATTATCGTAAGTTTTAATTTTGTTGACCACCCTATCTAGTTATTTCAGATTTAGTAAGGTTAAAGGGAATATTTCATTAGAATATGTTAGTTTAGTTAACGGTCAACAAGTCAACTAGGGTGGAGTGCCTTTTAGCAAAACCTCAAGAGGGTGGAGTGTAATTTACTCAATCCTTTAATTATACATCGGTTGAGTATATGTGCAAAGAACCATTTGTAATAATTTGTGCATCCCTCCCTCTATGAGCTAGCTTTTGAAGTGGAGTTAGGTCCAATTATTCTAACATGGTATTAAAGCTTATCACATTGTTGGGCCACCTGCAGATGTCCACTCTTGCAAATGTCAGGCTCCATATGTCCAGCCCTAGGCGTGACATAAATGGTTCTCTGCTCATATACTCAACCGATGTGAGACTTTGACACATAACACCCCCTCACGCGCAGGACTGCGTGAAATTTGCAGGACTGGACATCTGCGGTGGCTCAACATCGTGGTAGTCTCTGACACCATCTTAGAGTAATTGAGTCTAACTCCACTCCAAAAGTTAGTTTATAGGGGCATGATTGCCTAAGTGAGGAGTGCTAACAACAAATTATCTAACACACTCTTTCCAAGAGGACTTTCTCCTATTGGTTGAAATTCATATGGGTCCTACAAAATTCAAGTATCCACTGAAAAGAGTGTGTTCGAGAGTGTGTTGTTAGAATTTCTCTTGCTTAAGTTATTATAAATGGTTCTTGTCTTATATACTCAATCGATGTGGGACTTTCACACTTAACATATTGTATTCATGTTATTAAGCAAAGATAAATGTATTAAGCATTTACACTCTTACATTTTTCCTCCCTTATTAAGAACCTACTTTTTGCTTCTTGATTTTTTATCTTTAATATCTCTTATTATGAAAAAAAAAAAAAAAAATTCTATCCCCCAACTTTCTACTGTTCTCCACTAAAATTTTCTTTGATTACTAGTTATATAAGAGTTGTATTATTGATTCAAAAAAAAAAAAAGGAGTTGTATTATATACTACGTAAATTAAACATCAAACAAATATATATTTTGAGGGAATTTTTTTTCATGAACCTGGTGCATCTAAGTTGGGTGCACTACATCAATTAAAATATTACTAAAAAATCAAACAAAATTAGTTTTTGAGGAGAAACTCTTGCACTTGGTGCATCTTATAAGGTGGATGCATTAGGTCAATTACAATGTTAATTCTTGGTTAATCATTATAATTAATTAAAATTAAAATTATGGTTAGCTGGCACTCAACTTAAACTAGATTTATTCATGAATTTCTCAATTTGGAGAAGAAAAGAAGAAAAACAGAAGCTATCAAACAAGGGAAATCAACAAAAACACAACTTCCATTCTATGCCCCTAGGATTGCATATTCTAGATACTCCCCTGACCGGATGTGGCTATCTTTTCTTACAAAACCTTGCGGCCTGTGGGTGGGTGTTTTAGCGTGTAGAGTTCTATTATTGCTGGGTTATTCCCTCCTTTAAAAAAAAGAACAAAAACGAAAGGCTAAATTATTGTTTTGGTCCCGTATTTGTTTTAATTTATCCAAATTAGTCCCTCTATTTTAAAAATATTCAAATGTGTCCCTTACTTGTCAAACGTTAAGCAATTTGGTCCTTTCTGTTAAGTTTCATTGTTAAGTTGAATAAATTAAAACAAATGAGAGACCAAGTTGAATGAATTAAAACAAATGAGGGACCAAAAGAGTAATTTAGCCAGAACTTAACGGTGAAACTTAACGGAAAGGACAAATTGTTTAATGTTTGATAAGTAAGGGACCAACTTGAACATTTTTAAAATAGAGGGATCAACTTGAATAATTTAAAATAAATAATGCACCAATAGAGTAATTTAACCAAAATAAAAACCCAAGTTTTTTTTTTTTCAAAATAGATAAATAATTTAGCCCTCCTTAATATTATTGGGGCGTCCTACTATTTTTAGTCAAATTTAGCTTGATTTTGAGTCAAAAAGTTAATAAATTCAAATAATGTGATTTGCATAAGTTTATGGTGTGATTTTATTTTGAAATTTAAATAATATAAACCAATTTAGATTAGGTTGTTTGATTTGGGTTTTGGCCCCAAGAAATATTCAAAATAAAAAAGGCCAATATACACACCACCTTCACATTCTGCAACATCACCCAAACACCAACCGCAGACAATAGGTAATTTAATTCAATTCATCATATACAGATTTTAAGCAAGGACCATTTTCCTGAAACCAACATATGGTTGATCCAGTAGTAACGACTTCGGATCCTTGAAGCAAATGGTCAAGGGTTCGATACCTGACTCTTGCTTATGGAGAAAACCTGGTTGGGAGAGGTCAACCCTTCAATATCGTCCAGTACCTCAAGGGATTAGTCTCCGCAGTTGCGCGAGGAGGATATCCTGGGAAACCAAAAAAAAATTCCTGAAAGTAAGCAATATTTGTTGATGCAGTTGCCATAAGCGCTCTACTATGAAATTCCTATGGTTATAGTCTACAAAGCAGTGTTATGAAAATCGAACTGGCCGATCGGTCAGAATGGTTGAACCGTAAATGAAACTCTTGTCCGATCTTGATTAAGGATCAAAACTATTTCTATGGTCAGATCGCTTTAAACCAGTTAAAACCGATCAAAAATCCGGTTGAACTAGGTTGGACCGGGTTAAAATGGATATGATAGGTTTTTTTTGGAGAGAGTAAAATTAAAATTTAAAAATAAAAAAAAATGAAAGAGTGAAAAAGTGAAACAAAAAAGAAAAAATTTATTCGGCTCGCTAATCCTCTACTCCAGATCTAGTAATCTTTCATTTATAACTATGACAGCGCATAACAACAAAAGTTTTTGGTCCTTCCGGCCATTCGTCTTGTCCAAGAGTGTAGAACAACAAAAGACTTTGATCTTGTGTGTTTTGACTATTTTCCTTATATATTTTTTTATAAATAGTGTATGTTATATATATATATATATATATATATATATATATATATATATATATATATATATATACATATAACATCATTCGGTCAGATGATCCGATTGAACCTAAATCGAAACTTTTTACGGTTTGATATTTGGTCTGGTTTTAACAACATTGCTACAAACAGACATGGATCAGTATCATAAAGATAACCCATCACAGACCCAATCATAGAGAGAGGTGATAATATGTAATAATTTCATTTCGGTTCAGACCAAATTTAAAAAATATTGAAAATCCCTGCGACCAAGTGCCATCTCTAGTACCCTCCATAATTTTGGGGTAAAAGTTATCGTGCCCAATCAGAATGCGCCACCTCAATTAAATGGGTTATGTCAGTGTCAGATAGGACTAAGTTCTCACCATCTGGCTCGACCACCTAGAGTGCATAAAAGTTATTAGGGATACCAGAGAATTCACCTTCTTTATAAATAAAATCATTCCAATTATTGATTTTTTGAGACTGATTTCAGTTTTTTTATGGATTTCAAATGCTTTTTTCAGGGAATATTTTTTAGCCTAGAGCCACCTCTCTCTCTCAACCTTCCCTCTACTCCTCTCTTCCTTCTTTCTCATACACCGAGGGGGTGGTTTTAGGCCATTCTTTGGCCTGGAATCACCCATATACATCGTTTTTCTCTTCTTTTATCTAAATAAGTGATTTTTCCATATAGATCTGGTTTTTCTTTCGTATTTTTCCGTGATTTCGTGGTCTGAGTGCGGCGTTGTTTTGTTCGTCATCTTCGTGCGGCATTGTTTGGTTTCCCGTCTTGTTGCGGTGTTCGTTGGTTCAGATTAACAGATCAGCTTCAATCCATTACAGATTCAATCAAGACTTGGGTGTCAACGTTATAGATCTGGAGGCATAGGTATGCCGGTCACTTTGATTTTGTCACATTTGCAGGCATTTTGCCGTTTTATGCTATTGACCTGGGTGCTGTGAGTTTGTTCGCAGATTCTTCTTTTTCGGTTTTTAACGATGTTGAATTTGTGTTATTTTTGATGTATTTTATCAATTTGAATGAATGAATATCTTTTTTAGTCAAAAAAAACTTTAATATACTATAATTGTAAAATTTATTTACATTCTTATCCATTTATATATTGTCACATTATAAAATATTTGACTCTTACAATAATTAACTTAAGTGTTTAATTTTGATACACTATCTATAAAGTTTTTTATACTATCAATCAATCACAAATCATGTTATGCATTTCTTTTAATGTAATTACGATAGAAAACAAACTTTTTTATAATGATATCACAATCTATGATTGGTTGACAATGTAATTTTTTTACACGGAAAGTACATACCAATTGAATCCTTAACTTAAAAGTCAATAATATATGATTGGTTAAAAATATTTTTTTGGTTTCCCAGGTGTAATACACGCTATTTTTTTAAAAAATAAAAGTAAATGTATCTTTCATAAATTATGCAATAAATTATTTTTGGTATAGTTTGGTTGAATTTTTTGTTTTTATAGAATATGAATAAACACATTATATAATAATTTTAACATTAGAGTTTTATATACTTTAATAGCTAAAATAAAGATTATATGACATAAATAATGTATTGCATAATTTCACACATACCCTTTGAAATTATAATTTGCTTTACTAGTATGTTAGTATTTAAATATGAGTTTTCCATAATACTCTTAGGGTCAAAGACAGACATTTTAGCCCAAACCGAAATTGATTTAAGAAATGGATTTCCCTTTCCTTCGCATATTTTTCTTCACCATCACCAAGAAACCCTAAGCTAAAGAAAGAGAGAGCTAAAGCAACAAGAGGAGAAAAAGGAGGAGAAAGTGGTGTTCATCTTCCCTTCTTCCTTTTTCATTTGGGTCTACCAAGCATCAATTTGTCATCAACAGGTGAGGGAATTTGTTATATAATATATATTTTTCCCCTTTTATTTCCCTTCCTGCTCGTCAAACGAAAATCACACCATGTATTTGCTTTATTTTTTTTTTCCTACGTTGCAGTGCCAGAAGATGAAACAATGTGAGGCAAAAAAAGTTTTTCCCTGGCTTGGTGTGAATACCGTTTGCCATAGTATAGGAAGGAAGCCAAGGACTTCCTTTTTCCTTTGCTGGTTGTAACACCCTGCTTTTCGTTAAGTATTTATTATATAAGCTTGTTTGAATGTTTAAGTTTGTTTGGTTAAGCTATAATTGGTGGTTAAGAGCTAAGTGGGATTTTTTTTGGCTTAAAAGTCCCTTTCTGGAACATCGGCACGCCCGTTCTGATTTCTAGCACACCCGTGCTTGGTCGCTTGTCTTGTGACTAGGGATGTCAACGGGGCGGGGCAGGGCGAAGGCGGGGAGTACTCCCTCGCTCCCCATCCCCGCCCCCCAGATTATATAAGCTTGTTTGAATGTTTAAGTTTGTTTGGTTAAGCTATAATTGGTGGTTAAGAGCTAAGTGGGATTTTTTTTGGCTTAAAAGTCCCTTTCTGGAACATCGGCACGCCCGTTCTGATTTCTAGCACACCCGTGCTTGGTCGCTTGTCTTGTGACTAGGGATGTCAACGGGGCGGGGCAGGGCGAAGGCGGGGAGTACTCCCTCGCTCCCCATCCCCGCCCCCCAGATTATCCCCTAGCCCCGTTCCTGATCCCCGTCGTAGGGAGTTTTTCTCCCCCGTCACTGTCCTCGCGGGTCCCCGCGGTCCGGTAATTGATTCCATTATCCACCAAAATAACTTGCATGCTCAGAAAACACGGGTCCACTAATAAATAGGAAAGCTAAGGAAGAAACCTTGATTCAAAAGACATAAAAGATTCATCTTTAAGATAGAGACAGAAACATTCCCAAATCCAAGAAACTATTCCACTCTCACACTAATAGAAATAGAAAATAAAAGATAGAGACCAACCTTGTAGAGAGGCGAGATTCGTTTGTCTGAGACGTGACACTTTGAAAACGCAAGCAGAGACATTGCGAAAACGTGAGCATATGCTAGCAGAGATGAGCCGACACGACGACCGACGGCAGAGGACGTATGGTGGCCGAAGGCTGAGACGAGAAGATGCGAGCTTGACGCAACAGCCGACGGCGTGAGCAGAGACGAGTAGAACCGGTGCTGGCGCAGAGCAGACGTGATGGCGGTGTAGAGACTAGGGCTCCACTTCCCACTTCCCAATCGCAAATGACTAAAATGAGATAAAAGTCTGAGGAGTTTTTTCTTTCGGTAACAAAAGTTAAAATAATTAAGTATATTAGTTTGTTTTTTTATTAAAAAAAAAAAACTGACATTAGAAAAAGACTAAAAAGACATGTAGATATAATATAGTATATACATATATTAAGGGTACTTATGTAACCTTTTCGGGGTAGGGGTGTGATCCCAGTCCCCATCCCCGAATTGACGATGGGGGGATTTTCTCCCCCGTCCCCATCCCTACGGGAAAAATTCCCCTCCCGCGGGGCCCTAAATAAGGCAGTCCCCGCATACGGGTGAAAATTGCCATCCCTACTTGTGACCAGTTGAGTCCCAAGCACGGCCGTGTCGTTAGTGAGCATGCCTGTGCTCGAGTGCGGACCACATCTCGCTGACGCTAAGTTCAGCACGCCCGTGCCAAAAGAGCACACTACCGTGCCATGCGTACAGCTTATATATTGGCACAGAAATCGAGGGTTGCATTTCTAACCCTCATTTTTGTGGCTCCTACTACCCTAGTGCAGCCAGACCTGCCCCGTTACCTATCTCCATCAAGCTTAGTGCGTTATTAGGATTTTGGAGACCTTTGGTAAGCTTTTGGTTCACCCGTGCCAGTTGTGTAGGTAATGTTTCCTCCCTTTATTGGTTTCCTTTCGTATTATTTGATTGGAAACTGATTTGGTTAATGTTTTAGTTGACCAAGGTTTGGATTCGGACTGAGCCGCTTGGAAGGACGTGACCGGGTTGTTGTTTGGGGCTACCGTTGTTGCAACCTCCGAACCAGGTATGGGGGAGAAGGATGGTATAACCACGAGGCAGTGGGGGTAGTGCAAGATGAGGGGTACCCATGACCCCAAAGTTATTGTATGTTGTATGTTTCAATGCCTGTTGCTATAAATGTTTGTTGTTAATGGTGATATGTTTTTGGTTATATGCATTGTCTGTTATGTTGGTACTTGATGGCATGATTATACATATTTGTTAGTTGAGATGTTATGCGATTGTTTATGGTTGAATGGTTGCTGCTGTGACAAACTTGCTAACATATCCCTACATTGGTTAATTAGGATGTTAATCGGTCAAATAATGAAGGGACTATTGTTCCCCAAAAATATTCATAAGACATGGATCAATAAAAGATGAGGTTTTTATGCTGATGGCTTAGTCATGAACCTAGGGAAGATTTTTGAGAGTGTTAGGGTCTTTTTGGTTAAACAATTAACATGTTAATCACTTCCTAGAACAGTATTGTCGCACGATCAGCACGGCATGCTCCCAGTTGAATTATGGGAATGGTCATCCTTTGAGCATGGCCGTGTAG
This sequence comes from Ammopiptanthus mongolicus, assembly GCA_039655645.1. Taxonomy (NCBI): domain Eukaryota; kingdom Viridiplantae; phylum Streptophyta; class Magnoliopsida; order Fabales; family Fabaceae; genus Ammopiptanthus; species Ammopiptanthus mongolicus. The sequence continues at coordinate 25,635,708 of CM077343.1, forward strand.
CAGAGGAGCACGCCCGTGCAGATGTGCATTGCCATGCCTAATAGGGAGCACACCCTTGCTGATGAGCACGACTGTTCAAGAAAGGAAGCATGCCCATGCTACACTTAAGTTGCAGCACGCCCGTGCCACCCCTCTGGTCAGAATTTGAGACTTATGGTTTAATAGGGGTTCTAAACCCAATATTACCAATAATGATAGAATAATACACTAAACAAATGATGAAGATAGATAACTTAATTATATATTAATTAAGACGTTGAGGAACAATGAGTTGGTGAAGTCGGTGCCCTAGGGGTTACCGCACAATGATGGAATTGGATGCCTCTAGTGGTCCAATATTATGATGATATGATTAGATGCCTTTAGTGATCCAATGTTATGATGATATAATTGGGTGCCTTTAGTGACCCAATGTTGAGGATGATATTCTTCGGTGCCTTTAGTGGCCTAAGCGGAGGTGGCGATTCCCTGTTGTTTGTTGTTGTGTTCATGCATCACATTGGAGATGTTAGTTGGGGGAAGTTCAACATAGGGGAGGTCGTCCTAGAGTTCGGCGATCTGGCCATCCACAGTTGGTTCACCCTAGGTTTGGTGAACCGTGGCCTCCCGTGATGAGGTATCCATGGTTTGATGCGTTGGCTATCTAAGGGGTTCACCCATGGTTTGGTGGACTGTCGGCGTTGGTGCCTTTAGTGGTCAATGCGGATATGTAACTCCAAAGTTGTTCTTCCTGAGATAGTTGGATCCACATGCATTGATGGAGTAGCGGAGTAGTGTTGCATTGCATCATATAGCATACTGGTTGATTCATGATGTTGAGATGATGTTTATATATGTAATTATATGCTTACGACTGTTGCTATGCCATGATGTATGATTATCTTATTCCTATCTCCATGCGTTTGTGTTTACATGTTTCCTTACTCCCTGTTCTTTGTTTTCTTGTTTGGCATGTTTTGTTTATGCAGAGGATGACGAGTAGCCCGAAGAGGAGTGACTCTGAGGAGCCACAACTCATAGTTAGGGCCTTCATCTTAGTTGCTTTTATTGCTTTAGTTTTCAGTTGTATTCCGAGGATGTTTCCAGAACGGTTGTACCAGCTCTGAATTGTGACATCGGGGTTCAGTTTATTTTATGTTGATGTTTTCTGTACTCTTTCAAAATATTGACTTAATCTTTTCCGCGTTTTTGAGAACTAGTTCATGTGGTACTTTTTGTACCAGTGAACCTTTTATGAAAGGTTGCATGTTTTATCTTACGTCTTTATTTATTGTTTTTATTAACTACCTTTAATGCTTTTATAACATGCGGGATAGTTGGGTGTCACATTTATTGGTATTAGAGCAGGTCTGTCCTATCGGGCCGCGGTATGAGTCTATTGTGAGTCTGTTGTATGCTCTTGTTTGTATTGTCTATACTTGTTATAGGCAATGATGCTTAAAGTTAAGAACCTGTAGGTTTTAACCAGTTAAGTTTCTGTATCTAAGAGTTTGAAGCTGCCTATTACCTTTCTTGAGTATGATCTGATTGTTTCTACACCTACAAACAAACCTGGTCTCACTTCTTATGCATGCAAGAACTGTCATATTGTTACTAATGGTAGACCTTTTGTTGTTGATCTTGTATGCCTACCTTTGAAAAACCTTGATGTTATTCTTGGCATGGACTGGTTATCTTCCAACCACGTCCTTTTGAACTGTTTTGATATTGTTGGGGTAAGCCCTAGTGGCCAATCTATTTTGAATAGATAATCATTTGTATCATGACTTTGATCATATATTTGATATATGTATAAGACATTTATTTATTATGTTATATTTGATGATCATATTTATAGCATAATAAAGTCCTTAGAATAGGTAGTTCATATAATGGAACGTCAAGTATCACTTGACCGTGAGATGCCATTAAATTATAGAACACTATTCTTAAATATCCATAGTCAAGTATTATTATTAATAAGAACAATAATAATACATTGAGGCTATTATGTGAGTGTACTGATAACCACATCTCACGGGTCATAGATATAAGATATCAAGTCTTCACATAGGTATAAATATTAGTGGAATATTTATACTGGAGTGACCTGCTATGAGAACGCTGCATAATAGTTATGTAAGTGTTATAAGCGATTCTCATGGTGACCATAGTGAAGTAGTCGATCGACTTGAAGTCACTACGATTCCTAACATATGTAGTTGTAGGCTTTAATACTATTAAACGTTGTCTGTAACAGGACAACTATAAAGATAGTTATTGGGTCTGCAATGAAACATGTTGAGAAATGTGAGTGACGTAGATAGGATTCGTCCCTCCTACATAACAGGTTGATGGTATGCGACATAGAAATGCATGGTCATGCTAAGGTGGGACAATATGAGATATTGGGCCCACATGATCATACGTCAATTACTAGATCAAGAAATAAATAATTGGACTTAACAAGGATGACACATTTATGCCTTGTGTTCAATTAAGACATTGAGACGAAACGATGTTGACTTCACATTATATATGGTTACAACAAGGTTTTAATTGTATCACCAATATTCTAATTAATTGGGTAGCAATGATGTATTGCTAGATGCCGCTCATTGTTTATAATATTAATTGATTATTAATATGATTAATAATAATTAATATTATTGCCAATTAATTGACAACCTATAGGATCACACGCATAGAGCAAATGTTAAGAGAATTAATTCAATTAATTAATTAAATATGATTTAATTAATAATTAAATGGGATTGATTTAATTGATTGATTAAATATGATTTGATTGATAATTAAATGAGGATAAGTTTAATTGATTAATTAAATATGATTTAATTAATAATTAAACATTGGGCCTGTAGCGTACAGTGGCCCAAGTGGGTTAGGTTAAGTGAGTGACAGCTATTAGTAAGCTGTGCACGTCACTTAAGCAACACACAACACAGAGCACTCATGACGGCCGCTGTACATCCTTGAAAGCGCGCCCTCTTTTCTCTCTCTGTGTATCGTTCATCTCCCAATCCTGATAGCTAGCACTACGCTATCTCTGACGTTGGTTTGCTCGCGTGGACTGAGTAGAGGTATTGCTACTTTGCAATACTGGTGATAGAGAAGCCTTTTCTTACGGTGGTTATGACTGGACAGTTATCGTAATCTCGCGATCTAAGATTCGTTAACCGTTGGATCGGGCTGATTTTTGGATAGCAGGTTCGTGACATGTGGCTCTACATCTTCACCGTTCAGTTTTACGATACGAGGTCTTGAGCGAAAGTTATGAGTATTGCAAGTATCAGCGTTTTTTTGGCTAACCGGTGTTGTTGGCGCGCTCACAGTGTTCGCGGTAAAGCTACGCTTCAAGATGTAAACACAATATCCTTGTGATTCATGTGCAATACGTGGTCTTTTAGTAAAGGGGTTTTTCCGTTCAAGAGGTTTTTGAAAATTGTTTTTGAAAATTATCCCTCTTGAAACCCCAACAGTGGTATCAGAGCGTCTGGTCGTAGTTTGCCATGTATCCTAGGATGTTTGCCTTGTGATAACATGTTTATTGCTTTTGAATGTGATTCAATAGAATGCATGTTATCCCTCTGCGTGTGACTTTTAAAATTGTTTTAAACTTTCACTGTGCAATTCACGTTCCTTTTAAAATTGATGTTTAAAATTTGTTGTAAATATCACTATGCGCAATTATCCAATTTGAAGTTTAAAGTTGGTCACTGTGCACAATGATATAAATTGCACATCGTATATTTTGACAATAAATTGGTTTCAAAATTTTATTTATTTTTGAAATCAATTGGGGATCATGTTTATGATTTGATTTCAAATTTATTCATTTTGTTTTTGAAATCAATTGGAGATCATGTGTATGATTTGATTTCAAATTTTTTTTTTTTTTTGAAATCAATTGGAGATCATGTGTATGATTTTTCCTTTTAATAAATTGTTTATTAAATGTGAGGTGTGTGGTTATGGCCTTAGATTGTGGTGTTATTTTATTTGGTAAATACGGCCTGCATGTCGTGATTTATTGTATTTATTTTATAAATACGGCCTGCGTGTCGTGACATTTATTTTATTTATTTTATTTTAAATTTTATAAATTATTCGGGTTGACATGGAGGCAACACCAAATCATGACGCCAGTGGGAGAAACTTTGGAAGTTTGCTCGAGGGTCAAAGATTGTAATAATTAGTTTTAATTATTGCACATTAGGAGGCCGTAATCATAATACCTTTTATATGTCATATATGTTTATGTATATGATGCATGAAATGTATGAGATGTACGATTTAAATTTGGAATTTAAATTGTATGATTGCATGTATGTCGTTATATGCTTAATATGTTTTGAATATATGTAAGCTAGTATGTCATGTATGCTATAAGAGACGTTTATATGATAAACAGCCCGGTGAGATAACTTAATTATTAAATTCCCTCAATAAATTAAGTTATTAAATGCCTCCTGATGTGTGGCACTCGTCAATGCCAGAATCATTTAAGTGTGAGTCATGCCACAGCTGAGCACCTTAATATATTCCGGTGAGGCGCGAAAGGTGAAATAACCTACTGCCAACCATTAGGTTGAACTTAACTAAGTGTATTCAATAGGATTGAAACGGCTTAGAGGCATGAGGTGAAATAGACAGATGCAAACACTAGAAGGGGGGTTGAATGGTGTTTGACAAATTTATGCGGAATTTAGAAACTTTTTCGCAAGCACAGACGGGTTGTAATAGACGAGTAAACACAGACAGGTCAATCAGACTGATAACTCGTCTGAAGGTTTTCACAGAAAACACACAATCATGCAAGATAAGAAAGTTTTTGATAAACACAATTATAAACCCCTTTAGTTAGATGATAGTTAAGACAAATAATCAAACTAAAGAGTTAAGGGAAAGAGAGATCACTCAGCAGGTTTTATCCTGGTTCACCCCTTAACAATGAGGCTACGTCCAGTCCTTGGCAGCACCAAGTTTTCTCACTATAACTGATTTAGGTTACAGGATAGACAAGTATTATTTTCACACCTAGCCTCTTCAGGCTCCAGACGAGTATTGTTTTCACACCTAGCCTCTCCAGGCTCCAGACAAGTATTATTTTCACACTTAGCCTCTTCAGGCTCAAACGAGTTTGTTTGAGAGAAGTTGTAAAAAGATTACACTTTGCAAGTCTTTCACAAGCACTCAGACGAGTGTATTAATTGTGAAGTTCTAAAAACTGCGTATTAACTTCAAATGATTGAAGAATAAATAATGAAAGAATGAAGATATAAATGCACAGAGTAATTGCTCTTTAATTGCTTTGATCGTTCTCTTGTGTCTCTGGAATCTTCAAAGTCTTCTTCATTAAATAGGCTTCAAAATTTTTAAAGCCGTTGTACACAAAGTCTGAAGTCTTTGGCTTCTTGCAGATCTTCAATAAATGCAATAGAGTCGTTCTGATCAGCCATTAAAGCATAGGGAACTTCGCTTGTTCTCTTTCATCAGAGTGATGCAGACTTCTGATATACCTTTGGTCTCAGCAGGTCTGTATACGTGCTTTTTGTTTGCAGAGGAAAGACTTTCCCTTTTGGTGTAAGATGCAGTTGTGTTCAGGCAAAGTACTTTGTTGAAGTTCTTTATCAGGGTCGAGACAGCTTTCATCCAATGTATTCTTTAACGTTAGTCTTTAGATGGATGAGTAGCTTCATTAGACGGGTTGACTCTTTAAAAAAAAGATGACGTTAGTTGCAAAGTCTTTTAGACGGGTGAGTCTTCCTTTGATCAGACGGTTGAAGACTTCATTAGACGAGTGAACTTCTCTTAGTTCAGACGAGTGAACCTTAGCTAGTTCAAATGAGTGAATTATCTTAGTTCAGACGAGTGAACTTATCTTAGTTCAGACGAGTGAACTTTAGCTAGTTCAGACGAGTGAAATTATCTTAGTTCAGAAGAGTGAACCTTAGCTAGTTCATATAGACGCTTAATGTTTTAATCTGCACACTAAGTAGACGAGTTAAATACCACAGACGGGTTCAATTAAATCATTGAATAACTATTTTAATCTCATCAAAACTAAGGTAAATGCACATCAGACATTTGGAGACTCAACATGAGGTTGGGCATTAATCCATATGATGGATTAGAATATGGAGTTATTCACCCAACCGGTCCAAGAATTACATTGGATGTAATTGGAAAGGAGTTTCCTACCTAAATAGCTGAGTTCTGGGTGATCAGCCACAGCTGACTCAGAACGAGGTGAAATATGGATCTTGGTCCCACTAGAAAATCTTTCAACGGGATTTTCCGAGTCAATGATGAGGGTCATTGATTTGAGTAAAATAGTGGGAGCGTATTTAATACAAGACCTATTAAATATGTTTTAATCATGATACTTATATTCTGTATATTTCTGTATTAAATAACTATGGCTACAAACACAAATTTTATTTTATTGTTGCGATACATCCTTGAGAAGGATGAGTTATCTAGAATTAATTTTCTGGATTGGTACAAATTTTGAGGATTGTCCTCAAGTACGAGAAAAGAACTGTATGTTCTCAAGTAATTAATTCTCAAGCAATTTGTTGCTACTGCCATAAGGGTCGAAAGGGATAGTTAATAGAAGCATCAAGTCGATGCCATTGATGTACGACATCTCATGCTTGCAATCATAGAGACGTATGATATGATCATGCACCTTATGATGCTCTAACAAGAGCTAGCAAGGCATAAGAGGTACTAGAAAGAGTAAAAAGACAAGAAAGGAAGTATGACTTCCTGTTTAGGCATATTTGTTATAAAAGTCAACATATCTACTCCAACATTATGGGTATTGGATACCGCATATGGATCTCACATTAATGTGAAGGATCAAAGGGAGTAGGACATTGATTAATAGGTAAAGGTCTACCCTTTGAGTAGAGATGAAGCAAAAGTTGTTACATTGATTATAGGAGTTTGAATTTACCATTAGGTAAAGGTCTACCCTATGAGCGGAGATGAAGCAAAAGTTGTTACATTGACTATAGGAATTTGAATTTACCATTAGGTAAAGTTCTATGCTATGAGTCGAAATGGAGCAAAAGTTGCTACATTAACCATAAGAGTTTGACTTTGCCTTATGGGCATTAATGGAAGTAAATAACTGTTATTTTATTCTAGTTGATAATAGAAACATTATTTCTATATCTTGTATAGACAAGAAAGAATTTAAATTGCAATAAATGGACAATTGTTGTTTCATTTAATCAACTGATGTCTTCTATGCTTGTATTCATGTGATATATGGACTTTGTGTCCTTGATCTCGATATGTCCATCTATAACATAAATGCGAATAGGGTCAAACCAAGTGATTTGGACCCTCTATGTCTTTACCAATATCTTTAGACCATATAAGTAAGAAACACATTTCCAAGCTCCACTAATTTGGACTCTTGGACTCATCCAATTATGAATTGTTTGAGGTCTGTGAATCTTACTTGTTTGACAAGATGACTAAGCTCCATTCACTAGTAAGGTGGAAGGGTTGGTAATCTTTTGGCATAATACATTGTGATGTATGAGGGCCTCTAAACAAGTTTGCTAGAAGACAAGTTCCGTACTTCATCTCGTTTATTGATAACTTCAGTGAAGATGGATTTGTGTAAGACACAAGTCAGAAATCTTTGAAATGTTCAAAGAATTCAAGAACGAAGTGGAGAACTAATTTTGGAAAAGTATTAAGATCATGCGATCAGATTGTGGTGATAAGTACTTATGCCAATTGTTTGATGACTATCTGAAGGAGTGTGAGATTATATCTCGACTCACTCCTCCTGGAACTCCATAATGAAATAGTGCGTCTGAGAAGAGAAAATCGAACCTTGTTGGACATGGTACGATATACGATGAGTCAATCAGACTTCTCTGACTCTTTCAGGGGATATGCTTTACATACAATAGCTTTCACACCTAATCATGTTCCATCTAAGACAGCTGAAAGGCACCATATGAGATATGGACTGGTATGCGACCAAGTATGTCTTTCATTAAGATTTAGGGTGTCAAGTTTATAGAAACGTTTGGTTTCAAATAAGCTTGGACCCAAGTATGACAAACGTATCTTTGTGGGTTGTCCTAAGGAAGCAAACGGACACTATTTCTACAACACTTCCGAAGACAAAATGTTTGTCACTAGAACTGAAGTATTCCTTGAGAAGGAACACATCCCCAAGGGAGACAGTGGGAGGAATGTAGTACTTGGATAAATCCAAGCACCACAAAGTACTGATCCGCCAGCAATGGAATAAGAACTGGTTCCACAAGATGTTGTGGTCCAATCACGAGTTCAAGTAACACAAGACTCGCATAGGTCAAAAAGGACACGTCATCAACCCGAGAGATATGGAATAATCCTAACTCAAGAAGGTGATGAACCGCTCATGAATCATGATGAGCTTGTGACTTACCACGAGGCCGTCGTTGGCCTTGATTCTGAGAAGTGGCTAGGAGCCATGGGATCTGAAGTAGAATCCATGTACATCAACCGAGTATGGACCTTGGTTGAGTCACCTAAAAGGGGTAAAACCCATAAGGTGTAAGTGGGTCTTCAACAAGAAGACTAACATGGATGGGAAGGTGAATACCTTTAAGGAGCGACTGATTGCGAAAGGTTTCAAGCAAATTCATAGTATGACTATGATGAGACCTTTTGTCCAGTTGCATTGATTCAAATCCCACTTGTTATTGCTTCATAGTATGACTATGAGATCTGGCAAATGAATGTCAAAACAGCATTCCTTGACGACAGGAATCTTCTCGAGGATGTGTACATGACACAACCTGAGAGTTTTGTCTATTCAGAGAATGCTGGAAAGGTTTTGCAAGTTGCAAACATCCATTTATGGATTAAAACAAACTTCCAGAAGTTGGAATCTTCGTTTTGATGTAAACTGTAAGACAGTTTGGATTTATCAAGAACAAGGATGGATCTTGTGTGTACAAGAAGGTTAGTGGGAGCATAATTATTTTTCCTTAGCATAATTAGGATTCATTCTTGATCTCAAATGGTGAGGAAGAGCTCATAGTAATGAATTACAGTGATGCTAGCTTCCAAACCGATAAGGATAACTTTAGATCGCAATCTGGTTTTGTTTTTTGCCTTAATGGTGGCACTGTGAGCTTGAAAAGGTTCCAAGCATGAGACAATTGCTGATTTTATAATAGAGGCCGAGTATATAGTTGCCTTAAATACAGATTTAAAGGCCGTTTGGATCAGAAAGTTCATTTATGAACTAATCGAAGTTCCTAACTTCACGAACTCCATAGATCTCGTTACGATGATGATGGAGTAATAGCCTAAGCTAAGGAAACTTGATCTCACCAGTGATCCAAAACATATACTTAGAAGCTTCCATCTCATTCGATAGATGATCGATAGAGGAGATGTGAAGATGTGTAGAATGACAACACTAAACAATCCACCATTGGAGTCTCTTGCTCAGTGGTAGCATGACACTCACCCTAGACCGATGGGTGCTATATTGATGCCCGATTGGCTCTAGTGCTAGTGGGAGATTGTTGGGGTAAGCCCTAGTGGCCAATCTATTTTGAATAGATAATCATTTGTATCATGACTTTGATCATATATTTGATATATGTATAAGACATTTATTTATTATGTTATATTTGATGATCATATTTATAGCATAATAAAGTCCTTAGAATAGGTAGTTCATATAATGGAACGTCAAGTATCACTTGACCGTGAGATGCCATTAAATTATAGAACACTATTCTTAAATATCCATAGTCAAGTATTATTATTAATAAGGACAATAATAATACATTGAGGCTATTATGTGAGTGTACTGATAACCACATCTCACGGGTCATAGATATAAGATATCAAGTCTTCACATAGGTATAAATATTAGTGGAATATTTATACTGGAGTGACCTGCTATGAGAACGCTGCATAATAGTTATGTAAGTGTTATAAGCGATTCTCATGGTGACCATAGTGAAGTAGTCGTTCGACTTGAAGTCACTACGATTCCTAACATATGTAGTTGTAGGCTTTAATACTATTAAACGTTGTCTGTAACAGGATAACTATAAAGATAGTTATTGGGTCTGCAATGAAACATGTTGAGAAATGTGAGTGATGTAGATAGGATTCGTCCCTCCTACATAACAGGAGTAATGTCTATAGGCCTCTTCATGGTATGTGACGTAGAAATGCATGGCCATGCTAAGGTGGGACAATATGAGATATTGGGCCCACATGATCATACGTCAATTACTAGATCAAGAAATAAATAATTGGACTTAACAAGGATGACACATTTATGCCTTGTGTTCAATTAAGACATTGAGACGAAAGGACGTTGACTTCACATTATATATGGTTACAACAAGGTTTTAATTGTATCACTAATATTCTAATTAATTGGGTAGCAATGATGTATTGCTAGATGCCGCTCATTGTTTATAATATTAATTGATTATTAATATGATTAATAATAATTAATATTATTGCCAATTAATTGAGAACCTATAGGGTCACACGCATAGAGCAAATGTTAAGAGAATTAATTTAATTAATTAATTAAATATGATTTAATTAGTAATTAAATTGGATTGATTTAATTGATTGATTAAATATGATTTGATTGATAATTAAATGAGGATAAGTTTAATTGATTAATTAAATATGATTTAATTAATAATTAAACATTGGGCCTGTAGCGTACAGTGGCCCAAGTGGGTTAGGTTAAGTGAGTGACAGCTATTAGTAAGCTGTGTACGTCACTTAAGCAACACACAACACAGAGCACTCATAACGGCCGCTGTACACCCTTGAAAGTGCACCTTGTTTTCTCTCTCTGTATATCGTTCCTCTCCCAATCCTGATAGCTAGCACTATGCTATCTCTGACGTTGGTTTGCTCGCGTGGACTGAGTAGAGGTACTGCTACTTTGCAATACTGGTGATAGAGAAGCCTTTTCTTATTGTGGTTATGGCTGGACAGTTATCGTAATCTCGCGATTTTTGAAAATTGTTTTTGAAAATTATCCCTCTTGAAACCCTAACAGATATGACCTTAGTTTTTGGCACTTCTACGGAATTTAAGGATCCGACCTTTCTTTCTGCCATCCTAGTGAAAGCTTCGATGAAAGACGAAGCCCAAGTGTACATGATGTTAGCTTCCATGGAATTAGAGAGCCCTCCTGATGTTGGAAGTGTGTCTGTTGTGCGAGATTTTCCTGAAGTGTTTCCGGGGGATGTTTACAACTTATCCCCAGAGAGAGATGTTGAGTTCTCCATAGATTTAGTTCCTGGCATCGGGCCAATCTCCATTGCCCCTTATAGAATGTCTCCTCTAGACCTAACCAAGTTGAAAGAGCAGATAGAGGACCTGATGAAGAAGCAGTTTATTAGGCCTATTGTGTTTCCTTGGGGAGCACCTGTGTTGTTGGTGAAGAAGAAGGATGACAGCATGAGGTTGTGTGTCGATTATTGACAACTCAACAAGGTGACCATTAATAATCGGTATCCTTTCCCTAGGATTGATGATCTCATGGATCAGTTGATAGGCACTTGCGTCTTCTCTAAGATAGATTTGAGGTCAGGGTTCCATCAGATTCGGGTTAAGTTTGAGGACATCCCGAAGACAGCGTTCAGGACGCGATATGGTCATTATGAGTATTTGGTTATGCCCTTTAGTGTGACCAATGCTCCTACTGTGTTCATGGATTACATGAACAAGACCTTTCACCTTACTTTTATAAGTGTGTGGTGGTGTTCATAGATGACATCTTAGTGTACTCCAAGACCAAAGAGGAACATGAGGAGCACTTGAGGGTTGTTTTGCAGACCCTGAAGGAGAAGCAGTTGTACGCTAAGTTGTCTAAGTGTGAGTTTTTGTTAGAGGAAGTGAGCTTTTTAGGACATGTCATCTCTAAGGATGGCATAGCAGTTGAACCAACTAAAGTAGAGGCGGTGCTCCAACGGGAGGCGCCGAAGTCAGTGTCTGAGATTAGGAGTTTCTAGGGGTTAGCCGGATACTATAGGCGGTTTATATACGGTTTCTCTAAGATAGCTTTACCCTTAACTCGTCTCACCAAGAAGGGACAGTTGGTTATGTAGGACTCTAAGTGTGAGGAGAGTTTCCAAACCCTTAAGGATAGGTTGACATAAGCACCAGTGTTAGTTTTGCCAGACCCTATTGAACCTTTCGTAGTTTACTGTGATGCTTCCAAGCAAGGTTTAGGTGGTGTGTTGATGCAAGATGGTAAGGTAGTGGCCTATGCCTCTAGGCAGTTGAAAACTCAGGAGAAGAACTACCCTACCCATGACCTAGAGTTAGGAGCTGTGGTTTTCGCCTTAAAGATTTGGAGGCATTACCTTTATGGAGCGAGGTTTGAGGTCTTTAGTGATCATAAGAGTCTGAAATATCTTTTTGACCAGAAGGAATTAAATAAGAGGCAGCGTAGATGGATGGAATTCCTTAAGGATTATGATTTTGAGTTAACCTACCACTCAGGAAAGGCCAATGTAGTGGCAGATGCCCTAAGTAGGAAAATCTTGCATGTCTCCGCTTTGATGGTTAGGGGGAGATGGATCTGATTGAAGAGTTTAGAGACCTTAGTATAGCTTGTGAGGTTACCCATAAGAGTATTAGGCTTGGAACCTTGAAGGTTACCAACAGTTCGATGGATAGGATTAGAGAGGGTCAGATGTCAGATAAGTTTCTCTTAGACCAGCGGGAATTGCTTGCTCAGGGTAGAGACCTTACCTTTAAGGATGGGAGTGATGGGATCTTGAGGTTTGAAGATAGAGTTTGTGTGCCGTATGTTCCTGAGCTGAGGAAGTTGATCCTTGAAGAAGGTCATAAGAATGGGTTGAGTGTGCACTCAGGTGCCACCAAGATGTACCAGGATCTTAAGCGCATGCTTTGGTGGCCTAGGATGAAAAAGGATGTGGTTGAGTTTGTGTACGCGTGCTTAGTGTGTCAGAAAGCTAAGATAGAACACCAAAAGCCTTCAAGTAAGTTATATCCTTTGAGCATCCCAGAATGGAAGTAGGATAGCATCTCCATGGATAGATTGACTAAGTCTGCTCATTTCATTCCGATGAACATGGAGTATCCTTTAAAGAAGTTGGCCAGGTTGTACATCAAAGAGATAGTTGGGCTTGATGGTGTACCCTCTAGCATTGTATCAGATAGATACCCTAGGTTTACCTCTAGGTTCTAGGATAGTTTACTGAATGCTTTAGGGACAAATCTTAGGCTAAGTTCAGCGTACCACCCATAGGCTGATGGACCATCCAGTCTTTAGAGGACTTGTTGAGGGCTTGTGTGTTAGAACAGTCAGGAAGTTGGGACAAGTTTTTGGCCCTGATAGAGTTCACTATAACAACTGTTTCGATTCCAATATTGGGATGACACTTTATGAGGCTCTGTATTGGAGAAGATGTAGGACACCTTTGTGTTGGAATGAACCTGGTGATAATGTGGTGTTAGGACCAGATATAGTACAAGAGACAATAGAGAAGACAAGGATGATTCAAGAAAAGATGAGAGTAGCACAAAGTAGGCAAAAGAGCTACCATGACAAAAGAAGGAAGGCACTCGAATTCCAGGAAGGTGATCATGTATTCTTGAGAGTTACCCTGACAACTGGGGTTGGTAGAGTGATGAAAGCAAAGAAACTTACTCCTAGATTCATTGCTCCTTACCAAATCTGAATGAGAGTCGGCGAAGTCGCCTACCAGATAGCCTTACCACCATTCTTGTCTAACCTTGACAGTTTCTTTCATGTGTCTCAACTCAGAAAGTATGTCCATGGCGCTAGTCACATGATAGTACCTGATATGATATAGTTGAAGGAGAACTTGACTTTTGAGGTATTACCGCTTCGAGTCGAGGATAGGAGGGTGAAGCAGCTAAGAGTCAAGGAGATTCATTTGGTCAAAGTCATTTGGAGTGGGCCTATTGAGGAAAGTGCGACATGGAAGCTAGAGAGTAAGATGATAGAAGCATACCCACACCTTTTCAGTTGAGGTATGAATAAATTTTGAGGACGAAATTTTTATAAAGGGGGTGGAATTATAACACCCTGCTTTTCGTTAAGTATTTATTATATAAGCTTGTCTGGATGTTTAAGTTTGTTTGGTTAAGCTATAATTGTTGGTTTAGGGCTAAATGGGATTTTTTTGGCTTAAAAGTCCTTTCTGGAACATCGGCACGTTCGTGCTGATTTCATGCACGCCCATGTTTGGTCGCGTGTCTTGTGACCAGTTGAGTCACAAGCACGGTCGTGCCGTTAGTTAGCACGCCCGAGCTCGAGTGCGAACCGCGTCTCGCTGACGCTAAGTTCAACAAGCTCGTGCCAAAGGAGTGCATGGCCGTGCCATGCATATAGCTTATATATTGGCATAGAAACCGAGGTTTGCGTTTCTAACCCTCATTTGGTGGCTGCTACTACCCTAGTGCGGCTAGACTTGCCCCGTTACCTATCTCCATCAAGCTCAGTGCTTTATTGGGATTTTGGAGACCTTTGGTAAGCTTTTGGTTCACCTGTGCCAGTTGTGTAGGTAACGTTTCTTCCCTTTCTTGGTTTCCTTTCGTATTATTTGATTGGAAACTAATTTGGTTAATGTTTTAGTTGACCAAGGCTTGGATTCGGACTGAGCCGCTTGGGAGGACGTGAACGGGTTGCTGTTTAGGGCTACCGTTGTTGCAACCTTCGAACCAGGTATGGGGGAGAAGGATAGTAAAACCACTAGGCAGTGAGGGTAGTGTAAGATAAGGGGTACTCATGACTCCGAGGTTATTGAATGTTGTATGTTTAAATGCCTGTTGCAACAAATGCCTGTTGTTAATGGTAATATGTTTTTGGTTATACGCATTGCCTGTTATGTTGGTACTTGATGGCATGATTACATCATAATTGTAGGTTGAGATGATATGCGATTGTTTATGGTTGAATGGTTGCTACTGTGATAAACCTGCTAACCTATCCCTAAAATGGTTACTTAGGATTTTAATTGGTCAAATAATAAAGGGACTGTTGTTCCCCAAAAATATTCATAAGACATGGATCAATAAAAGGTGAGGTTTTTATGGTGATGTCTTAATCATGAACCTAGGGATGATTTTTGAGAGTGTTAGGGTCTTTTTGGTTAAACAATTAACATGTTAATCACTGCCAGAACAATACTATCGAGCTTTGAGCACAGCCATGCAGCAGAGGAGAACGCACGTGCAGATGTGCACGGCCGTACCTAATAGGGAGCACGCCCGTGTTGATGAGCACACTCGTGCTACACTTAAGTGGCAGCATGCATTTGCCGGGGTCAAGCACGCCCGTGCCACCCCTTTGGTCAGAATCTGAGACTTATGGTTTAATAGGGGTTCTAACCCCAATGTTCCCAATAATGATAGAATGAAACACGAAACAAATGATGAAGATAGATAACTTAATTATATATTAATTAAGACGTCGAGGAATGATGTGTTGGTTAAGTCGGTGCCCGAGGGGTTATCTCACGATGATATAATTGCATGCCTTTAGTGGTCCAATGTTATGACGATATGAATGGGTGCCTTTAGTGGCCCAATGTTGAGAATGATATGATTGGGTGCCTTTAGTGGCCCAATGTTGAGGATGATATTCTTGGGTGCCTTTAGTGGCCCAACCCGAGGTGGCGGTTGCGCGTTGTTTGTTGTTGTGTTCATGCATCACATTGGAGATGTTAGTTGGGGGAAGTTCAACATAGGAGAGGTCGCCCTAGAGTACGGCGATCTGGCCATCCACGGTTGGTTCATCCAAGCTTTGGTGAACCGTGGCCCCCCCTGATGAGGCATCCATGGTTTGATGCGTTGGCTATCCAAGGGGTTCACCCTTAGTTTGGTGGACCGCCGGCATTGGTGCCTTTAGTGGCCAATGTGGATATGTAACTCGAAAATTGTTCTTCCTGAGATAGTGGGATCCACATGCGTTGTTGGAGTAGCGGAATAGTTTTGTATTGCATCATATAACATACCTGTTGATTCATGATGTTGAGATGATGTTTGTATACGTAATTATATGCTTATGACTGTTGCTATGCCATGATGTATGATTATCTTATTCATATCTCCATGCCGTTGTGTTTACATGTTTCCTTACTCCCCGTTCTTTGTTTTCTTGCTTGTCATGTTTTGTTTATGCAGAGGATGACGAGCAGCCCGGAGAGGAGTGACTCTGAGGAGCCACCACTCATAGTTAGGGTCTTCAGCTTAGTTGTTTTTATTGCTTTAGTTTTCAGTTGTATTCCGAGGATGTTTCTGGAACGTCTATACCAGCTTTAAATTGTGACATCGGGGTTGGGTTTATTTTAAGTCGATGTTTTCTGTACTCTTTCAAAATATTGACTTAAGCTTTTCCGCGTTTTTGAGAACTAGTTCATGTGGTACCTTTTCTACCCGTGAACCTTTTATGAAAGGTTGCATGTTTTATCTTACGTCTTTATTTATTGTTTTTACTAATTACCTTTAATGCTTTTATAACATGCGGGGTAGTTGGGTGTCACATTGATTGGTATCAGAGCAGGTCTGTCCTATCAGGCCGTGGTATAAGTCTATTGTGTGCTCTTGTTTGTATTGTCTATACTCGTTATAGTTAAGGATGCTTAAAGTTAAGAACCTGTAGGTTTTACCTGGTTAAGTTTTTGTATCTAAGAGTTTGAAGTTGCCTATTACCTTTTGTTGCTTTAAAAGTGGTTTGCTTGTGCAAGTCTACACAATCGTTAACAAGTAATAAAGTGTAAGAGAGATCGTTTCCACGAGGATTATATGGTGAATCAAGTACCAAGTTTGAATTAATGGTTCTATTAATTAAGATTAACAAAGAGTAACAAATAGCTGGTGTATGTATGTCCAGAACAGTTTTGGGAAATAAATGTTAGAGCACTAAAAACGGATTTGTTAATAGAATGGGTAAAACAGCTACGGGGAAGTATCCCTTGCAACTTCAATTTAGTTTAGTTATGCGTTTGCAGTGCTACGGCAATTGACTCCAGGAAATGAAAAAAGTTTGTTTTCTAACAGTTCTGAGATGAACTTCACTAAACGTCTCCTATTCCTAGGTCTACTTTAGTTACATTCACGCCTCACTTAAGATCGTTCCAGCTAGCCTAAGAGTTAGAATGTTCATTCCTAAATCACTCTTCATCATAATTTTCCAATTAATGATTTTACTCTTATCTATAAAACAGTTCTACTACACTTAGCTTTTCCAAGCAGCCGTGAGCTCAAGTTCTAACTAAGGTGATCAAGCTCAATTAAAACACAACCAAATCAGATTTATAGAAAATGCAATAGCAAAGCATGACATAACAATTACTAGAAATCCATTATAAGTTCAACATCCCATAGCTATGAGAGGTTTAGCCCATATTGAGCTTACAAAAACAAAGAAAAACAAGAAATGAAAGAAGAAGCCATTACAAAAGAGGAGAGAGAGAAAGGGGCGCAGCTGCTATCCTTGCTCCAGTAGGGAAGACGATGTTTGATTCTCTCCTTTGGTTGTCCTCTATTTAGGGTTTTTCGAAATATCCCAAGGCCCTTTCCTCTCTCATCCTTTTTGGGCTAAAAGTTGGCTGGTACAAGTGTCCTTGGCCCAATTCCCTGACTTTAATGCACTGAATGTCAGCCTCACGTGTAGGTCACTGTCCTTATCAGCGAAGGACAACTCATTATGTAAGAGAATGTTTTGAGCTTTTGTCCTTTTCCAAAGTGAGCTTCAGCCACGATTGCTACAGCAAATCCCAGAGCAACGTCTCTAGTTCAGCGCCTGATTCTCCAAAAACTACCCTGCACAAAAAACTCTCAATTAATCACCAAAAAACAGTTCTAAAAGACATCAAAACATTAAAAATCACAAAAGACTCTTATAAAACACACTTTACACAAAATCACACTAAAACACTAAAAACATGGACTCAAAATACTCAAAGACCACAAAAACACAAGTGAACAAGGTATAAATAACTCTTCATAGAAAGAGTTATCACACCCCCCAAATTTGAATCTTTGCTTGTCCTCAAGAAATGAAAACAAAAGAAACTAAAAAGAAAAGACACAAATTTTTCTAAACTTCCACACATGTGCTCAACTTAGCTCAAACAAAAAATATTTTATTTATTTATTTATTTTTAAAACAAATTCTTCACAAGGCATACTTGATACTGCACCAACAATCATGAAATTCAATCAAGCAAGCATTCATGGATGTCCTCATTTTCAACTCTCAGCAACATGCTACAACACTACACTCCTAGAACAATGTGTTTTTCCTCTTTTCTCAAGCTAAGATAGGTACTCTCAATCATCATTCAAATGCATACTCAAAGACGACCTTGACAAGCTTCTCAACACACCACTTACAATCAAAAATGCACACTGCTAGAGGACTTTATTTGGTTGCAATGGGGCTTGGGTTCGGGTAGGAACAGTTCTGGAAAGGTAGCTACACTAGATGGAGCTTAGGCATGCTTCCTCTTTTTGCTTCACAACTATTTCTTTCATGGCCCAGCTCACACAAATTAGGGAGGACTTTTTGACCCTCCTTTGTACCTTCAGAGCAATTGTTGCAACATTTTAGCATTTTTCCTTGCAACTACTCTGTTGTTTTCCTTTTTTTTTTTTTTTTTTTTTTTATAAACCATCACTTTTTACTAGCAGCAGTTTAATTTCTGATATTCTGTCACGTAACAGCTGCATAGAACCCCCAAACTTAAAACTGTGCTAGCCCTCGAGCACCCCGAAACTTATGTTACAGCATGTAAACACAAGCAGCACACTAGCCACTCCAACTAGTTAGGACATTGGTTTTTCAGGATATGGCTTGTAATGTGGGTTTATTAGAAACAAAGGGCTTGCAGGCTCAAAGGAGTTCACACAAAGGTAGTTTTCAAGGGTAGGCTATTTAGGCAATACTAGGCTCAAGAAAACAAAATGTGCCTCTAGCAAAAGTGTGTGCAGCAGAGATGTGTACAAGTATGAAAGCAGCAAAACAAACAACAGATAAGCATGCACAAGAATGGTATTCACACAGAAAGAAGGATAAAACTGTTTTGACCCAAAAGCTCACAAGGTAGATTAGAAGTGCTACAGCATGTGCCTCGAGCTTCAAACAATTAAATCCACTCACACAAGCCCAAAAGAAAATAATCAAGCCAAAGCTGCCAAAAAGGTGCACTTGTAGAATTTCTAAACAACTAATTTTCATTAAACACAATCCCATGATGGGGATGGTTGTGCACATAGTGGAGTCAAACATAAAGGGTACTAGGTTCAAAAAGAAAACAGGTGGGGTCAAAGTCAGTTGACCCCAACTTTTCAACTACTTCCTACAATTCAAAAACAGTACAAACAGGACAAGACACCAACATGTATAGAAACTTAAACTAGAAACCAAGAGAAAGAACTAAATGAGAAACAAGGAAACTCCTGACAGGGTTGCTGTAACAGGCTGCAGCAACCTGCTCTGATGGGCTCAACTGCTCAGATTCCTGATGCGGGAGCTCTTCTTGCTCCCTCTCGCAACAGTGGTCTTCTTGCTTGCTGGGGTAGAGGACCCCACTTCTTTCACTATGACCAAGTCTACTTGTTATTCTTCATCAGTTTCGAAGGCTGTTGTGCTTTCTTCACTCCCCTCTGCCCTCTTAGTTGCTGTTGCAGCTGTCTTTTTACCCTCGCCTTTTGAGGCACTTGGCTCAGGCAACCTACTCTTTCTAGTTGAAAGAGGAACATTGTCCTCTTCATCCTCATCAAAGGCAGGGTAATCAGCAGCTATTTTTGTGATCACATCCCTTAGAGGAGTGTTTGCTACTTTTTTCTTGGGAGTGTGAGAGGGGGTAGGGGTTGCTGTTGTTGCTTTAGGGTCAGCTTCGTCATGTTCATCTTTAGTTGCAGCACCCAAATCCTGCAGGGGGCTTTCAGTTCTCTTTCTCTTCTTGCTTCTCAGGTCTTCAGTGGTGGTGGTGGTGGGTTGTTGTTGTGAAGGTGCTAGTGGCTTCCAATCAGAGGAGTCTGATGCATCCGGGACTGCTGTGGCACTGGGACTGTTATGCTTCTTAGGGGTGGCTTGCTTTGAGGTGTGGTGCTGCTCAGGTAGAATTTATATTGGAAACTGTGGTATTGGGTGCACCTTCTTCCATTAGTTAAGCTCCAGCACCCTTTGCTACCATTTGAAATGGTCCAAGGAAAAATGCCAATACAGTTGTTGCTGCAGCACTTGAGTCAGAAACTCCACCTTTTGCTCTAGCCCTGCAGAGCGGTCTTGCTGCTTTGAGGTCTCACCTGGTTCCATAACCTGCTCCTTTTCCTTGGCCTAGGTTGCTTTGGCTGAGTTAGATATAAACCGATTGATCAAGCCAATATCAATACTCCCTGAGTTCCTCTCCTCCACTTCCCCTTTTTGAAGCTCTATGCCACATCGCCTGCATAGTTCCGTGATAAAGCAGGGGAAGACCAATTGACCTTTTGTGCTTGTGGCACAATTGGAAATCTCCTGCTGAATCAACCTCCCTACATTTATCTTCTTTCCCTCCAAGATGCAGTAAAGGAGCGCCAGACGCTCCATCTTAACAATTTCAGTATGAGCAGTGGGGGAGAGTTTGTGTCTCAGGAAGTGATACCAAACCTTGGCTAAGGGTTTCAGAGCAGACCTAGCGATTTTCAATTGATTTCCAGAAGTTGGTAGCTATTGCATCCCTGGGACAGTCACAGTATCCTTCATAGCCGTTAGTTGCTTCATAGTAGCCTTCTTTAGTAGAGGCTGGTACTCATCTTCCTCTTCAGCCAGGTTTAGCTTTAAGTTGATGGTCTTTGTAGAGAAACTGACCTTGCACCCACGTACCATGGAATGGGTTTGCTCAGCCCCTCCAATGTTCGCATAGAACTCGCAGACAAGGGGAGTGCAAAACCCAGTTGGGTGGCCAGCAAAACGTTTCCACTTATGCCAGTCAATCACCACAACAACTTCATCAGGAAGGTCATAGGAGGCCTTGTTAGAGATGGTGAACCCCTTCTCAGCTGAAGTTCCCTTAGCAAAGTAACATTGTTGTATCGGGCAGCAGCCTCAGCATCCACAAATACCTCATATGCCTCATACTCATCACTTGATGTGGGTTTGCTCTTCTTCACAGCGCAATGCTTTACGCGAGGCATGGTTAAGGAATTAGGGCTCGGGTAGGGTGAGCGTATGGGTGAGGGATGGTTAAAGGGGAGAGTGGGTTGGCTTTATAGAGAGAGAAATGATGGGTGAGTGATAGTGATTTACGCTGGTGGTGGAGAATGTGTGGTTAGGGAAAGGCGTGGTTATCGAAAGAGAACAAATGGTGTAAGGGAGACTTGGGGAGTTGTGAGTGTACGGAGAGTTGCTCCACCTTTTCTTTTTCAACATTTTGAATTTGTTTTTGCCCAACTTTCGTACTAATGTGACTTCCGCCCAAAAACCAACACAAAGCACAAATCAGTTTCTTAGGCCTCCAACCTGTTTTAGCCCAATGAACAGCCACACCACCACCTGGGACAGTTATACCACCTACATCCACAACTTCCATTCTCTTTGTTTTCTGTTTATTAAGTTAGTGGCTAGTAAAAAAAATAAAAACAAAAATAACAATATAAACTTAGGAAATTTTTGCTGGGCTGCCTCCCAGTAGCGCTTGGTTTACAAGTCCTCAGCCAGACTTAGAGCAAGTGGAACATCAAGGATCAGCCATGACTGTGGTGGCCTGTGCCTTAGCAAATGGCTCACCCCTATAATGCTTGACCCTTTGCCCGTTTACCTTAAAGGTTCTACCAGAAGCTGCATCAAGCAATTCAATGGCTCCATAAGGGTGGACATGAACAATGGTGAAGGGTCCAAACCATCTAGATTTGAGCTTCCCTGGGAACAGCTTCAGTGTTGAATTGAAAAGCAAAACTTGCTCTCCTTTTGCAAAGTCTCTTTGCTGAATTTTTCTATCATGCCAGTCCTTTGTTTGGCCTTGTAAACTTCTGCTCCCACATATGAAAACAACCTGTGTTCTTCAAGCTCATTGAGCTGCAGCATGCGAGCTGCTCCAGCCTGTGCTAGATCAAGATTGAGCTTTTCAACAGCCCAGAAGGCTTTATGCTGCAACTCAATGGGCAAATGGCATGCCTTTCCATAGACCAACCTATAGGGTGACATTTCTAAGGGAGTCTTGTAGGCAGTCCTATATGCCCAAAGAGCATCTTCCAAATGAAGGGACCAGTCTTTTCTGGTTGGGTTCACCACTTTTTCCAAAATTCTTTTTATTTCCCTATTGGACAGCTCTGCCTGCCCATTGGCCTGTGGATTGTATGCTGTAGCAAGTTTATGCCTTACCCCATATTTTGTTAGGACTCCATCAAACAACTTGTTGCAAAAGTGAGTACCCTTCATCACTGATAAATGCCCTAGAGGTGCCAAATCTTGTAAAAATCTGCTTTTGAACAAACTTCACAACAGATCTAGCATCATTTGTGGGAAGAGCTACAGCCTCCACCCATTTTGACACGTAGTCTACAGCCACAAAAATATATAGATTACTAAAGGAAGGAGGGAAAGGACCCATGAAGTCTATGCCCCATACATCAAACAACTCAACTTCCAAGATGGAATTGAGGGGCATCTCATTTCTAGTTGAAATATTGCCTACCTTTTGGCACCTGTTGCAGCCCTTAGCAAAGCTGTAAGCATCTTTAAATAATGTAGGCCAAAAATACCCGGCCTGGAGAACTTTAGCAGCCGTCCTCATTCCTCGAAAATGTCCCCCACATGGGGATGAATGACAATGCAAGAGAATATCTGGGACTTATGTTTCGGCCACACACCTTCTTAGCAAATTGTCAGCACAGTTCTTGTACAAGTATGGCTCATCCTAGCAGAACTGCTTTGCCTGATGGAAGAACCTTTTTCTTTGTTGTGGACTTAAATCTGCAGGGACAACTCCACTGGCTAGATAGTTACTAGATCAGCATACCATGGTGTTTCAGCATCTTCCATGGATAGCAACTGCTCATCAGGGAACAGTTCTTTGATCTCAGAATTCTTTGTGGCCTCATTCCCCTCAGATAGTCTTGACAAGTGGTCTGCCATCTGATTCTCAACTCCCTTCTTATCCCTGATTTCCAAGTCAAACTCTTGCAACAAAAGCACCCATCTAATCAGTCTTGGCTTTGCATACTTCTTGGCAATCAAGTATTTGATGGCAGCGTGATCGGTATAGACAATGCCTTTGTGCCAACAAGGTAGGTTCTAAACTTGTCAAAGGCAAACACAACAGCCAACAACTCTTCTCTGTAGTGGTATAGTTCAATTGAGCTTCAACCAATGTTTTGTTGGCATAATATATAGAGTGAAATACCTTATCTTTCCTCTGGCCCAAGACTGCTCCCACTACGAAGTCACTAGCATCACACATCAACTCAAATGGCAGAGACCAATCTGGATCAGTTATGACTGGTGCATTGATTAGACCTTCTTCAGAATTTCAAATGCTTCCAAACAGGTTGGTGTGAAATCAAAGAGTCTATCATGCTCTAGCAACTGGCACAGAGGCTTGGAGATTTTGGAGAAGTCCTTGATAAATCTTCTATAGAACCCAGCATGTCCTAAGAAACTTCTCACTCCTTTAACTGAGGTAGGTGGTGGCAGCTTTTCAATGACCTCTATCTTGGGTTTGTCTACCTCCATACCCTTCTTAGACACCTTGTGACCCAATACAATTCCTTCCTGAACCATGAAGTGACACTTTTCCCAGTTTAACACCAAATTTGCCTCCTCACAACGATCTAAGACCTGTTTCAGATTTCCAAGGCATGCCTGGAATGACTCTCCAAATACTGAGAAGTCATTTATAAAATTTTTCATGGATTTCTCGATCAAATCGGAGAATATGGCCATCATGCATCTTTGGAACGTAGCTGGAGCATTACAAAGGCCAAATGGCATCCTTCGAAAGGCAAACGTGCCATAGGGACAAGTAAAAGTGGTCTTCTCTTGGTCTTCAGGTGCTACAGCAATTTGATTGTAACCAGAGTAGCCATCCAAGAAGCAATAGAACTCCTTCCCAGAAAGTCTATCCAGCATTTGATCAATAAAAGGCTAAGGAAAATGGTCCTTTCTGGTGGATTTATTCAATTTCCTATAATCCATACAAATCCTCCACCCTGTGACTGTTTTGGTGGGGATTAGTTCATTTTTCTCGTTAGCCACAACTGTTACTCCCCCTTTCTTTGGCACACATTGGATTGGGCTTACCCAAACACTTTTAGAAATAGGGTATATAATCCCAGCATCCAACCACTTGATCACTTCTTTCTTCACCACTTCTTTCATGATAGGATTCAGTCTCCTCTGGCTCTATATACTATTCTTGGCTTTAGGCTCTAACAATATTCCATGCATACACACAGTAAGACTGATGCCTTTAATGTCTGCCATTTTCCAACCAATTGCTTTCTTGTGCCTCTTCAAGGTTTCTATCAAATTGTTCTCTTGATCAGTAATGAGGAAAGATGATATAATCATAGGCAAGGTTTCTAAGTCTCCCAAATTATCATATTTCAAATGAGCTGGGAGCTGTTTAGCTCAAGAACTGGTGGCTTCACAACTGAGGGTACATTGTCTTTGAAAGTCTCAGCAGTAACTTCCAATGACTAAAATTTTCTAGCCCACATAGGTTGCCTTGCAGTGCATTCCTTTATTTCGGTAAGTTCTTCCAACAAGGGATCATCAATACCAAATTCAAGCTCATCATCACTCAGATATGTTCTTCCTGTCAGGAACTGTCTTTGCAACAGATTATCAAACGACTACACAAATGAACATTCTTCCTCTCCCTCATCAGGATATTTCAGGGCATTGAACACATTAAAAGTCACATGTTGCTCATTAACCCTCATCGTCAACTCTCCCTGCTGTACATCTATGAGAGTTCTTCCTGTAGCAAGGAAAGCCCTACCCAGAATAATAGGAACTTCCCTATCTGCTTCACAGTCTAGAATAATAAAATCCACAGGAAATACAAACTTATCTACTTTTATCAACACATCATCGATCTTTACTTCTGGATATGCAATAGACCTATCTGCTAGTTGAAGTGTCACAGTGGTAGGCCTAACATCCACAATGCCCAATTGTTTAAAAATTGACATAGGCATTAAGTTGATGCTAGCACCTAAATCACATAATGCTCTGCCACAATAGGTATCTCCAATGGAACAAGGGATGGTGAAACTTCCAGGGTCTTTCAACTTGGGAGGTACTTTGGCTTGGAGCATTAGGCTACATTCATTTGTCATGGCAATTGTTTCAAACTCCCCAAGCCTTCTCCTATTGGTTAGCACGTCCTTCATGAACTTTGTATAATTAGACATCTGCTGCAAAGCTTCAACCAAAGGTATATTGATGTGCAAGTGCTTCAGAATATCCATGAACTTGCTAAACTGCTTGTATTATTGCACCTTCCTCAATCTTTGAGGAAAAGGAGGAGGAGGACTTTCTGGAATAAATTTGGGCAAGGGCTCAGCTTTCTGGAACAGCCTCAGGCTTCTTAGCAGTTTTCACAGCTATCTTCTCAATAGTTTCATCAGGTGCTGGAACAGTCTCAGTCTCTTCAGTTCTCACCTTGCTCTTTTTCTCTACAACAGCTGGCAAATCAATTCCACTTCTCAGATGTATTACCTTACAGTGCTCCTTACCATGGGGGCTTGAAGATGAAGGAGTTTCAGTAGAGGAAGGCAGTGCGCCACTAGGTCTGCTGTTCAGTGCATTGGTCAACTAGCCTACCTGATTTTCAAGGTTCCTCATAGATACTCCTTGACTCTGAAACTGTGCCTTAGTTTCTGACATGAATTCCTTTAAGACAGCTTCCAAGGACATTTCTTGATTTGCAGGTGGTTCTTGATGTTGTTGCCTTGGTTGCTGATTTGTGAATCCAGATGGAGCATTTGTGGATCTCGCAGGAAAGTTTGCCCTGCTGGAGCATTAGCATTGTTACTCCATGAAAAATTAGGATGTTGCCTCCACCCTGGATTGTAAGTATTAGAATAGGGATTGTCTCCCCTATTACTGCTATAGTTCACATAATTAACAGATGCTGGATTGCTGAAACAGTCCTCAAACAGATCTCCTCCTCCACAGTATACACAAGAAACAGTCTCAACTTGGTGCACCTGTTGGTCATTTACAACTGGTTCAGTCACAGTTGCTTGAGTTGCCTGGTTATTCTGATTTGTAGTAGCTAGGTTTTTCACCATGTTAGTTAGAGAAGCCAACTGAGCAGTAAATGTTGTAACTTCATTCACTTCAAGAATTCCTATAGCAGTTGTGCTTTTTCAGAGGTAAGCCTGGCAGTAGGCCACTGATAACTGTTAGCAGCAATGCTTTCAATCAATTCATATGCTTCATTATAGGATTTGTTCAGAAGAGTGCCTCCTGCAGAGGCATTAAGCATCATTCTAGCGGATGGCAACACTCCATTGTAAAAGTGCTCCATTTGAATGCATATTGGAAATGCTATGATGGGGGCATCTTTTCAAAAACTCCTTAAATCTCTCTCAAGCTTCATATAAAAGCTCATCATCAAGTTGTTTGAAGGAGGTTATATCATTTCTCAGCTTTGCATTTTTCATAGGAGGAAAGAATTTGGTCAAAAACTTCTTAGCCATCCTATTCCAAGTATTAACAGAGTTGGGCTCCAAAGCGTTGAGCCAGTTCTTAGCCTTGCCAGCCAAAGAAAATGGGAACAGTCTTAATCTGAAGGAATCCTCAGTGACTCCTGGATTTCTGAAGTATTAGCTACAGTAAGAAACTGCTTTAGATGCAAATGAGGGTTCTCGGTTGTAGCACCACTGAACTGCCCAATTGCTTGCAACATTAGGAACATGACAGGATTAAACTCAAAATGCCCAGCCGTTATTTCGGGCACCACTGTGCCTGTGTTCATTGTTGCTGGATCAAATAGGGCATGACCTCTGATAGAGCTAGTTATATCATTGGCTAAAGCCATGCTATTAGGTTCATCACCCATTTCAGAATTTTTAGAACTAGTAGCAGCGTTAGAGCTGTCAGGGGTATCAGAAATCAGTCTCCCCAACTCAACTAAACCTTGATTCTGACTGTTCAACCTTCTGAATGTTCTTTCAATTTCATGGTCTAGTTGGAACTCAGGAGCACTATGCCTGCGCATACAGAGTAAGAGTAAATGTTGCTATAGCAAAACACTCAACAGATTAGTTGTCTCAACTAATAGAACTATCAATCTAAAACTTGTTAATTAAACACCATTACAATCAGCAGCAACGGTGCCAAAAACTTGTTGCTTTAAAAGTGGTTTGCTTGTGCAAGTATACACAATCATTAATAAGTAATAAAGTGTAAGAGAGATCGTTCCCACGGGGTTTATATGGGGAATCAAGTACCAAGTTTGAATTAATGGTTCTATTAATTAAGATTAACAAAGAGTAACAAATAGCTGGTGTGTGTATGTCTAGAAAAGTTTTGGGAAATAAATGCTAGAGCAATAAAAACGAACTTGTTAACAGAATGGGTAAAACAGCTACGGGGAAGTATCCCTTGCAACTTCAATCTAGTTTAGTTATGTGTTTGCAGTGCTACGTCTATTGGCTTTAGGAAATGAAAGTTTGTTTTCCAACAATTCTGAGATGAACTTCACTTAACGTCTCCTGTTCCTAAGTCCATATTAGTTACATTCGCGCCTCACTTAAGCTCGTTCCAGCTAGCCTAAGAGTTAGAATATTCATTCCTAAATCACTCTTCATCATAATTTTCCAATTAATGATTTTACTCTTATCTATAAAATAGTTCTACTACACTTAGCTTTTTCAAGCAGCCGTTAGCTCAAGTTCTAACTAAGGTGATCAAGCTCTCAATTAAAACACAACCAAATCAGATTTATAGAAAATGCAATAGCAAAGCATGACATAACAATTACTAGAAATTCATTACAAGTTCAACATATCATAGCTATAAGAGGTTTAGCTCATATTGAGCTGACAAAAATAAAGAGAAAAACAAGAAATGGCAGAAGAAGCCATTACAAGGGAGGAGAGAGTGAAGGGGTGTAGCTGCTGTCCTTGCTCCAGTAGGGAAGATGATGTCTGATTCTCTCCTTTGGCTGTCCCCTATTTAGGGTTTTTCAAAATATCCCAAGGCTTTTCCTCTCTCATCCTTTTTGGGCTAAAAACTGGCTGGTACAAGTGTCCTTGGCCCAATTCCCTGACTTTATGCACTGAATGTCAGCCCCATGTAAAGGTCACTGTCCTTATCAGCGAAGGACAACTCATTATGTAAGAGAATGTTTTGAGCTTTTGTCCTTTTCCAAAGTCAGCTTCAGCCACGATTGCTACAGCAAATCTCAGAGCAACGTCTCCAATTCAACGCCTGATTCTCCAAAAACTACCCTGTACAGAAACATGAACTCAAAATACTCAAAGACCAAAAAAACACAAGTGAACTAGGTATAAATAACTCTTCATAAAAAGAGTTATCACCTTTCTAGAGTAAGATCTGATTGTTTCTACACCTACAAACAAACCTGTTCTCACTTCTTATGCATGCAAGAACTGTTATATTGTTATTAATGGTAGAGATTTTGTTGTTGATCTTCTATGCCTACCTTCGAAAGACCTTGATGTTATTCTTGGCACGGACTGGTTATCTTCCAACCACGTCCTTTTGAACAGTTTTGATAAGACCTTAGTTTTTGGCACTTCTATGGAATTTAAGGATCCGACCTTTCTTTCTGCCAACCAAGTGAAAGCTTCGATGAAAGACGAAACCCAAGTGTACATGATGTTAGCTTCCTTGGAATTAGAGAGCCCTCCTGATGTTGGAAGTGTGCCTGTTGTGCGGGATTTTCCTGAAGTGTTTCCGGGGAATGTTTACAACTTATCCCTAGAGAGAGATGTTGAGTTCTACATAGATTTAGTGCATGGCACCGGGCCAATCTCCATAGCCCATTATAGAATGTCTCCTCTAGACCTAGCCAAGTTGAAAGAACAGATAGAGGACCTGATGAAGAAGCAGTTTATTAGGCCTAGTGTTTCTTCTTGGGGAGCACCTATGTTGTTGGTGAAGAAGAAGGATGGCAGTATGAGGTTGTGTGTCGATTATCGACAACTCAACAAGGTGACCATTAAGAATCGGTATCCTCTCCCTAGGATGGATGATCTCATGGATCAGTTGATAGGCGCTTGCGTCTTCTCTAAGATAGATTTGAGGTCAGTTAACCATCAGATTCAGGTTAAGTCTGAGGACATCCCGAAGACAGCGTTCAGGACGCGATATGGTCATTATGAGTATTTAGTTATGCCCTTTGGTGTGACCAATGCTCCTGCTGTGTTCATGGAACACATGAACAAGACCTTTCACCCTTATTTGGATAATTTTGTGGTGGTGTTCATAGATGACATCTTAGTGTACTCCAAGACACAAAGAGGAACATGCGGAGCACTTGAGGGTTGTTTTGCAGACCCTTAAGGAGAAGCAGTTGTACAGTAAGTTGTCTAAGTGTGAGTTCTGGTTAGAGGAAGTGAGCTTTTTAGGGCATGTCATCTCTAAGGGTGGCATAGTAGTTGACCCAGCTAAAGTAGAGGCGGTGCTCTAATAGGAGGCGCCGAAGTCAATGTCTGAGATTAGGAGTTTCTTGGGGTTAGCCGAGGTACAATAGGCGGTTTATATACGGCTTCTCTAAGATAGCCTTACCCTTAACCCGTCTCACCAAGAAGGGACAGTTGTTTGTGTGGGACTATAAATGTGAGGAGAGTTTCCAAACCCTTAAGGATAGGTTGACATCAACACCAGCGTTAGTTTTGCCAGACCCTAGTGAACCTTTCATAGTTTACTGCAATGCTTCCAAGCAAGGATTAGGTGATGTGTTGATGCAGGATGGTAAGGTAGTGGCCTATGCCTCTAGGCAGTTGAAAACTCATGAGAAAAACTACCCTACCCATGACCCAGAGTTAGGAGCTGTGGTTTTTGCCTTAAAGATTTGGAGGCATTACCTTTATGGAGCGAGGTTTGAGGTCTTTAGTGATCATAAGAGTCTGAAATATCTTTTTGACCAGAAGGAATTAAATATGAGGCAGGATAGGTGGATGGAATACCTTAAGGATTATGATTTTGAGTTGACCTACCACCCAGGAAAGGCCGATGTAGTGGCAGATGCCCTAAGTAGGAAAATATTGCATGTCTCCGCTTTGATGGTTAGGGGGAGATGGATCTGATTGAAGAGTTTAGAGACCTTAGTTTAGCTTGTGAGGTTAGCCCTAAGAGTATTATGCTTGGAACCTTGAAGGTTACCAACAGTTTGATGGATAGGATTAGAGAGGATCAGATGTCAAATAAGTTTCTCTTAGACCAGCGGGAATTGATTGCTCTGGGTAGAGACCTTAGCTTTAAGGATGGGTGTGATGGGATCTTGAAGTTTGAAGATAGAGTTTGTGTACCGTATGTTCCTGAGCTTAGGAAGTTGATTCTTGAAGGAGGTCATAGGAGTGGGTTGAGTGTGCACCCAGGTGCCACCAAGATGTACCAGGATCTTAGGCGCATGTTTTGGTGGCCTATGATTAAAAAGGATGTGGTTGAGTTTGTATACGCGTGCTTAGTATGTCAGAAAGCTAAGATAGAACACCAAAAGGCTTCAAGTAAGTTGTACCCTTTGAGCATCCCAGAATGGAAGTGGGATAACATCTCCATGGATTTTGTGTCTAGACTCAATAGGACTCCAGCTGGTTTTGAGGCTATATGGGTTGTGGTGGATAGATTAACTAAGTCTGACCATTTCATTCTGATGAACATGAAGTATCCTTTAGAGAAGTTGGCCAGGTTGTACAACAGAGACATAGTTAGGCTTCATGGTGTACCCTCTAGCATTGTATCAGATAGATACCATAGGCTTACCTCTAGATTTCGGGATAGTGTAATGAATGCTTGAGGGACAAATCTTAGGCTAAGTTCAGCGTACCACCCACAGACTAATGGAAAGTCTGAGAGGACCATCCAGTCCTTCGAGGACTTGTTGAGGGCTTGTGTGTTAAAACAGTGAGGCAGTTGGGACAAGTTTTTGCCCTTGATAGAGTTCACCTATAACAACAGTTTCCATTTCAGTATTGGGATGGCACCTTATGGGGCTCTGTATGGGAGGAGATGTAGGACACCTTTGTGTTGGAATGAACCTGGTGATAATGTGGTGTTTGGATCAGATATAGTACAAGAGACAATAGAGAAGATAAGGATGATTCAGGAAAAGATGAGAGTGGCACAAAGTAGGCAAAAGAGCTACCATGACAAAAGGAGATAGGCATTCGAATTCCAGGAAGGTGATCATGTATTCTTGAGAGTTACCTCGACAACTGGGGTTGGTAGAGTGATGAAAGCAAAGAAACTTACGCCTAGATTCATTGGTCCTTACCAAATCTTAAAGAGTGTCGGCAAAGTCGCCTACCAGATAGCCTTACCATCGTTCTTGTCCAACCTTCATAGTGTCTTTCATGTGTCTCAACTCAGAAAGTATATCCATGACCCTAGTCATGTGATAGTACTTGATGTGATACAGTTGAAGGAGAACTTGACTTGTGAGGTATTACCCCTTTGAGTCGAGGATAGGACGCTGAAGCAGCTAAAAGGCTAGGAGATTCCTTTGGTCAAAGTCATTTGAAGCGGGGCTACTGAGGAAAGTGCTACATAGGAGCTGGAGAGTAAGATGATGGAAGCATACCCCACACCTTTTCAATCGAGGTATGTAGAAATTTCGATGACGAAATTTTTATAAAGGGGGTGGAATTGTAACACCCTGCTTTTCGTTAAGTATTTATTACATAAGTTTGTTTGGTTAAGCTATAATTGTTGGAGACCTTTGGTAAGTTTTTGGTTCACCTGTGCCAGTTGTGTAGGTAACATTTCTTCCCTTTCTTGGTTTCCTTTCGTATTATTTGATTGGAAACTGATTTGGTTAATGTTTTAGTTGACCAAAGCTTGGATTCGAACTGAGCCGCTTGGGAGAACGTGATCGAGTTGTTGTTTGGGGCTACCGTTGTTGCAACCTTCAAACTAAGTATGGGGGAGAAGGATAGTATGACCACTAGGCAGTGGGGGTAGTGTAAGATGAGGGGTACTCATGGCTCCGAGGTTATTGTATGTTGTATGTTTAAATTCCTATTGCTATAAATGTTTGTTGTTAATGGTAATATGTTTTTGGTTATATGCATTGCCTGTTATGTTGGTACTTGATGGCATGATTATATCATAATTGTTGGCTGAGATGTTATGCGATTGTTTATTGTTGAATGGTTGCTGCTGTGATAAACCTGCTAACATATCCCTAAATTGGTTAATTAGGATTTTAATTGGTCAAATAATGAAGGGACTGTTGTTCCCCAAAAATATTCATAAGTCATGGATCAATAAGAGGTGAGGTTTTTATGCTGATGGCTTAGTCATGAACCTAGGGATGATTTTTGAGAGTGTTAGGGTCTTTTTGGTTAAACAACTAACATGTTGATCGCTGCCAGAAAGTACTGTCGCGGGATCAGCATGCCCGTGCTAAACAGGAAGCACAGAATTCTGGGAAGGGTCGCGCTTTGAGCACGGTCGTACAGCAAAGGAGCACGCCCGTGCAAATGTGTACGTCCGTACCTAATAAGGAGCACGCCCGTGCTGATGAGCACGACCGTGCAAGAAAGGAAGCACGCCCATGCTACACTTAAGTGGCAGCACGCTCGTGCCGGGGTTAAGCACTCCCGTGCCGCCCCTCTGGTCAGAATTTGAGACTTATGGTTTAATAGGGGTTCTAACCCCAATGTTCCCAATAATAATAGAATAATACACCAAACAAATGATGAAGATAAATAACTTAATTATATATTAATTAAGACGTCGAGGAACGATGTGTTGGTCAAGTCGGTGCCCGAGGGTTTACCGCACAATGATATTATTAGATGCCTTTAGTGGTCCAATGTTATGACGCTATGAATGGGTGCCTTTAGTGGCCCAACGTTCAGAATGATATGATTGGGTGCCTTTAGTGGCTTTAGTGGCCCAATATTGAGGACGATATTCTTGGGTGCCTTTATTGGCCCAACCCAAGGGGGCGGTTGCCCGTTGTTTCATGTTGTCTTCATGCATCACATTGGAGATGTTAGTTGGGGGAAGTTCAACATAGGGGAAGTCGTCCTAGAGTGCGACGATCTGGCCATCCACGGTTGGTTCACCCAAGGTTTGGTGAACCGTGGCCTCCCGCGATGAGGCATTCATGGTTTAATGCGTTGGCTATCCAAGGGGTTCACCCATGGTTTAATGGACTGCTGGCGTTGTTGCCTTTAGTAGCCAATGCGGATATGTAACTTTAAAGTTGTTCTTCCTGAGATAGTTGGATCCACATGCATTGATGGAGTAGCGGAGTAGTGTTGCATTGCATCATATAGCATACTGGTTGATTCATGATGTTGAGATGATGTTTATATACGTAATTATATGCATATGACTGTTGCTATGCCATGATGTATGATTATCTTATTCCTATCTCCATGCCATTGTGTTTACATGTCTCCTTACTCCCCATTCTTTA
Source organism: Ammopiptanthus mongolicus (assembly GCA_039655645.1). Lineage (NCBI taxonomy): Eukaryota > Viridiplantae > Streptophyta > Magnoliopsida > Fabales > Fabaceae > Ammopiptanthus > Ammopiptanthus mongolicus. The sequence continues at coordinate 25,669,340 of CM077343.1, forward strand.
TTTTCTTGTTTGGCATGTTTGGTTTATGCAAAGGAAGACGAGTAGCCCGGAGAGGAGTGACTCTGAGGAGCCACCACTCATAGTTAGGGCCTTCAGCTTAGTTGTTTTTGTTGCTTTAGTTTTTGGTGATATTCCGAGGATGTTTCCGGAACGGTTGTACCAGCTCTGAATTGTGACATCGGGGTTGGGTTTATTTTATGTTGATGTTTTCTTTACTCTTTTAAAATATTGACTTAATCTTTTCCGCATTTTTGAGAACTAGTTCATGTGATATCTTTTCTACCCGTGGACCTTTTATGAAAGGTTGCATGTTTTATCTTACGTCTTTATTTATTGTTCTTATTAATTACCTTTAATGCTTTTATAACATGCAGGGTAGTTGGGTGTCACACTGTTCACGCATTAGAGGGGAGCAATTTACGCTGCTATGATCCTTTACCTTTTTCACACACACACACACACACACACACACACACACACACACACATATATATATATATATATATTAACGTATCATAAAATTAAAGTGATATAATAATGTATTACAATATATATCTACATATATATGGAATCTTTGGGATTTCCCAGTTATCAATATCTAAATTGATATTTTCAAAGCAGATATCTTCTTGGAAGATATTGCTAGGATTGTTAGGAATCTCAGATTCCTGAAGAGATGAAGAAGATGGTTGGGAAGAGCGGAAGGAGAGTTTAGAAAAAGAGCGAGACAACATATTTTTGTAAATCTGATATCATTGCCTTCCTTTGGTTCCATAGGGGATAATAGTATAGATCTACGCCAGATCCTTCTGAATATTTTCTCATAAAACTATACAAACATATACAAAAGCATTAGAACTTATTACTCTTAACCAAGGCTACACCTTAACATCTTAACAAAAAGCATATATATATATATATATATATATATATTGTAATCCTGTTTTATTAACTACTGATATTATTCTACCATAAGATAACTGATCTAATGGTACTTCTGGGTATTCTTGAGCAAGTGCTACTCGAACCTTTTAAGAGAAGTTTTTAGGTAATCCTGTGATAAACCTATCTTTCCAGTAGGCTTGTCTACAATCGGTTCGGGTATAAACTTTTGCTAAAAACTTATCTTTATACCATCGAAATTCACTTAAAGTAAGGCAATAGACATTATGCAGGATCTCTAAGGACCTGTCTTCAAAGATTTTACTATCTCCTACAAAGGCTTGGGAAATATTAAGGATCAGGGTTTCAACTTAATTTTCAGTTGTTATTGGTTGACCATTAACTACTTCTGTTTTTACAGCAGTGTATATTAAATTTCGTTCTGATTCTATGAGATCGTTATCCCACCATCCTTTTAGGTTTCCAGTGAATCCTGAGGTTAGGACTTTTACTATGGAAAGGGCATCATTTCCCTTAGTTTCGTAGGCAGTTGCGGCCATTAACATTTCTCTAAAGTTCGTAGAATTTGATGATCTGCTAAGCCATCTATATTCCATTTATAGATAGTATTACCAGAATAGTTGGCTGCAGTTTCTAATTCTTTTTCTTCATATTGGACATCCACGATTGAAGGTCGGGGATACCAATTCTTTGTGGTAGGGTATCTAGATTTAGAGGTACTAGGTCCACTATGTTGCTCTAATCTTATTTATTTGATCTAAAGATGTATCTTGAAATTGACTTTCAAGTTTATTAATCTCTTCTTCATTTATCATGTTAATTGATTTTGGAGTTATTTTGAGACTAGAAAGCTTTTTATTTATTTCTTCTAAAATTTCTTTCTTTTTATTTCTGAGCTTTATTTTCTTTATTTCTGAATCTGAAAACTTATTAGGAGTTATTATTGGTTTATCTAAACTTTTCTTGGAGGGTGTTGTTGACGATGAGGGTTTATCCTCAGAATTGTCTAGGCTAATAGCTACTTGATGGAGTAGCTGATTAGTATAGTTCAATTGGTGTTGAAAATTTTTAATATCATTTTTATTGGGGAGGTACGTCATCTATAATTTTTGGCATCATTTTAAATGGACAAGCTATCACTTCAACTTTATCTGTGTTGGGGAAGTTTATTTCTTCTAAAGGAGGGATTACTGAGATTACTTCTTTTCTTTTAGTTGTTTTCCAAATCATTTTGGTTGAGTTAAGGGTTTTGACTTCTAATTTTTTTGAAACAATGTTTTTCAAACCATTGAAAATAAGGAATGTTTTGTTCCTTCTTTTCTAGGTACCTGTACCATTTTTCTCTAAATGTGGTTACTTATTCTTGAGAAAGATGAGAGAAAAACCATATTCTTTTTTCTGTATTTTCTTTAGTAAGAAAATCCTTTTTGAGGAGTTCTTTATCAGGTTCAAATTTTTTAATTACATACAATTGAGGCGACTCAAAAGCTTGTGCAGCTTCTGATCTATTGGGGGAAGTGTTACTATTGTTCTGAGTTGAAGGGGGTACTTCAACTTGATATTCTGGTCTAGGAATCATTGGATGTTCCTGGACTCCTTAGAATCTTAATGAATGTAAAGGTGGAAGCACTGATTCCACCGAGCTTCGGGGTCTCTCTATCCTTGGCAATTCTTCAGAGAATCGCGAGGAAGATGTTTGTATTCTAGAAGATTCACTTCTAGGAAGTGGAGCAAAGTTTATTGAAATATTACCAGATTTATATTCAATGACTTTATCTAAGGTAGAGGGTTCTGGTTCCTCTGGGGGTAAAATCTCCTTCAATTCCCAATTGAGATTTTTGGAGACTTCTTCATGTCGTAGCCTTTGTAGGGTTACAACAATTGTTTTACCAAGGTTTACCTGTAATAACAATGTTTCTCCTTTGGGGGAAGCATACAATACTTTCGGAGAAATCTTTGATATCATATCCTTGTAATATACCCTATATATTACAGCTAGAGGAAAGGAATTGGGATTCCAAGTTCCTTACAAAAATTTTATATCTAACTTGAGGTTATGTTTATTTTTTCCTAGACTTTCCAATGATATTGTATAGTTAGGAAAGTTATTAAAATAGGTTGGACCATCATGAAGATTAGATTTAATTATTGACAAAATCTGATCTTTAAATTTAAATGGCCAAGTATCTCTTAAACACACATAAACAGGTGTATCAATCCCTAAACGGTGTAAGGGTTTGATAGCAACTTGTATTAATCCCATATGCAAGAACTTAAACCTTTGTTTTTGTTCTTTTAACATAGATATATCCAACAGATCTATGCTATCCTGGTTTATATCAACATTAATTGTGTGTTCTGATGTTTTAATAATGTAATCAAAAGAAAATTTATCAATAAGATTGGTTCGAAAAATTTTTGAAACATTTAACTCTGGAACGTTCCAATTATTTAATTTCTGTTCAATATCTGGATTAGTTATTTGATGTTCATTTATCAGAGTGTTATCTAAGACTTCTTTACTGATGCTACCTTCTTCTACTTCTAAATATTCTTTACCTTTTCTAGAGATCATCCTAAGTAACTTAGACATGGCAACAATGACCTTGATAATCGGATATCTACAGTAATTTTACTATTCCTTACCGGAGTGGCGGGACCATCTTGGCTTACCAACGGATTTACTACCCTCCCTTCGGGCTTTATATAACGTCCCAGACTGCTTTCAGGATTGCCGACTGTCCCCACAAACCAACACGGGTCTTTTCAGGGTGCTTTGTCCTCACTCACACACTTTCTGGGAAACTTCCCAGAAGGTCACCCATCCCACAATTACTTCAAGTCAAGCACGCTTAACTATGGAGTTCTTATGTTTTGGGCTGCGGAAAAGAAGATGCATCTTGTCGATATAGGTAGTACCAATCAATTCTTATAAGCCTTCCTTCAACTGTACAGTCCCATACCTGCACAGCCTCAGGATCCCTCTCATTCCGATATGAATCCGGTTCATTCATGTGTCCCTTTGCCTAGAAGCCTGCCAGGAGCCGCTCCTTGTCCGTGCCTCAAGCACCAACGATCACTCCCCGTCCTCGTCAGCCTCAAGCGTCACATGCCTACCAGATTCCACCTGGTTCGTCCTTGAACCACATCGTATTAGGAGAAGTCCGCTCTGATACCATTTGTAACGTCCCAAACTGCTTTCAGGATTGCCGACTGTCCCCACAAATCAACACGGGTCTTTTCAGCGTGCTTTCTCCTCACTCACAGGCTTTCTGGGAAACTTCCCAGAAGGTCACCCATACCACAATTACTCCAAGTCAACCACAGTTAACTATGAAGTTCTTATGTTTTGGGCTCCGGAACAGAAGAAGCATCTTGTTGATATAGGTAGTACCAATCAATTCTTATAAGTCTTCCTTCAACTGTACCGTCTCATACCTGCACAACCTCATGATCCCTCTCATTCCGATGTGAATCCGGTTCATTCATGTGTCTCTTTGCCTAGAAGCATGCCAGGAGCCGCTCCTTGTCGGTGCCTCAAGCACCGGCGATCACTCCCCGCCGTCGTCAGCCTCAGGCGTCACACTTTACAACCGGGAACATTAATTGTGTGTTCTGATGTTTTAATTGTGTAATCAAAAGAAAATTTATCAATAAGATTGGTTCGAAAAATTTTTGAAACATTTAACTCTGGAACGTTCCAATTATTTAATTTCTGTTCAATATCTGGAATAGTTATTTGATGTTCATTTATCCGAGTGTTATCTAAGACTTCTTTACCGGTGCTACCTTCTTCTACTTCTAACTATTCTTTACCTTTTCTAGAGATCATCCTAAGTAACTTAGACATGGCAACAATGACCTTGATAATCGGATATCTACAGTAATTTTACTATTCCTTACCGGAGTGGCGGGACCATCTTGGCTTACTAACGGATTTACTACCCTCCCTTCGGGCTTTATATAACGTCCCGGACTGCTTTCAGGATTGCCGACTGTCCCCACAAACCAACACGGGTCTTTTCAGGGTGCTTTGTCCTCGCTCGCACGCTTTCTGGGAAACTTCCCAGAAGGTCACCCATCCCACAATTACTTCAAGTCAAGCACGCTTAACTATGGAGTTCTTATGTTTTGGCCTGCGGAAAAGAAGATGCATCTTGTCGATATAGGTAGTACCAATCAATTCTTATAAGCCTTCCTTCAACTGTACAGTCCCATACCTGCATAGCCTCAGGATCCCTCTCATTCCGTTATGAATCCGGTTCATTCATGTGTCCTTTTGCCTAGAAGCCTGCCAGGAGCCACTCCTTGTCCGTGCCTCAAGCACCAATGATCACTCCCCGCCCTCGTCAGCCTCAAGCGTCACATGCCTACCAGCTTCCACCTGGTTCGTCCTTGAACCACATCGTATTAGGAGAAGTCCGCTCTGATACCATTTGTAACGTCCCAAACTGCTTTCAGGATTGCCGACTGTCCCCACAAATCAACACGGGTCTTTTCACCGTGCTTTGTCCTCACTCACAGGCTTTCTGGGAAACTTCCCAGAAGGTCACCCATCCCACAATTACTCCAAGTCAAGCACACTTAACTATGAAGTTCTTATGTTTTGGGAAGGTCACCCATCCCACAATTACTCCAAGTCAAGCACACTTAACTATGAAGTTCTTATGTTTTGGGCTCCGGAAAAGAAGATGCATCTTGTTGATATAGGTAATACCAATCAATTCTTATAAGTCTTCCTTCAACTGTACCGTCTCATACCTGCACAACCTCAGGATCCCTCTCATTCCGATGTGAATCCGGTTCATTCATGTGTCTCTTTGCCTAGAAGCATGCCAGGAGCTGCTCCTTGTCCGTGCCTCAAGCACCGACGATCACTCCCCGCCGTCGTCAGCCTCAGGCGTCACACTTTACAACCGGAAACACCTCTACGGCTGACCAACAAAACTGACAAGGAAACATAAAACACTTATAGATACCAAAGCAATAAGGCTCTGATACCAAACTGGCCACTGCGGATCATCTCAAAAAAAAATTTAATTAGAAAAGACAATAACTGAAGTGAGTAATAGATTGAAGATAATAGTTATCAAACGAAACCTTTTATTGGAAGAGAATAACTTACAAAGAGGAAGCTTTATCAAAGAGAAGCTTTCCAAAATTCAAAACAAGAGTACAAAAATTTAAAGAAAACTACAAATGTAAACAAAGGCACTGAAGGCTTAGAGACTAGAGAGACTAGTTACGCTCTAAGAGGTGTTAAGTTACATTCTGCATTACAATGAGGAATCTGAAGTTATTTTTAGAGATCTTAGGACTTCAGAGGTGTTGGAATCCGCGGACTTGAAATGGTTGAAATCCGGAATTATTGTTTGAGAATATCACGGGCTTTATCTTTTTCAAAAGCTGCTTTTACTTTTTGGAAAGCAGATTCTTTGGGAGTGTCGGTAGGAAGGCTCCAAAGCCTTAACTTTACTTTGTCGGCCACCTTGCATTATTGAAGAAGATGCCAAGAGTGGGGCCCCTTTGCTTTAATTATTAAAATCAAATGGGACCAATTCGAGATTATCTCCGTCAAAATTATCTTCGTATCCTGCAAACATATCTTCATTTTGCAAGTGGGGATTATCTGAGGAGGAAGATAAGTTATCTTGCTCTTCTGTATCATCGATGCAAGAGAGAGCTTCTTTGAGCTTCAACTTATATTCTACAGGATTACTTGCTGTAATATTAAGGTTGAATGGTGATTGAATTGAGCTACAAGCTTCAGGCTTCTTTAATGTCTTGTGAATAGGAGAAGAGGCTAATTTTGATGGGGAACCTCTCTTAATCTTGGACTTCCATGTTATGAACTTTGTTTCCACAACGATAGTATTAAATTTACGCCACCATAAAATAGTAAATTCTGAATAAATGTATGGGGGAAAAGGCTCAGCTAAATGTTGGTGCTGAGCGGTGGTTACCTTGAGCAACCAAGCTATCCCGAATTGAGCACAAAATTGCAGCAATTTACAATGAGGAGGAATTATTGTGGTTAATTTTTTGAATTCTTCATAAATGGTGAATAGTGAATTTGGAAGAACATCCACCATAAGGCCAAATTCCCAAAACCATTCCATATACCATGCTGGATAACGGTCTTGAGGCTTGGTTATATTGAAGTACCAGGAATGCTTGGGATTAGTTTCAAATAAAACAAACTTCCAAGCTTCAATATAATTAAAGTAATTGTAAGTTGGAGGATCAAAGGTCCTTCAAAATTTCTTTGGCGTCAGAGGATTCTGATTCCAGTTATTTATTGTGAAAACCTTTTTTATCTTCATCTTTGAGTAAGCAATGATGTCAGGAGCACCTTCATTGGTTTCCTGAGTTATTTCTGGTGACCCAGTTTCAACAAGAATGAATTGATAATATTTTAATGTTTTCTTAACATCTGTGGTAATCCAGCCACAATTCTTGGGAAACATTGGGGAGATGATCTACCAGGGGGTAGATCCAAAATTACTGAATTCCGGCTCCATGGCTAGGTGCCCTCTGCAAGTGGTTTTGACTTTGGTTAATTGTTGTTCTCTGGTGGAGGCTAATTTGGGGAAATTATCTGGGTTTAATGGAGAGAATTTATTTGAAGTAGGTGTGGGGTTATTTTGTGTTTTTGGTGGAGTTTTTGGTGATTGGGTTATTTGGGTTTTTACTGTAGGGGCAAAGGAATCTAGGGTTAAAGGCCGAGATGAGGGGTTGGCCCTAGTTCCGAAGCTACCACCTCGACCACGCGAGGAGTTGCTCATTTTGACGAACCCTGTAAAAACTCACGGGTTAAGAAATCCGGAACAAAAGTATTTTCTCCTTTAAGATGTTCAATTTCAAAATCAAAACAACTTAATAAGCTTTGCCATCTGGCAAAAATCTATTTTGAAACCAAATTTTTAACATCCTTCTGTAAAACATCTTTGGCAGCTTTGCAATCAACGCGAAGTAAAAATGTTTTGTTTATCAAATCATCTTGAAACTTTTTGATACATAGCACTATAGCCGAAATTTCATTTTTGATAATACTATACTTTATTTGAGATTCGATCCATATTCCAGAGTGAAAACAGAAAAGTTGTTCTGTACTGGAATTTGGAAGAATTTGAAGGAGGATACCTCCATAACCTAACTCAGAGGCATCGGTTTGAACTATTAATTTGGCCTCTGGATGAGGGATACCAAGACACGGAAAAGACTTGACCATTCCCTTTATTTCCTGTACTAACTTACTTAACTCTGAAGACCAGGGCTTAGAATTTGAAGTCTTCCTAAGTCTACCGAACAGGGGTATACAGGTGACTCTTCAATTCGGGATGAAATCTGACACATAATTCAGACATCCTAAGAATCTTTGCAATTGTTTTTTTATCCTTTAATTCATCTGGGAATTTATCTGCAAAAGCTATACTTCTGCTAATAAAAGTGATAGTTCCTTGATAAATCTCATGACCTAGGAATCTCACTTTTGTTTGAAACAATTTTATTTTCCAGGAAGACACCACCATTCCATTTTTCTTAATGGTATCTTTGAATGTTCTAAGATTTTGAAGTGTTGATCTATTGAGTTTGAAAAGATTAACACATCATCAATATAAATTATTGCAAAATCGGCGTAAGGATTTATTATATTATTCATTATATTTTGAAACTCGGAGGGAGCATTTTTTAATCCCATGGGCATTACATTGCATTCGTAATGTCCAAAGGGTACTATGAATGTTGTTTTATATTTATCTTCTTTAGCAAGCTTAATTTGATAAAATCCTGATTTCATATCAAATTTGGAAAAGAATACAGCATCATATAATCTTTTTATTAAATCTCTTTTATTTGGGATTGGGTATCTGATCCATTTTAAAACCTTATGTTATGGTTTATAATTTATTACTATGCGTGGTTTTCCACGCTCAATCTCCGCTTGATTTTTGGACATAAAAGGCGGCGCAACTCCAAGGGGATTTGCTAGGCCTGATAAATCCTTTATCTAAGAGACTTTGAATATCTTTTCGACAATATTCAAGAGTTTCTTTATTCATTTAAATTGGACGAGCTTTTGTAGGGATTTTACTTTCATGAAATTCTTCTTCATAGGGTAGAGTTACCATATGAGTTTTTCTTTGCCAAAAAGCGTTAGGAACTTCAGGACAGACTTCTTGTTCAAATTCCTTTTGTAATTTATTTATTTTTTCTTTTATTAGGGAATTAATTAATTATTCTTCTATTTTCTTATAAAGAATTTCCTTTTTTAAGAAATTACTGTGATTTTCTTTCTTTGTAATTAATTCGATGAAATTCTTTTCATCTATGTGATGGATTTCCTTTTGTTTTATTGGGTGAATAAATTCAAACAGAATTGTTTGACCATTTCTTTTACTTTGCAATCCTTTTTCACTTATCGTTATTGGATATAGATGGGTTAAAAAGGGTGTTCCTAATATTATTTGTTCGCTAGTGTCTTTTACAAGGATAAAGGAGTTTGGGAAAAAAAATTCCTCTATTACAGATTTTGCTTTGGATAATTTGTATTTAATATTTAATTTCTGGTTATTTGCTGTAAATAGTTTTTGAACAATTTTTTCATAGTATTAGATAGGGATTAATCCTTCTTGAATGCAGTTTAAATCTGCTCCTGAGTCTATTAAAGCAATAAACTCTTTGTGAAAGGATTTTCTTATTTTTAAATTAATTTTAACATGCCATTTTTGTTGATGAGTTTTAATGTGAAATAAGAAATCTTCTGGGGTTTTGGTGAAGAAAGTGGAGGAACTTCTTCACGGGTTTCTTCTTCATTATCAGAGGAAGATGATGATTTAATGGACTTAGTCTCCCTTCCCGGGGTGTTTGAAAAATTTTGGGACAAAATTTAAAAATCAAGTTTTAATTGAGTTATCTCTTGCTTAAGGGTTTTAACTTCCTTGTGGAGAGTCGGGAGGGTTATAGGTTTTTCAATGACTAATTTGGATTGAAGAATCTTTTGCAAATTGTGTCCTTCAAATTTAGGTTTAGTTGTAGGTTCTGGTTGTTCCATTAAAGCTTTATATTTTTCTAATACTTCAAGTCTGAGTTGAGGATCATCAATCTTTTCTACTAAGTCGAGGAGTATTGAAGCTTCATTTTTTATTACATTAATGGTTAACTTGTAATGGCAGTTGCCATCCGTGCAAAACAGCTTTCATATTCAGAATCAGAAGAGGTTTCTTGATTCTGATATATTACTTCTTCTTCTTTAGAGGAATTCTCTGATGAAGAGGTTGAATCATAAAGGATTATTTTTGCAATTTGTTCCTTAATTGATTCATCCATTTTTAATTCCCTTAATCGTTGTTTTACTTTGCAATATTTGGCCATGTGACCAGCACTGTAACACCCCGATTTTTCGTGCCTTCTAAGGACGATAAACTCAATTAATGAGTTTATATTTTTATCTGTGTTATAGAAAATGATTTTGGGAAAACAAAAATCATATTCTTGTTTCATATAATCGTAGGAGCCTACGGTTAAGTTTTTAGCCAAAAACTCAAACAAAACCCGATCTATGTTTTTTCAGATGATAGTGTTTTTCTACTATCATGACCTAATCTTGACTAACAGACGAGACCATTAGTCTTAGAATTCGATTCTCTATCTTTTTCCTAAAATGTGTCCTGATGTCCAAAAATATAAATAATATTTTATATTCGGGCCGAAAATCGATCGGGGAGACGATTCGAGATGTCTTAGGGTTTTTCGAGACCCACGATCAGATGTTTTTCATGCAAGAATTGTATCAAGATATTTGAGGACTCATACCACTGTCATAATGATTCCAAATATCGGGACGTGAATTGACAAAATTGCCCTTGGTTAATTTTTATTACTAATTACCCCTCCTATTATTAAAGTCTAAAACCATAAATATCTCTCAACTTTCACTCTTATCCTCCCATTTACTTTTCTCTTTTTCGGCAGCCCCTTCCCCCAAATACCCCATCTTCTCTTCTTTCTCTCCTTTCTCTTTTCATTTCATAAAAATATCCATTGTTGAAGGCTCAAAGCTTGGATTTTTGTGAAGTAACCTTCATCAATCTTGGAGTAAATCATCATAGGAGGTAGTATACCATCTCTATCTCTCTCAATCTCTCCTTTCTCTCCTCCATTTTTCAGGATAAAAGATGTTAGGGTTTTGTCCCTTAAATCTTTAAAAATCCATGAAAAATTGTAGTAAAATCTTATCTGTACCAAACCAATTTCTATGGCCTAGGTTCATGACATACTTGTATGATCCAAGAGCTTAGAGCCAAGAAATCTTCCTAGCTATATTTTCTATGAGGAGGCCGGAACCCCCCTATGTGTGTAGGGTCGGGTTTTGAATGGTTTTTGATGTTCTGATCTGATATCTAGGGCTGTCACACTTAGTTAGGGTGTTATCCAAGAAATGAGAAATTTTGGAGTTCTCTAGCTATTTTTAGTGTAATAAGGCCGAACCCTAGGGGTGGTGCATTACGAGAAATCTTTGTTTTGTGAGTTAATGTCGTTATGGTTTGTATGTATGTAGTAATCGGCAGCGTGTTGGGCCGGTGATCAAGTTGATCTGGTGTTCATAACTTAGCCGGAAGCTACAAGAGGTAAGGGGATAAACCTGAGAAACTCCATTTCCGATAGCTATGTGCTGCATCGGTGTTTGTATTGTATTTAAATATTCTGTATCTGATTGTTGGTTGATTACTTGATTTACTACTGTTGATTTGAGTATGTATGATATAATCTGCTGATATAGTTGAATGCATGCTATAATTGCTGAATGATTATATGGATGTATCGTGTGCCCTACTGTGGGATTTAAGGCATTAGAGGACCTAATTTTGATTAGGATCCGACATCGTGTAACTTAAAAGCTTTAAAAGTCTGAAATGTATTTTAATAATGAAAATTGAAGTTTAAAAGCAAATAGGGCATTAGAAACCTTCAATTGTCCTAAATTGATAAATTGACCGTTTGAGCAGAGGTGTTTTGAGAAAAGTAGTTTTCAAAGTCATATGAGTTCATTCAAGAAGAAAAAAAAGGGTTTTGCAAGTTTTATTTTAAGTCTGTGTTCACTGAAAAGCAACGAAAGAAAAAGACATGGTCGTTAGACCAAGTTTAGTTTTATGGAAAATCGATCCCGATGACTTTATGTAAGTACCGGAGATTTGGGTTTTTGGTTTTCGAGTTTTCAAGAAAAGTGGTTTTAAAGTTTAGAAACTAGAAACCGAGACGTCGGGATTCTAGGGTTCTGCAGAACACGTGGATCACGGATCCGTGTTAGTTGTGATCCTGTCGGCTTAGGGACGATCTATGTAGTCCTGTGAGCTTGAGGATGTTTTTATGATCTTGAATCCAACATCCTAGACTGGTGCATCGGTTGGGGATGTTTGGGATTTGAGTTGTTTTGGACTAAATGTCCTGTTTTGGGAAAATGTTTTAAAGAGTCTAACACATTATGGTGGTTGTTAGCGTTGATGCTACAACGAGGAAATATTGATGCGACAAAGATCAATTATCGGAAACTAGATAGTTTCTCATGCATTTTGTGTGTTGGGCAGACGTGCCGTGAAACGGGGGACCTTGATAGGCAAGGGGAACCTGAGATGACTTAATGTCATTATGTAACATTGTGCCTTGATGGACAATGATGTCATACGAGCCAGGGAGAGCGTATTGTGCCCAATGAAGAGGACAATATAGTATGACTTATACATCGTGAGTACCACTGACATGCGCGTCCATGTATTATTTCCTGGAAGGTTACGTGCTCACGTTTGGCCGAATGTTGATTCTAGCGTTTGTTATTGTATCCTGCGGGACAATAACGTTGAGTCTGATCAACTAGTGTTTATGGTGTTGGGATTTCCGGAAATCTAGTTTGAATATTAGTTGAGATATATGGAAGTGCCATGCATACGTTTAGGGAATAACGTTGATTGTGGGGTACGAAGCCCTTGTGCCTTTACTGCTATTAGTACTTGATTATACATGCTATATTAGGTGATGATGATGATTTGAGTAAGTCACATTATATGAATCTGCTGTTTGGATTGGGCATATAGTTGTCGTTTTTGGATTCATATATTGGTTTTTCACCCTTGCATGTTTTCTGGACTGGTTTGTCCTTTTGATATATATGTTATATCCTGTTTACAGATGGAGCCGATGCTAGACCATCTCGTGCACTCGGGGATGCGTGCCTTGGTTTTTGAGCGGAGGACTGACCCAGCTGCGTGGGTTATTCACCCGGGAGTGGAAAGCGCAGCAGACACAGGACCAGCCTGCACCGTGAGCGGGACGACGGAGACGGGACCTCGCAAGAGTACTCGTACTGTGGAGACCGTCCAGGTACCTCTACCTCCCATTGGGATGATGTTGCAGGCCCTTATGCAGCAGGGTGTGATCGAGCATTTCGCCCCCGCTGCACAGTCCCCGCAGCAACAGCCACCACAGACACCTCCCCCGCTTTTTGTTTTGGTAGCGGGCGAGCATGTAGTGGAGGACGTAGAGGAGGAGGAGGAAGACCCTGAGGAGGATCCTCAGGAGGACCCGGAGTATCATCCTTTGGATGCTCCCGAGCCTCATTCACAGGAGAATGGGACCGTAGATTCCCAGGGTTCTTCTCCTGGTTCTAGCATTGGACCTTCCTCTGGAGGATTGTCCAATGGCTTCCACTAGTTGGACCAGCTTATGGTCTAGACTTTCTTTTGAGGTAGCGGTTTTTGGTAGTCTGTTAACGACTACTGATGGCCATAGGTTTTAGAGATATGGTTCCCGACTGTCGCTGCCTAGTTTATAGCTTTGTAGGAGTTTATCTTTTGTCTTTCTTTTGTAAAGGGACGTGTTGTCCATAGTTTTAGTTGATGTATATATATATATATTGTTATATATATGAGTATATTCTGTTCTTTCTGGAGTGGTAGTTTCATGAGTATGAAATAAGAAAAAATTTCATCACGATTTTTAGGACTGAATGAAAATAAAGGATTTGTTTTCCGAAAGTAAAACCAGCAAATTTTATTTATCGTTATAATGTATGTTTTGAGTTACGAAAAGTGGCACTGGTTTTTAGGGTGTCACATTAGTGGTATCAGAGCGGACCTCTCCCAGTACTATGTGGTTCGGGGATGAACCAAGCGGAAGCTGGTGGGCATGCAACACCCGGGGCTGACGAGGGCGGGGAGTGATCGCCGGTGCATGAGGCACGGACAAGGAGCAGCTCCTGGCAGACTTCTAGACGAAGGGATACATGAATGAACCGAATTCACACCAGAATGAGAGGGATCCTGAGGCTGTGTAGGTATGGGACTGTACAGTTGAAGGAAGGCTTATAAGAATTGAATGGTACTACCTATACCAACAAGATGCATCTTCTTTTCGGGAGCCCAGAACATAAGAACTCTATAGTTAAGCGTGCTTGACTTGGAGCAATTGTGGGATGGGTGACCTTCTGGGAAGTTTTCCTAGGAAGCGTGTGAGTGAGGACAAAGCACGCTGAAGAGACTCGTGTTGGTTTGTGGGGACAGTCGGCAATCCTTAAAGCAGTCCGGGCCGTTACAAATGGTTGAGTCTTTCGGGAATCTTTGGGGAATAGGTCTGTTGTGTTGATGTTGTGTGATCTCTGTATCGCGAGGCGAGCTAGTGTTTAGCGTCGCGAGCCCGAGAAGTGGTGTTTTGCTTCTCAGGTATGTTCTCTGTATCGCGAGGCGAACGGATTTCGTGTCGTGAGGCAGAGAAGTGGTGTTTTGTTTCTCAGGCATGTTCTCTGTATCACGAGGCGAACAGGCTTTCGCGTCGCGAGGCAGAGGAGTGGTGTTTTGCTTCCCGAGCAGGTTCTCTGTATCGCGGGGCGAACTGAGCTTTCGCGTCGCGAGCCCGAGGAGCTGTTCTTTGCTCCTCAAGCAGACTCTCTGGGTCGCGTAGCGAGATCTGTCTCGCGTCGCGATGCCGAGGGTTGGGATGTTACGACTCGGGCCGACCCTCTGTCTCGCGTCGCGAGGGTACGGTCGCCTGGCGAGTAACTGGTTTCTTGTTCTTCTTTTTATTTCCTTCTTGGAAATACTGCATGTTTATAACTGCTTATTTGCTTTATTTTCTGGTTCCTATTTGACTGACTTTGGGCCTTGCAGGTTAGATTTGGAACTAGAATTTGGAGCGGAAGCAGGACGTGGATGAGGACGTGGACGTGGCCGTGGACGTGGTCGCGATAGGGGAGCTGGTGTCCAAGCTGAGGATGTTGCGGGAGTACTGGAATTGATTTTGTTGCTCAGGCAATGGCAAACATGGCTGCGGCTATTGCTGTCCAAACTACAACCATGAACGCCCACAATGCTCAAGAACAACTTCGTGCTGACTAGGCCGCTGAGAGCCGAAGCTTGACTACTTTCAGGCGTCAGAATCCGCCACAATTTTCTGGTGACGTGGATCCTGAGAAAGCTAATTTGTGGATTCATGAAATCGAGAAAATTTTCGAGCTGGTACGTAGTCCAGAAGAAGTAAAGGTACCATATGCCACATTCCTACTGATAGGAGATGCGGAATATTGGTGGAAGGGAACACAGCAACTGCTGGAGGCCAATCATGAAGTGATTTCGTGGGCACTTTTCAAGGATCGCTTCTTAGGAAAGTATTTCCCTCAAAGTGCAAGAGCAGAGAAGGAACAGGAATTCTTGCGACTGCAACAGAGAGACATGTCAGTCGGGGAATACACGGCTAAGTTTGAGTCGTTGGCCAAGTACTTCCGATTTTTCCAAAATAATCCTGAGGAAGATTGGAAATGCGAAGCTTTTGAGAGAGGACTATGGTATGAGATCAAAGAATCGGTGCTACAGCAAGGAATCAGGAACTTCCAAGCACTCGTGGAGAAGAGTAGACAGATAGAGCTGATGAAGCGTGGGAGAGACAATAGAGGAAACGTCGGAGGACCTTTCCGATTCAAGGGTCAATATCAGGACGAGAGAGGGAAACAAAGTCAGAAGAAACCATATTCTCGACCCCCTGGGAACTTCCAGAAGCAACTGTACCGACCTGTTGCTCGTGCATCGGGCAGTGGAGGTCAAGGAGGTCAGAATCAAGAGAGGAAGTGTTTCAAGTGCGGAGATCCATCGCATTTGGCGAACAACTGTACCGTGAGGAATGACCATTGCTACCGTTGTGGACAACCAGGACATTTTGCCAAGAATTGTAAAGTACAGAATCCAGTCCAAGCTGCGAACAAAAATGGTGGAACCAAACGACCGACGGCTAGAGGAAGAGTTTATACCCTAAGTGGTGCTGAGGCTTCGAACTCCGAAGATCTGATACAGGGTGTGTGCGACATAGACGGTAATCTCTTATTAGTGCTCTTTGATTCAGGTGCAACCCATTCATTCATTTCTATGGATTGTGTGAAACGTTTAGAGCTATTTGTTTCTTCCTTATCGTTTGATTTAATTGTTTCTACACCAACTGCTGAACCTGTTGTTGTGAATTCTATATGTCTGAACTGTCCTATCGTTATTCAGGATAGACATTTTCTTGTTGACCTAATATGCTTGCCTTTAATACAATTAGATGTAATTTTGGGCATGGATTGGTTATCTTCCAACCAGATCCTATTAGATTGTGCACATAAAACCCTAGTTTTTCCTAGTACTGAGATTTCTGGATTTTTAACCGCCAACCACGTTAGAACTTCTTCGAAAGAAGGAGATCCGAAATACGTGCTTTTGTCCAACTTAGAAGTCGAGGGGAAGATCGAGCTGAGTTAGATGCCTGTTGCGAGAGATTTTCCGGAGGTGTTTCCGGATGATGTTCCAGGTTTGCCACCTGTGAGGGACATAGAATTCTCCATCGATCTAATTCCAGGAATTGGATCGATATCGATTATTGCATATCGAATGTCACCTACTGAGCTTGTTGAGTTGAAAACACAAGTCGAGGACTTGTTATCAAAGCAGTTCATCAGACCAAGTGTTTCGCCATGGGGAGCGCCAGTTCTCTTGGTGAGAAAGAAAGACGGAGGTTCGAGACTTTGCGTGGACTATCGTCGGCTGAACAAAGTTACGATCAAGAACAAGTATCCATTACCTAGGATTGATGACTTGATGGATCAACTGCGAGGAGCCGTTGTTTTCTCGAAGATCGACTTAAGGTCGGGATACCACCAGATTCGAGTGAAAACGGAGGATATACCAAAGACCGCTTTTAGAACTCATTACGGACATTACGAGTACCTCGTGATGCCTTTTGGAGTGACAAACGCACCTGCTGTTTTCATGGACTACATGAATCGGATTTTTCGTCCGTTTCTTGATAAGTTTGTTGTAGTGTTCATCGATGATATTCTGGTTTATTCTAAGAATCGTGAAGAACACGAGGAGCATTTACGGCAAGTTCTTCATGTTTTGCGGGAGAAGATGTTGTATGCGAAACTCTCTAAGTGTGAGTTTTGGCTAGAAGAAGTCGAGTTTTTGGGTCATGTTATCACAAAACAAGGAATTTCTGTAGACCTTGCTAAAGTAGAAGCTGTACTTTCTTGGGAAAAGCCAAAGACTGTACCCGAGATAAGAAGTTTTGTTGGATTAGCCGGTTACTACCGAAGGTTTATTGAAGGATTTTCTAAGATTGTGTCACCGTTGACTCAACTGACGAGGAAAGATCAACCTTTTGTTTGGACTGATCAGTGTGAAGAAAGTTTCCAAAGGATTAAGGAGCTTTTGACTACCTCACCAGTGTTGATACTTCCAGAACCGAGTGAACCTTATGAAGTATACTGTGATGCTTCACATCAAGGTCTAGGTTGTGTGCTGATGCAACACCGCAAAGTGGTGGCTTACGCATCACGGCAGTTAAAGATTCATGAAAAGAACTATCCCACACATGACCTAGAATTAGCTGCAGTTGTTTTTGCACTAAAGATATGGAGACATCATTTGTACGATGCAAAGTTCAACGTCTTTAGTGACCACAAGAGTTTAAAATATCTGTTTGATCAGAAGGAGCTCAATATGAGGCAACGACGATGGATGGAGTTTTTAAAGGATTACGACTTCACGTTGCAATACCATCCAGGGAAGGCGCACATCGTGGTAGATGCTTTGAGCCGAAAAGCCATTCATATTTCAACTATGATGGTGAGAGAATTGAAACTGATTGAGGAGCTCCGTGATCTAACTTTGGGGTTGGAGATAAGTCCTAAGAAACTAAGCTTTGGAATGCTTAAGATCTCCAATGGATTAATGGAAGAGATACGTGAACAACAGGCTACTGATGAATCTCTTCAAGAGAAAAAGATGTTGGTGGAATAAGGGAGAGCTAGTGAATTTAGCTTGGGAACAGACGTGATTTTAAAGTGTAATGGACGAGTCTGTGTACCCAACAACCCGGAGATGAGAAAGATGATTTTAGAAGAATCCCACAAGAGTGGATTAACCATTCATCCTGGTGCAACCAAGATGTATCAGGACATGAAACAAAGATTCTGGTGGCCAGGCATGAAGAAACAAGTTGCCAAATACGTTGCATCGTGTCTAACTTGTCAGAAAGCAAATGTAGAACATCAGAGACCTGGAGGGATGCTGCAATCCCTAGATGTACCAGAGTGGAAATGGGAGAGTATCTCTATGGATTTCGTGGTAAGTTTACCTCGAACATCGAATATTTTTTATTCGATTTGGGCAATCGTGGATAGGTTGACGAAATCAGCACATTTCTTACCTGTCAAGACGAACTACATAGTAGCGAAACTGACTAAGGTGTATATAAGAGAAGTGATTAGATTGCATGGAATACCCTCAAGTATTGTTTCGGATCGAGACCCGAAGTTTACATCGCGTTTTTGGGAAAGCTTACACCAAGCTTTGGGAACCAAGTTACGCCTAAGTTCAGCATACCATCCTCAGACGGATGTACAAACAGAAAGAACGATTAAATCGTTACAAGATTTGCTAAGAGCTTGCGTGTTGGATAATCGAGGAAGTTGGGATGAACTGTTACCTCTGATTGAATTCACGTATAATAACAGTTATCACTCAAGCATAGGAATGGCACCCTATGAGGCTCTATACGGAAGGAAATGTCAAACTCCTCTTTGTTGGTATCATGATGGAAAGAGTATAATTCTAGGACCCGAGGTTGTGCAACAGACGACTGATAAAGTCATACAGATTCGTGAAAGGATGAGGACATCTCAGAGCAGGCAGAAGAGTTACTCGGATAAGACGACCTCTCGAATTTCAAGAAGGCGATCATGTGTTTCTGAGGGTCAATCCAACGACTGGGGTAGGTCGGGTAATGAAATCTAGAAAACTCAATCTTAAATTCATTGGACCATACCAAATTCTTCGGCGTATTGGTCCAGTAGCGTACCAAATTGCTTTACCTCCTTTTCTTTCAAATTTACACAATGTTTTTCATGTTTCACAATTAAGGAAGTATATTCCTGATCCATCTCATGTAATTGAACCTGATCGAGTACCCTTGAAAGAGAATCTGTCTTATGAGACTGCACCTGTAAGGATCGAGGACAAGAGAGTCAGACAACTGAGGGGAAAACAAATCTCTTTAGTCAAGTTTATTTGGGATGATACAACTGGAGAAGCAACTTGGGAGACTGAAGACAAGATCAGAGAGCAATATCCTTATCTGTTCATAGGTATGTAATTTCGAGGACGAAATTATTTTAAGGGGGATAGTAATGTAACACCCCGATTTTTCGTGCCTTCTAAGGACGATAAACTCAATTAATGAGTTTATATTTTTATCTGTGTTATAGAAAATGATTTTGGCAAAACTAAAATCATATTCTTGTTTCATATAATCGTAGGACCCTACGGTTAAGTTTTGAGCGGAAAACTCAAACAAAACACGATATATGTTTTTTCAGATAATAGTGTTTTTCTACTATCATGACCTAATCTTGACTAACGGACGAGACCATTAGTCTTAGAATTCGATCCTCTATCTTTTTTCTAAAATGTGTCCTGATGTCCAAAAATATAAATAATATTTTATATTCGGGCCGAAAATCGATCGGGGAGACGATTCGAACTGTCATAGGGTTTTTCGAGACCCACGATCAGATGTTTTTCATGCCAGAATTGTATCAAGATATTTGAGGACTCATACCAGTGTCATAATGATTCCAAATATCGGGACGTGAATTGGCCAAATTGCCCTTGGTTAATTTTTATTACTAATTACCCCTCCTATTATTAAAGTCTAAAACCATAAATATCTCTCAACTTTCACTCTTATCCTCCCATTTACTTTTCTCTTTTTCGGCAGCCCCCTCCCCCAAATACCCCATCTTCTCTTCTTTCTCTCCTTTCTCTTTTCATTTCATAAAAATCTCCATTGTTGAAGGCTCAAAGCTTGGATTTTTGTGAAGTAACCTTCATCAATCTTGGAGTAAATCATCATAGGAGGTAGTTTACCATCTCTATCTCTCTCAATCTCTCCTTTCTCTCCTCCATTTTTCATGATAAAAGATGTTAGGGTTTTGTCCCTTAAATCTTTAAAAATCCATGAAAAATTGTAGGAAAATCGTATCTATACCAAACCAATTTCTATGGCCTAGGTTCATGACATACTTGTATGATCCAAGAGCTTAGAGCCAAGAAATCTCCCTAGCTATATTTTTTATGAGGAGGCCGAAACCCCATATGTGTGTAGGGTAGGGTTTTGGTTGGTTTTTGATGTTCTGATCTGATATCTAGGGCTGTCACACTTAGTTAGGGTGTTATCCAAGAAATGAGAAATTTTGGAGCTCCCTAGCTATTTTTAGTGTAATAGGGCCGAACCCTAGGGATGGTGCATTAGGAGAAATCTTTGTTTTGTGAGTTAATGCCGTTATGGTTTGTATGTATGTAGTGATCGGCAGCGTGTTGGGCCGGTGATCAAGTTGATCTGGTGTTCATAACTTAGCCGGAAGCTACAAGAGGTAAGGGGATAAACCTGAGAAACTCCATTTCCGACAGCTATGTGCTGCATCGGTGTTTGTATTGTATTTAAATATTATATATCTGATTGTTGGTTGATTACTTGATTTACTGCTGTTGATTTGAGTATGTATGATATAATCTGCCGATATAGTTGAATGCATGCTATAATTGCTGAATGATTATATGGATGTATCGTGTGCCCTACTGTGGGATTTAAGGCATTAGAGGACCTAATTTTGATTAGGATCCGACATCGTGTAACTTAAAAGCTTTAAAAGTCTGAAATGTATTTTAATAATGAAAATTGAAGTTTAAAAGCAAATAGGGCATTAGAAACCTTCAATTGTCCTAAATTGATAAATTGACCGTTTGAGCAGAGGTGTTTTGAGAAAAGTAGTTTTCAAAGTCATATGAGTTCATTCAAGAAGAAAAAAAAGGGTTTTGCAAGTTTTGTTTTAAGTCTGTGTTCACTGAAAAGCAACGAAAGAAAAAGAAATGGTCGTTAGACCAAGTTTTGTTTTATGGAAAACCGATCCCGATGACTTTGTGTAAGTATCGGAGATTTGGGTTTTTGGTTTTCGAGTTTTCAAGAAAAGTGGTTTTAAAGTTTAGAAACTAGAAACCGAGAGGTCGGGGTTCTAAGGTTCTGCAGAACACGTGGATCACGGATCCGTGTTAGTTGTGATCCTGTCGGCTTAGGGACGATCTATGTGGTCCTGTGAGCTTGAGGATGTTTTTATGATCTTGAATCCAACATCCTAGACTGGTGCATCGGTTGGGGATGTTTGGGATTTGAGTTGTTTTGGACTAAATGTCCTGTTTTGGGAAAATGTTTTAAAGAGTCTAACACATTATGGTGGTTGTTAGCGTTGATGCTACAACGAGGAAATATTGATGCGACAAAGATCAATTATCGGAAACTAGATAGTTTCTCATGCATTTTGTGTGTTGGGCAGACGTGCCGTGAAACGGGGGACCTTGATAGGCAAGGGGAACCTGAGATGACTTAATGTCATTATGTAACATTGTGCCTTGATGGACAATGATGTCATACGAGCCAAGGAGAGCGTATTGTGCCCAGTGAAGAGGACAATATAGTATGACTTATACATCGTGACTACCACTGACATGCGCGTCCATGTATTATTTCCTGGAAGGTTACGTGCTCACGTTTGGCCGAATGTTGATTCTGGCGTTTGTTATTGTATTCTGCGGGGCAATAACGTTGAGTCTGATCAACTCGTGTTTATGGTGTTGGGATTTCCGGAAATCTAGTTTGAATATTAGTTGAGATATATGAAAGTTCCATGCATACGTTTAGGGAATAACTTTGATTGTGGGGTACGAAGCCCTTGTGCCTTTACTGCTATTAGTACGTGATTATACATGCTATATTAGGTGATGTATGATGATTTGAGTGAGTCACATTATATGAATCTGCTGTTTGGATTGGGCATATAGTTGTCGTTTTTGGATTCATATATTGGTTTCTCACCCTTGCATGTTTTCTGGACTAGTTTGTCCTTTTGATATATATGTTATATCCTGTTTACAGATGGAGCCGATGCCAGACCATCTCGTGCACTCGGGGATGCATGCCCTGGTTTTTTAGCGGAGGACTGACCCGGCTGCGTGGGTTATTCACCCGGGAGTGGAAAGCGCAGCAGACACAGGACCAGCCTGCACCGTGAGCGGGACGACGGAGACGGGACCTCGCAAGAGTACTCGTACTGTGGAGACCGTCCAGGTACCTCTACCTCCCATTGGGATGATGCTGCGGGCCCTTATGCAACAGGGTGTGATCGAGCATTTCGCCCCCGCTGCACAGTCCCCGCAGCAGCAGCCACCACAGACACCTCCCCCGCTTTTTGTTTTGGTAGCGGGCGAGCATGTAGTGGAGGACGTAGAGGAGGAGGAGGAGGAAGACCCTGAGCAGGATCCTCAGGAGGACCCGGAGTATCATCCTTTAGATGCTCCCGAGCCTCATCCATAGGAGAATGGGAACGTAGATTCCCAGGGTTCTTCTCCTGGTTCTAGCATTGGACCTTCCTCTGGAGGATTGTCCAATGGCTTCCACTAGTTGGACCAACTTATGGTGTAGACTTTCTTTTGAGGCAGCGATTTTTGGTAGTCTGTTAACGGCTACTGCTGGCCATAGATTTTAGAGATATGGTTCCAGACTGTCGCTGCCTAGTTTATAGCTTTGTAGGAGTTTATCTTTTGTCTTTCTTTTGTAAAGGGACGTGTTGTCCATAGTTTTAGTTGATGTATATATATATATATATATATATATATATATATATATATATATATATATATATATATATATATATATATATATATGAGTATATTCTGTTCTTTCTGGAGTGGTAGTTTCATGAGTATGAAATAAGAAAAAATTTCATCACGATTTTTAGGACTGAATGAAAATAAAGGATTTGTTTTCCGAAAGTAAAACCAGCAAATTTTATTTATCGTTGTAATGTATGTTTTGAGTTACGAAAAGTGGCACTGGTTTTGAGGGTGTCACAAGCACGACCACACTTATAACAAATTATTGATTTATCAAATGATGTAGGAGTTCTTACTATGTTTTTATTCTTTTTTATATAAGGCTTATAAGTCTTTTGAGGGTTATAGGACTTATATTTCTTTTTATACGGTTTTATATCTTTCATGGGTTTACTTCGTCTTTGTTTTGAAGGGGGTTAACTTTGGGTAACCAAATTGTTGACAAAAGTTTCCAAATTCTTTTCGTAAATTCTTTTGCTCATATTTGGCTGACTTGTGTAGTTTTAAATCAGTACAGAATTGATATATATATATATATATATATATATATATATATATATATATATATATATATATATATTGTAATTTAGTATTTGAAAAGAGGAACCAAGGTGTTAAAGTATGATGATGTGATTAGTTGCTAAATTTGGTTGTAGAGGTAAAGAGAAGCTCTAGAGAACATGTGATATTGTTTGGGTTGATTATTTTTTTTTAGTGATAAAAATAATGTTATGAGTTTTGATATGACTTGGAATTAATTGGACCCAATTATGAGATACGAATGATAAATGTTATATTTTATTTTACACACATAAGATATTGATTATGTAATGAGTTGATTGCCTTACTCGAAAATGCTATTGTATGATGATATAACTTAGGATTGATTGCTATGATTGTGGACTTATAAGCTTCAGATAGTTCCGGATTTGTTTATATATATATATATATTCGGTGTTATGGTGTTTGTGAGAATGTATTTGATGGGCCAATGTGTTGGCTTTATCTTATTGGATATTGATGACTATATTGTTGTTTATGTTTGATTGTGATCGAAGTAAAGAGGACGTATGCTTTGTGGAATGGATTGTAATGGTTTTGACTTGTGAATCTTTGGGTATCCGACTGGAGGGGGCGGTATCTCCGGTATATAAGCTAAAATCGTTGAGGTTGGGGACCTTCGTGAGCAACCCCAGAGTAGTGTAGGGATGTTGATGGCCTGAGGGGATAGTATCTCCGGGATACGAAATCAAAACTGTCGAGGCGGGGGACCTTAATTGGTGAGCAACCCGAATTGGAACCCCAAAGACTCATTATGAATATTTTTATGCTATGTTTCCCCTTATGAGAGGGAACATGAGTTATGAAAATAAGATTTATGTGCAACCCATCCTTCAAGTACTCTATTGAGGGACAAGATGTCAACATGGTAATTTGTTTTCTTCTCGAAATATTTGCATATGAATAGATGATTGTGACGTGTAGCTTTGAAATAAGTATTTATTTGTTTGAGTTGGAGTTTCGCATGATTGTGTGACTTTATTTTCACACTTGATTATATATGACTGCATGTATTTGGGGGAAACTCCCTCACTGAGTCAGTGGACTCACTCCATATTTAACATTTCAGCTGCAGGTATCTGCGATGCCATCTGAAGTCTTGGATGCTATGTGGACAGTTGAAGGGTTTTGAACCCATAGCTTTTAAGTGGTATCTAGTGTAATTAAGCAGGACTTTGTAATTTATGTTGTGTTTTGGTTTGACTCTGATGATATTATTCAATCTTATGATATATTATTGAATGATATTTCTTTATACTTCGGATGAGATCAATTAGTATGTTTTAGAAGCTACGAAGGGAAAAGGAGAGACTTTCCCTTTCGGCCGGTCATAGCTACGAAATTCAAGTCATGACACCAGGGTATTCTTACGCGCAACTGTAGAGACTAATCCCACGAGGTACTATATGACATTGAAGGACTGATTTCTTCGAACCTTGTTTTCTCTATACACAAAAGTTAGGAATCGAACAGATGACCACTTGTTTAAGGTGCCTAAACTCGTTACCACTCGAATCAACTACATGTTGATGAATGGTTAAAAATATTGATGATGCGTTAATATTAAACTTTTTTATTAATATAAACTTAAGAATTTAATTTTGATATAATGTAAATTAATCATAAATATTGCTTGTAAATTAATTATGATAAGAGTCAAATCTTTTTATCAATATGATAATTTATGATTTATTGGTAATATAAAAATCTTTACATTTAATACTACAAATTAAATTCTAAACTTAAACGTCCCTAATTATTATTTTTCAAAAAAAAAAAAAAAAAAAAAAAAAACGTCCCCAATTATTATGATTATTCTTGTGGTCCTCCAATTTAGACGGTAGGAGATAACATCAGAGAAACGCAGAACAGCTTGGGCCAAGGCATAAGTATTAGCCAACTTCCCCACTTTGTTGTTCATCAAAATCTCCCCCATCTTTCTGAGTCAAGTCAAGTCAAGTCTTCTTCTCCACCTGACACTTATCCTCACTAACTTAATCACCAAACTGAAACCTTTCCTCAACTACAAGTACCTACCACAATTATTTTACTTTCTAAAACGTGGCCAAATCCAAATCGAAACCCAAAACCCCAAACACACCCATCTCCCTCTCTCTAAAATAATTAATAATTATCAAAACAATTTCTTCCATTTCATAATATGACTCGCACGCTTAGAATCCTCCTATCCACTAACGACGCCGCCTCGCCACCTCCGGACGCCGTGTCGGCGGAATCAGACTATGTCGTCATCCTAGCTGCCCTACTTTGCGCCCTCATCTGCGTGGTGGGTCTCATCGCCGTCGTCCGCTGCGCCTGGCTCCGCCGTGGCTCAGTCGCCGGCGCCTCTAACTCGCCGAGACAGGCCCTGGCCAACAAGGGCCTGAAGAAGAAGGTGCTCAATTCTCTTCCCAAGTTCACCTACATCGACGGCGACAACCATAACAAGTGGGTGGCCTCGTCGGAGTGCGCGATCTGCCTGGCGGAGTTCGTCGCCGGCGACGAGGTCAGGGTGCTTCCGCAGTGCGGACACGGGTTCCACGTGGCGTGCATAGATACTTGGCTTCGGTCCCACTCTTCGTGCCCCTCATGCCGCACCCTCCTTGCGGTGGCCAGATGCCAGAAGTGCGGCCAGTTTCCGGCGGTTTCCGCCCGAGACGTCGCGGTCGGTGGTGAAATGGAGTCGAAGTCCGTAGGTGGCGACAATGCCGGTATTGGCAGTAACGTGATGAGTCATCATCATAGCCCATGTGTTAACAATGGTTTCTTGCCTTGACAGCGGTTCTAGTATTTTTTTTTTTTTTTTTTTTTTATGTATTTCTAGATTTTTTTTTTTTTTTTTTACTTTGTACTTTAATTCGTCCCTTTATTAAGTTGATATACGAAGACATTGAAAATACTTCTTATATATTTTCCTCCGTTTTTATGAGCTAAAATATACTTTTATATCTTAAATGATTTTTTAGAATTTATTTTTTTGATTTTTTTCTGATTTGATTATTTAATTAGAATTATGAATTTATTACTAGTATAAATAAGATTTTTGAATTTGTCTTTTGTATGATATTGTATTACATGAATGGTGTTATATCCTTCAATTATATTGTCATTCACTTTTTTGCTTACTCTCTTATCCTATTCTTTAACCTTGATCATAGCCATAATATCTATTTGTGTTGTAGAGTGAATAAATATTGGATAAACACACTTTCATCGTCTACAACCAATCAAAATCTTAAATAACTTTAGTAAGGGATTTATTATCTTTTTTAATTGTTACTTTGGTAATTATTAAGAATTTGATTTGTTACTAGACACTATATCCTTGCAATATCTTCTCTTGAATAGTTTCAGCTTTTTGTTGTGTAGTTCCTAGTTCATAGAACTTCTCAAATCATTATTCACTACCTTTATCTTGTTTTGTTATTTATTCTTTAATAGCATTTAAGATTGGATCCCATGGAGGAAATAAACTGATTTGTATAATAATTTTCAGTATTATTTTATTATTTAAAAGGTCTAAGCAATTTGAATTCAAGATTTTCAATTTATATATATTACAATTATTTTTATTTCGTCTAGACTTTTTATTCTCCAACATTTTTTTTTTCTCTCAACCTCTCTTTGACTTGCATGTTAGCCATCCAACCCAACCAGCATAAATCTGGCATTTCTGCAAACAAGCAACGCAGTGGTTTTCAAACTCCATGTATGTGGCTACTGGTTTGTGTTTTCCCTTTTTGTTTTGTTCTACAGCAAAAATCGATTTTACGTTTTTTGTGCTCTTTTTGTTGGGTACTAACTTCAATTACCATGCGAGTACTCAACTTTTGTACCAATTCAGTCACTGAATGAGAATTATGTTAATCATTTAGCATATCTTTAGAATTACGGTTGAAATGATGTCCACCGCGAAAGCTACTCTCAGCAGCTTCACAAAAATTGCGATGGACCTGGTTGGTAGATGTGCAACCAAACTGACCATAGTCAAAGAGAATTGTGAATGTATTAGGTGCATTTGTTAGTGCTCAGTGCTAACCATCACTAGTTGACTAGCAAGCAACCTTGTACAACAAGCTTGAATAAAGACCCACACTATTTATCGACAAAAAAAAATATAATGATATTTTGGTTCCTGAAAAATGAAAAATATCAATTTGATCCTTAAAAATATGAAATGCAAATTAAATTAATTCTTTTTAGGATAATGTTTAGGGACATTTTAATCCCTATCAGAGATTATTTTGACCTACGTTTTATATTCTCGAAAATCAAATTGATATTTTTTATTTCTTAAGAATCAAAATATTACTTTGTGTGTCGAGGATCAGTTAGGACCTGTATTCTTAAATAAATCATCAGAAAAAAGAAATACCCAAAAAGATGGGGCCTAAACAAATTAAAATTAGGGTGACAGGAAAGATAAGACAAAAAAAGGAATATAAAAGTAGTGCATGTTTATTTTATTTTTAAAAAAAAAATATTAAAGGTAGAGATGCCTTTTGGCTATATGGTGATGGCCCTCTTCCGCATCTATCCTAATTCCCATTAGCGTCTACAAAATCTTTCTTAATTAATGGGAGGACCATAGGAGTTCAACACCTTTGATGCCAATAGAAAGGTGATCATTGATGGCATCTTCTACACTTTGTTTTTAGTAGGATATTAGTTGTGAGGCCCCACCCACCCCTTATCTTCGTAGGTTATCCTCCTCTACTGTCTAGCTTTAGTGTGAACAACTCACCAGCAAAGCTGAAAGTTGAGACTCGAAAAAGCAATAGCCGATATTTTCCCAGATTCTCTGGATATTTTATAGGAAAGCACCATGATTGCCAAAGATTACATCCACCCCCCTTGTGTAGTTGTATTATTTGTTGGGTTTTCCTAACAAATGTTAAGATATTATTTAAGGAATTAAAAATTAAAAATTTTTTGTTAGAAAATATAACTTTTAAAAATTTAATATATTAAATATATCACTTTCAATATAAAATTTTTATCTTTGAATTCTTAATCAATATCATTAGGACATTAGTTAGCATTTATCTTATTTGTTTCACTTTTCAACCAAGTTGAGTTGAGGACTCATCAACCAGCTTCTACTTTGCCTACTTTTTGGTACCTTTCCTCCACTTTTTCTTTACAGCCTAACTTATCATAACATTACATCTCCGCAGGTTACTTGTTCACTTGCATGCTACCTACATCTTCTCTTGTGACTCCCTAAAAGAGTGGTAGCCAAATTTCAAAGTACTTTACGGTCCTCATCCTATCTAAGGATCCAACTTGACTATTAGCCTAAAATTAATTATGGTAATATTATTCTATCACACCTACCTTGCCTAATGGTGAGAATATTTGTTAGCAAATTAAGAAACGAACGGCGCTTTCATGGGTAAAGTCTTCAGTGTTCGCTACCAGGCGTTGAGGACCGATCATCAGCTACTTTTTATCAGTCACAATTGGTTAAGACTTAGAAAAATTCTTTTATTATTTTATAGTCTATTTCATCTTCTTCCTCCCATCTGCATGATGATATTTTTTACCACAGTTTTACTCCTCCACAGGGCCCTACTGATATTATATAAAAAATCATCGGAAAAAAGTTCGAGCATCCATGGCCCACATGGAAATCGATCAATCCCCGATGATGTTAGGGAGTTGTGGTACCAAGAGTTTGAGATAAATTAAATTGTAAATTAATTTTAATTTAGATTTTGTAATTAAATTTGTAAATTAGTTTTAATTTATATTTTGTACATGTTATATATGTTTGCTGCCTAATATGTCTTTCATGAAGAAAGCATTTAGGAGGGACTCCCGGCACAAGTTAGCGATCAAGAAGGCCTTTGACCACAAGGGTTCTTGCTTATGAAAAATGCAATAAACAAGCTCGAAACAGACAAAGATAAGGGGAGATGGATGGAACCCCATATCCGAGAGGGAGTAAAGCAACATTGGGCCTTTGGTAATTTTCAGAGGCGGAGCGCCATCGCTCGACAAAATCGGGCTGTAGATAGTGGAGCATCTACCTACACAGGTGGCTTCGTCTCTGCTGCATCTCATAATGACAAAAAGGTAAGTTTAATTTATTTTATTTTGTATTTATTTGATTTCGAGTCATTTTAATTGATTACTTGTTATTATTTGCATTTAACGATTATTTTAATGTATGCAGGTTGCACAGTCGCACGACCCCCGAATGCTTACCAGGTCTTGGAAAGGACGAAAAACCTGATGTCAGGAGAGTGAGTCAACGAAAAGGCGCGTGAGATTTCTTTAAGTAAACAAAATCTTAACTAAATTTCTACTTTAATTTGTATTTTTTTTATTTGTTAATAACTGTTAACAATGATCTTCAATTTTATTTTTTAGGAAAAATATAGTCGGAGATTAGACAAGGCTCTAGCACATGCCTCACAGGAGAATGCTTCTTGTAGTCAGGAGCAGCACTGTCCACCATCCTTCGACGATAACACTATATTTTTGGAGGTTATTAATGGTAAAAGTAAGAAAAGGCACGTGTATGGGCTTGACCAGCTGGGCCATCACTTTGTGACCTTGACATCTGGTCAGGCTAGTTAGCCGAAGCAACCAACGTTTCTTCGGAGCTCATAAAGCAGATACAGGAGACGATGACACACCACTAGATTCAAAGCTCGCCGCAAATTAAGGAGGCCGGAGAGAGGTCATTGGAGGCATTGTCGAGCTGACACAAACAACACAAGAGTATGGGAACAGATGCAGTACGTTATGTAGCACTTGCGGATTTAGCCTCCTTTTGCACCATCACCTCCTCCACCACACCACCAAAGGACAACGCAGAGGACTAGTAGGACAATTCGTGTCCATCTTGATTGATTTTTTGTATTTTTTTATTTTATTTCCATGTTTTTTTATGTAACGAATTACATTTTATCAATACAATATTTGTTTCCTTATTTTTTATTTGTGTTACATATATATATATATATATATGTGTGTGTGTGTGTGTGTGTGTGTGTGTGTGTGTGTGTGTGTGTGTGTGATATTGATTATTTGTTGCTATTAATATAAATAAAAAAATGTATTTATAATAATATTAATAATATTTATGATAAATTATTATTTGTCATATAATAATATATTAATAATAAAATAAAATAATTATAATAATATTTTTAATATTCCGGGTTAATCAAAAATATTTTTTTAAAATTTTGTATAATTGTTTAGCAACAGAAATAGCGATCGCTATTAGGTCGCTAAATTGTTGGTCACGGGGACAAAACAACCACTTGATTGGCGACTGAATTAGTGATAATATCTTCGACCGCTAACTTGATCACCATGAACAAAGTGACCACTCACATAGCGACCAAATTTCTAATGCTTGGCAATTGCTCGGATAAGGCCGTCACTAGTAACGGTTGAATTTAAATTGCGGTCGCTAAACTCTTAATGACTAAGCATTTCAAGATCGCATCGATTCCATCGCTAATTCGATCGCTAAGTGAGATAGTGATCGAATTTTCATGTTGAGCGATTAATTATTTCGATCGCTAAACAGCTAAATTCTTGTAGTGTCATCTAACAGTGTTATAGCAATAGCATCGTTGTTAGAGAGAATTAGACATGAATGTAAATTCACATTTCCGAATGCATGAACATAATGTTAATATAGAGTTATTTTTATTCTTGGAATAAGTTATACTAGTCCTCACCCCTTACTACAATTATTGAAGAGCTGAGCCATTGTGGTCACAAGTTTTTCAGAATTAAAATGTCTTAGAGCATATTACCACTTGGAAAATTATAGCGATATATAGGCCAAGGAATTCAATTAAAGCAATTCAATTATCTTGTATTTCAAATTCCTTGCAATTTTGAAATACTTCATCCAAACAACACTCAAGTGTAATTATATTTTGTCTAAATAAATTTGTAGAATACTATGTTCTTTTCTCTTCAAATGGCTAAAACAGAAAGTTGCCTATATGTGTTCAAACCGCAAATAGTTTCAATCATCCACAACCAAAAACTTTCAACTCACAGGTGGAGGTAATTGAAATCAACTAAACTTCTAATTTTATCAGTGATGAATGCTTCTTCTTCTTCTTCTTCTTCTTCTTCTTCTTCTTCTTCTTCTTATGATAATGATATTAGTATGAATTCAGCTTTTGCTTCCCAACATTGCAGGATCAGTTCCAGGCTTTGCACCAATAGCAAAGAACTCAATAATGACTTCTAAAGGCATGCCCTTTGTTTCAGGAACTTTTAAGTAGACAAATATCCATGAAATGATGCACCCAACAACAAATAATCCAAAGACCCCGGTAAGACCAAGGAGATGGAGCAAGAAGGGAAATGAAGAAGTGATGATCAAGGTGCTGATCCAATATGTAAGGGAACAAATAGAAATGCATATTCCACGAACACTTGTTGGGAAGATTTCTGAACATAAGATGTTCGGAATCACACCAAACCCCATGCAGAAGATGCTTTCGTAGACCACAACACTTGTAGCAGTGATTGCTGCATTGAGGACAGAACTGACGTGAAATGTGTCTCGGAGTACTAGTACCATGAGAGACACTATCAGAAAGGGTACTGTGTACAGCATTATTGACCTGCCATGAGAAAATATAAAATGTCATGCATTGTCATGAATTGTTGCATTTTTGTTGTAAATTTTTGTTTTTGTTTTTGCACAAGCAGTTAACGAGCAAATGTTGTATTTAGAAGATACAGTCTAGTCTATATTAAAAATAAAGAATGAACCATGGCCGTAGAAATTTATAAACTTTGTAAGTTTTGACCCTGTAAAACGGATAGGCATTCCATACATGGAATGAGGGGAATAAGTAATACAGGAGAGACAAAGCTTCCAATTATATATAGGGGTCAAACAATTATTTTAAACTAAAACCATATTTTAGTCCCTAACATTTGCTTTCTTTCTCATTTTGTCCGTGATATTTTATTTTTTTCACGTGAGTCCCTGACAATTATGTGTCACCCTTAAAATCATGTGACATTTTCCAGCATGGTGATAATTTGATAGAAAATGACTAACTGGATCATTTAAAAATTATGCCATTTCATTCTTTATTTACCATTTGTAAAAAAAAAAACTCATCCACCATTTTAAAATTAAAGAATAAAATAATATTTGAATGTTAGTCATTTCCCATCAAACAGTCAGGTTGGCATGTAACCATGCCTTATCGTGTGGAACGGTGACATATAATTAGTGTGTGTTTGTATTTCAGTTGATAATTTATATTTACCTATCATATAAATTAGTTTCTTTCCTATTGGATGATATTTTTATTATATTTATGTGATTGCAAACTTCAGTTTGATCGTGCCAACGTAGAACCAAACAGCTACATAGTATTTCTGTTAAACAGATAACAAATATATAGAGAACGAGACTAAGTTAAAGGTAGTTCATATAATTAGAACTAAAGTTAAAATAAAAGTAAGTGCCCGGGTCAACATACAGGGTTTTAGTCATTGTTATATTCTTTTTTTTTTTTGTTTTTTTTGTTACAGTCATTGTTGTATTCTACACTCCGTTTATTCCACATTAGACATGTTAAAAGGGGAGATATTGAGTTATAGTTATAAACTGATAACTAGAAAATGCTTTTCTGCAAAAAAAAAAAAAAAAATTTAAAGGGACTTTATTTTATTTTTTGATAATTTTGACCAGTTCAAGCAGTCAAACTATAATCACTACTATGGTTTTATTAGTAAATCTCCAATTTGGTACTTGAAATTATAAAGTCGTATTAATTTGGTTTCTGTATCAATTTTGTGTCAATTTGGTTCCTGAAATTATAAGGTTCGTATCAATTTAGTTTCTGACAGAGGGACTTGATTGATTAGCGTTTGACAATTTCATGGATGTTTTTGGAATTTCGAAAATGTCAGGGACCAAGTTGATACGACCTTATAATTTTAGGGACCAAATTGGAGATTTACATAGTTTTATGGTTCAAAACCTAGTTTTTGGATTTTGGATTTCGGGGTTGATTGAAATGTTAGAGACAGATACAAGCGTAAAAGGATATTCGATCAGCAAAGTCATAGTTTAAACATACCTCCTGCCAGCAATATCCATGAGCCTCATGGAAATAGCAATACAAGGAAGCATGGAGAATGTTGTAATGACATTAACAAGGAGAGAAGCAGATGTTGAACTAATGCCCAAATTTGACAGAAGTGCCCCAACTCCTGCCTCCTCGAGAATCTCGGGAGCATAGTATAGAAACCCGTTTATGCCAGCTGCCTGCAACATAAATTATACTTTTAGAATCTGAGAAAATTAGAAGATAGCGTACATGTGATAGCATGCAACCATAAAAGATATGCAATCATCAATTTTCCTGACAATAAATGTGAGGAAAATAACACCTAGAAACAACATTATGTACTCAGCATATGGCCAAGAATTTCGAAGACTAACATTGTAAGAATTGAAGTCCTTGGAACATTGTAGCAAAGAGTAGATGTGAAAGAAGAGTCGGATTCTAATATTAAAGGATTGAAATGGATAATATAGTCATTCACCTTCTTTCACCCAACAGCTTAAGCTACGCAAGAGCCCTCACTCATTTTTATCATATGCTGAAATTCAACTTTTATGTAAAATAGTGGGGTAGTAAGGATCCAACTCTAACCCACTTAGTTATAGAGACTCTGATACTATGTTATGAACCATATCTTTAAAAAGGTTAAACTCTTTGATAAAAGAATATGAATGATCTTATTATATATCCGTAAACAGTAAAGAGGTTCAAGGACAATTATGATTGTCTTTGAGAAGCTTTTGTTTATAAAAAAAATGAGAAAAGTTTATGGAAGGTGAGTTTGTTCCTTACTTCCATTCCAAATTCAAAGTATACCAAAAGCCTAAGTTTACTGTGATACTTATAGATAATCTACTAATAAAATATCACAAACACCATAATACGAGCTCAAGACCACTTTAATTTGTTGATGTTATTGGATCCTATGAATTCTGTCAACTTTTCATTGCCTAAAAATGTCAGACAGAATTTTTGGTGAGCACAACAATAATATCAAGCTCATTAAGGGATGCACAAAATCTATGAGAGTATGGTAGAGTGGTAAGAACAAAAGACCAAGGAACTACTAAGGGTTTTGCCATTCACAACATAATTAATTCTAATAATTTTGCTAAGAAGTGTCCTAAAAAGGAACTTTAATTTACCCGGTTTCATAACGAAGGCAATGGACATCAACAATATAATATACATTAAGAACTAGAAAAATAGTCAGGTTTTGCAATTCAAGCTAGCACAACGTCAACTAGCGTTGGGTTCGATTCTCACCCCCTACTAACATAACAAACTAACAACTAACATTTGCCTAAAAAAAAAAAAAACTAGTTGTACCTGCTGAAGAACCTGAAGTCCTATTCCAACAATTAATGCACGCTTGACTCCTGGTTCTAACAAACCTCCCCAACCTGTATGTTTTGCAGCAACTTCTGATTGAATCATCACATCATTATATCCGAGAACTGAGTGGCTGACAAGTGCAGCTGCTTGAAAAGCTTCACCACCATCTGCATGCAGTAAGTCACTACCAGAAGCAAATGAACCTTGCTGAGATACTGCATTAGGATCTGCACGCAGATAAACCCTTTGGAGTCCTCCTTCCTTTTTCCCAACCCCAGCAGCATCAGCTAATTTATAAACCAACTGCCAACCTCCCCCAATGTTTGTATTCTTTGGTATTTCTCCACCATTACCTGGAAAGAAACTGTTATTATTACTTCTCAGGTTAATGCTATTGCTCCCCATGCCTGAAATGTCCTTTGATCCAAAACCCCTCTCCTTCTCCAAAGTACATTGACGTGATAGTAGTGAAGCGTGCAAGTTTTCACTTCTCAGGTTGCTATTGCTCCCCAACATGTCCTTGGATCCAAAACCCCTCTCCTTCTCCAAAGTACATTGGCGTGATAGTAGTGGAGCGTGCAGGTTGTCACTGGTACCAAAAGGGCTTTGATCATGGTCTCCCATACTAGAGACACTGCTCACTTTTGGTATTAGCATACCTCTTGAACCTCCAGACTCAGGGTGAATATTATTCTCATGCATACTCCCAAAGAGATTGACAATTGGGTCCTTAATATTAGCAACAGCCTGGGCAGCAATACTTCCTTGGCGTGACAAAGTTATCATGCTGCGGTATATGCTACCTTGTCCACTGATCACTGGTTGGGCAACCATTGAAATTCCCTGATTAGGTCCATGTAGCTTTATACAATCCTTCCCTACTTCCATGTGTGCAATGAAATCACTAGCTGGGGCAACTATGTACTCTTCTATAGTGGTAGCTTCACCCCCAGGATTCATACCCTCAACCAGCAAAGCCAATTCCCCTACAGATCAAAGCAAATTACTCTAAATCAGTATCCATATATATATAAATTCCCATAGGTAAAAGTTTCATAAACAACAATTTTGAACAGCAATCATGATCAAGGTTTTATATCGCTGTTGCATTATATTTATCGCTATTGCGGGAAATTGCAAAAAAATACAGTCGATACAGCCACAATTGCTGACACGATGTACTTTCGGAAATTAACAAAACCACAACGTCGTGACCTCAATTGCGGTTGCGAACCATGTTGTAAAACCCTAATCATGATACTTGCAATATAGACTTTATTTTCTTTCACAAAGTACACGTACTTTGCTTGTATTTTATGAGTTATCCTGAATTGTTGTCTGATTTTGAGTTGTTCAAATACAGGGCTAATTGCAGTATTCTCAAGCAAATGATGATGGAAACATTGTTAAAGCTAGCAATGGCAGCTAGTTTAGCATCACCTGAAACATCTTCAATGCCTCGAATTCTCTGCAGAACTTTCTTAGCCTCCGGAATTCTACCTTTGCTTACAAGCCACGGAGGAGATTCAGGGAGGTAAAAAACTGCCAGAAAGAAATAAGCAACAGAAGGAATAGAAACAACACCAAGCATCGCTCTCCAACTTGGTGAGTCCATCAAGGACATGGAGAATACCATGACGTAAGCCACAAACATTCCCCCAGAGCAAGAAAATTGTGGAAGGGTGTTGAGTTGGCCTCTGATATCAGGTGGTGCTATCTCAGATATGTAGAGAGGAGTAAGAGTTATGGCGAGTGCAGTGGCAACTCCATCCAATAACCTTGACAAGAGAACCACAACAACATTTGGAGCCCACAACATCACCATACCGCTGAAGAAAAACATAATTGATGATGTTATCAGCATGGGACGCCTTCCAAGCATATCAGAGACTGTCCCAGAAAATATTGTCACAACAGTGCCAGTAAGAAACGACATTGACACGATTAGCCCCTCAAGTGTGGGATCAGTTTCTAGGTTGAATTCTTCTTTGATGTATGACATGCCCCCTACAATGATGCAGCAACATGTTTGTTCAGTTTTAGTAATGACATCTAATGCCAATGTCAATGGCATTCATAACCATAGGCAAGTTTTCTGGATACATTTTTAAATAACTGAGAATTGGAATATTTGTTTCATATGTAAAGAAAGAAAGAAAGAAAGAACAAATCAGTAACTAACATGTGTATCTTAGAATTGACAATAAATACAATATTGTTAGACGATAAGATTGAAGGGTGCTGTAAAAGAAAATAAAGATTAAAATACAAACCTGCAATTGTTGAACTATCCCATCCAACCAGCAGATTCCCAAGTGTAGCAGCAATTGCAACAATCACAACCTCCCTCATTGTTTCTCTTGGCTAATGTGACAAAGAAGCCTAATCCAAAGCACAAGTTGGATTACCTGTATGTACTCAAATAAAAAGCTTTAACTCATTTCCAGATCGATATCTGCAATGTGCAAACTTCAAACAGAGATAGTAGAGTTCTATGGCACTGTTCGATAATGCCAACATTTGAACACCCTCTAAAGTGTGCACATGTTATTTAATTTCTTGAATATGTGCACGGCTTCCATTAATGTATCCAAACCTTTTTATGTCGTCAACAAGTATGCCCCATATCTATGCTCTGGCTATGAAACTGTTAAAGTAGGATTATGTTCAATTAATTGAAGGTTAAAAGAACGATGCCAACCCAAACTTCTTGGACGGATGATGCTTGCGTGTTCTTGACTAGTTAAAAACGAAATCTATGCAAATTTCTTGTGAGTGAGAAGGCGCCACGATCATATTTTACTATTTTAGAACACAAAAGTGGTACTGATTATCACTATAATAGGAGCAAAACATGGCTTGCCACGATCCATTAAACCTCCATTTTTTTTAAAAAATATCTTCTGATAATTCTTTGATAATTATACTTATTTTTGTTTAAGGGTAATAATATTTGTATATCATTTTTTTTAATGTTTACTTGTACGGTTATATTATTTGGTTAATAAATATAAAAAAACATATATTCTAAAGCGTAGATGTAATATAATGATGGAGAAACTCGAATTTGTTTACCAAACTAATGTAATTAATTTGCTTCCAAATTTACCGAATTAGTGTAGGTTAAAAAGTATATTGAAGACTAACTCAGAATGTGACTTATTATTTTTAAGAAAGTCGTACATGTAATATATGACTTCTAGGGATGACAATGGGATGGGATGGGTGCGGGTAGTGCTTCCCCCATATCCATCTCCGTCAATATCCATGGATATTAATTTATATCGGTAACGGATATCCATGGATAGTTAAGAGTTTAAAATAAAATAAAATAAAATTATATAATATAATAATAATATAACAATATATTATATTAACATTATATAATAAAAATAAAAAATTATTTCATCTCAAAGTGATAGAAATTATCATAATTTATATTATATATTTAATAAAAATATCTATTATGAATATAGGAGAAGAAGGATTCAGAGAGAGCAAAGAGGGCATGGACTTGTGAAGTTGGTTAATTAACGCAATTGATGTAGTGCATGGCTTTAGTTTTTCCTCGTCGAAGAGGGAAGTGACTTTGGCGTATGAGGAGGTGTTCTTGGGTTCCATTTCAGAGGTCTTGTCGTCGAGGAGGTGCATGGAGAAGTTGTTCTCGTCGTCGACAATAATGTCCTCGTTGATGCTACTGGGATTAGAAAAGCTCAGCCATGGAGGAGGTGAAGATGAAGAATGGCGGGCTAGAAAGCACGAGCTTCTCATGTTTGCTAATGAAAATTATATATCAAAACCTATATATGTTGCTTCTATTTCTATAGTTGAAAAAGTCTCTTTGTCTGTTTAATGAGAGAACAAAAACGATTTTCCAGTAATTAAGGTGAGGAGTTGTGCAATTTGCAGAGGCCAATTGTAATTGGACGTGGACATTGACTATATATAGAGTTTGGAGCGCAAGCAATCCACATTGTTACTTGTTCGAGAAATATATGTACTCTCTTTGCAAGTCCATGCACTCTTTGCTTTATCAGAATCCTTCCTCTCACAAAACAGAACGAGTAGACGGTTGAAAGCAGCTTACATACGCTTGACATACGTTTGAAGGTTTTTACAAGTTGTCTAAGACAAGTGTTTTAGAACACAGAGATTAAAACAATTTTGATAAAAACAAAGACCTATTTAGATAAACAGCTTAAACCCTCCTTAGATTACAAATAAACAATTAAAGCAATATTTAGAGTTTAAGGGAAGAGATAATCACACAAAGCAATTATACTGGTTCACCCTCAACCTTGGGCTACATCCGGTCTTTGGCTAAACCAAGAGTACTACTATAACTGATCAGGTTACTGACATAAGTATTCTTTGCATACCTAGCCTCTCCACGCTGAACAAGACGAGTATTGTTTGCACACCTAGTATCTCCAGACACAACAAATATTCTTCAAATAGCCTCTTTAGGCTTCACAAAGTAAAAAGCTTGTTTTGAAACAACAACTTCATATTACAAGGGTAAGTCAATCAGATTACACAAAGAGAGTGAATATAATATGAAGAAAGGTATGACTATATAATAACTTCTCTTAATAAATACAAATGATTGAGAAGTAAATGAAAGAATGAAAGAATGAAGATTTATGAATCTAGAATAGCTTCAACAATAAATGAGAGTTGTTAGTTCTTTTTCAATTCTCCAGGGTCTTCTATGTATGGTGATAAACCTCAATTCTGTGCATTTTATAGGGGATAATTGGGTTGAATTTTGATGTTTTTCATAATGATTATTATTGTATTTCACAATTTTACTTAAGTTTTTACAAAATTGATGTTTAGAGGCAGCTTGATGAACAATCAATAAAAGAGGAAGATTTTTGAGCTAAAAAGAAGAAAATAATGAAGTTCGAGCTTGAAGCACGGCCGTGCACAAGAAGAGCACGCCCGTGCAAGCCTATTTGCTCAACCATCCAAACATGTCCTCACAAAAAGACTTAAAGTTGACCTCATTAATCCCTTGGGTACGATATCTGAACTTCCATCCTATATTACTTCTACGACAGGGTGCACTTGCCCTTAAGTGTGTTCATAACGCAACAAGTTTTTGGCGCCGTTGCCGAGGATTAATTTGTGATATTGGAAGAAAGAAATTCTAGTTACTTTAGGCATTTATTTTTATTTTTTTTATCATCTCTCTCCTTGTGTGCTAACGCGTTCCCAAGTGCCTGAATTACATTTTGACAGGCAAATTGAAAGAACCTTTCACAAGTTGCGGAGGCAAGCAAGAGAGGAGAACACTGTGACACCCTTCTACCGCGCATGTTATATAAACATTAAAGTATAAATAAATATAATAACAATATACAAATAGAAATAAAAAATGCAACTTTTATTAAAAAGGTTTACGGGTAGAAAACGTACCACGTGAACTAGTTCTCAACAACGCGGAACATATTAAACCAAAGTTTTAAAAGGGAAA
Source organism: Ammopiptanthus mongolicus (assembly GCA_039655645.1). NCBI lineage: Eukaryota > Viridiplantae > Streptophyta > Magnoliopsida > Fabales > Fabaceae > Ammopiptanthus > Ammopiptanthus mongolicus. Next base: position 25,709,938 of record CM077343.1, read on the forward strand.
AGAAACATCAACATAAATAAAACCCAACCCCGATGTCACAATTCAGAGTTGCTACAACCGTTCCAGAAACATGATCAGAATAAAACTGAAAAACTAAAGGAAATAAACAACTAATCTAAAGAACCCTAACTATGAGTGGTGGCTCCTCGGAGTCACTCCTCTCCGAGCTGCTCGTCATCCTCTACAAAAACCATACATGCCAAACAAGAAAATAAAGAACGGGGAGTAAGGAAGCATGTAAACACAACGGCATGGAGATAGGAATAAGATGATCATACATCATGGCATAGCAGCAATCATAAGCATACACTTACACATATAAACATTATCTCAACATAATCAATCAACCAGTATGCTAAATGATGCAATGCAACACTACTCTACTACTCCATCAATGCATGTGGATCCAACTAACTCAAGAAGAACAACTTTGGAGTTACATATCCACATTGGCCACTAAAGGCACCAACGTCGGCAGTCCACCAAACCATGGGTGAACCCCTTGGATAGCCAACGCATCAAACCATGGATGCCTCATTACAGGGGGGGCACGGTTCACCAAACCTTGGGTGAACCAACCGTGGATGGCCAGATCGCCGTAGTCTAGGACGACCTCCCCAAGGTTGAACTTCCACCAACTAACATCTCCAATGTGATGCATGAACACAATAACAAACAATGGGTAACCGCCACCTCCGCTTGGGCCACTAAAGGCACCCAAGAATATCATCCTCAACATTGAGCCACTAAAGGCACCTAATATAACATCATAACATTGGACCACTAAAGGCATCCAATTACATCATCGTGCGGTAACCCCTCGGGCACCGACTTAACCAACTCATCATTCCTCAACGTCTTAATTATTATATAATTAAGTTGTCTAACTTCATCATTTGTTTGGTGTATTATTCTATCATTATTGGGAACATTGGGGGTTAAAACCCCATTAAACCGTAAGCTTCTGATTCTGACCAGAGGGTTGGCACGAGCTTGCTGCCACTTACGTGTAGCATAGGCATGCTACATATCTGGTACGGGCGTGCTCCCTATTACGCACGGACGTACTCCTATGCTGCACGGCCATGCTCAAAGCGCGGCCATTCCCAGAATTCAACTGGGAGCACGGGTGTGCTCCCTATTCAGCATGGTCGTGCTGATTCTATTTAGCACGGTCGTGTTGATCGCGCGATAGTGCTTTTCGGGGCAGCGATTAACAGGTTAATAATTTAACCAAAAAGACCCTAACACTCTCAAAAATCATCCTTAGGTTCATGACTAAACCATCAACATAAAAACCTCACCTTTTTATTGATTCATGTCTTATGAATATTTTTGGGGAACAACAGTCCCTTTATTATTTGACCAATTAAAATCCTAATTAACCAATTTAGGGAAATATTAGCAGATTCATCATCACACAACCATTCAGCCATCAAAAATTCAACCAACAATTATGATATAAACATACCATCAAATATCAACATGATAGCAACGCATATAATATTAGCATATAGCAACAAACATTTATAGCAGCAACCATGTTAAACAAACAGCATACAATTAACCTCGGGGTCATGGGAACCCCTCATCTTACACTACCCCCATTGCCCAGTGGTTATACTATCCTTTTTCCCATACCTGGTTTGAAGGTTTCAACAATGGTAGCCCTAAACAACAAACTGATCACGCCCTCCCAAGCGGCTCAGTTCGAATCCAAGTCTTGATCAACTAAGACATTAACCAAATCAGTTTCCAATCAAATAACATGAAAGGAAACTAAGAATAGGGAAGAAACGCTACCTACACAACTGGCACAGGTGTACCAAAACTTACCAAAGGTCTCCAAAACTCCAAAACCGCACTGAGCTTGATGGAGATAGGAAACTGGGTAGGTCGTAATAGGGTAGTAGCAGCCACCAAATGAGGGTTAAAATCGTAAACCCTCGGTTTCTGTGCGATTATATAAGCTGTGCACATGGCACGACCATGCACTGTTTCGACACGAGCGTGCCGATTTTAGCGTCAGGGAGACGCGATTCGCACAACGGCATGGCCGTGTTGACTAACGGCACGGCCGTGCTTGTGACTCAACTGGTCACAAGACACGTGAAAACAGCACGGGCGTGCTGGAAATTAGCGCGGGCGTGCTAATGTTCCAGAAAGGGACTTTTAAGCCAAAAATCCCACTTAGCCCTTAACCAACAAACATAAACATTCAAACAAGCTTATATAAAAAAAAATACTTAACGAAAAGCAGGGTGTGACAATTCCACCCCCTTATAAAACTTTCGTCCTCGAAATTTTTACATACCTCGATTGAAAAGGTGTGGATATGCTTCTATCATCTTACTCTCTAGCTCCCAAGTAACACTTTCCTCAGTAGCCCCGCTCCAAATGACTTTGACCAAAGGAATCTCCTTCCCTCTTAGCTGCTTCACCCTCCTATCCTCGACTCGAAGGGGTAGTACCTCAAAAGTCAAGTTCTCCTTCAACTGTATCTCATCGGGTACTATCACGTGATTAGGGTCATGGTCATACTTTCTGAGTTGAGACATATGGAAGACACTGTGAAGATTGGACAAGAACGGTGGTAAGGCTATCTGGTAGGCGACTTCGCCGACTCTCTTTAAGATTTGGTAAGGACCAATGAATCTAGGAGTAAGTTTCTTTGCTTTCATCACTCTACCAACCCCAGTTGTCGGGGTAACTCTCAAGAATACATGATTTCCTTCTTGGAATTCGAGCGCCTTCCTCCTTCTGTCATGGTAGCTTTTTTGCCTACTTTGTGTCACTTTCATCTTTTCCTGAATCATCCTTATCTTTTCTGTTGTCCCCTGTACTATCTCTGGTCCTAACACCACATTATCACTAGGTTCATTCCAACACAAGGATGTCCTACATCTCCTACCATACAGAGCCTCATAAGGTGCCATCCCAATACTGGAATAGAAGCTGTTGTTGTAGGTGAACTCTATCAGGGGCAAAAACTTGTCCTAACTTCCTGACTGCTCTATCACACAAGCCCTCAACAAGTCCTCTAAGGACTGGATGGTCCTCTCAGACTACCCATCAGTCTGTGGGTGATACGCTGAACTAAGCCTAAGCTTTGTCCCTTAAGCATTCTGCAAACTATCCCAGAATCTAGAGGTAAACCTAGGGTCTCTATCTGATACTATGCTAGAGGGCACACCATGAAGCCTAACTATCTCTCTGATGTATAACCTGGCCAACTTCTCTAAAGGATACTCCATATTCATCGGAATGAAATGGACAGACTTAGTCAATCTATCCACAACAACCCACATAGCTTCAAAACCAGCTCGAGTCATAGGGAGTCCAGACTCAAAATCCATAGAGATGTTATCCCACTTCCATTCTGGGATGCTCAAAGGGTGCAACTTACCTGAAGGCTTTTGGTGTTCTATATTGGCTTTCTGACACACTAAGCACGCATACACAAACTTAACCACATCCTTTTTCATCCTAGGCCACCAAAACATACGCTTAAGATCCTGATACATCTTGGTGGCACCTGGGTGCACACTCAACCCACTCCTATGTCCTTCCTCAAGGATCAACTTCATAAGCTCAGGAACATCTCGTACACACACTCTATCTTCAAACCTCAAGATCCCATCGCTCCCATCTCTAAAGTTAAGGTTTCTACCCTGAGCAAGCAATTCCCGCTTGGTAAACAAAAACTTATCTGACATCTGACCCTCTCTAATCCTATCCATCAAACTGTTGGTAACCTTCAAGGTTCCAAGCCTAATACTCTTAGGAGTAACCTCACAAGCCAAACTAAGGTCTCTAAACTCCTCAATCAGATCCATCTCACCAACCATCAAAGCGGAGATATGCAATATTTTCCTACTAAGGGCATCTGCCACTACATTGGCCTTTCCTGGGTGGTATTTCAACTCAAAATCATAATCCTTAAGGAATTCCATCCACCTACGCTGCCTCGTATTTAATTCCTTTTGGTCAAAAAGATATTTCAGACTCTTATGATCACTAAAGACCTCAAATCTCACTCCATAAAGATAATGCCTCCAATTCTTTAAGGCAAAAATCACAACTCCTAACTCTAGATCATGGGTAGGGTAGTTCTTCTCATGAGTTTTTAACTGCCTAGAGGCGTAGACCACTACCTTACCATCTTTCATCAACACACCACCTAAACCTTGCTTAGAAGCATCACAGTAAACTACGAAAGGTTCACTCGGATCTGGCAAAATTAACGCTGGTGCTGATGTCAACTTATCCTTAAGGGTTTGGAAACTCTCCTCACACTTAGAGTCTCACACAAACAACTGTCCCTTCTCGGTGAGACGGGTTAAGGGTAAAGCTATCTTATAGAAATCTTGTAATCTCGGTCACTGACTTCGGCACTTCCCACTAGAGCACCGACTCAACCTTAGGTGGGTCAACTGTTATGCCACGCTTAGATATGACATGCCCTAAAATGCTCACCTCCTCTAACCAGAACTCACACTTAGACAACTTAGCGTACAACTGCTTATCCTTAAGGGTCTGCAAAACAACCCTCAAGTGGTCCTCATGTTTCTCCTTGGTCTTGGAATACACTAAGATGTCATCTATGAACACCACCACAAACATATCCAAGTAAGGGTGAAAGGTCTTGTTCATGTAGTCCATGAACACAGCAGGAGCATTGGTCACACCAAAGGGCATAACCAAGTACTCATAGTGACCATATCGCGTCTTGAACGCTGTCTTCGGGAAGTCCTCAGACTTAACCCGAATCTGATGGTACCTGACGGGTGCCGAACCCACCAAAATTAATAAAACCGAATTACAAACCTACTCGCAGCAAGGGTATTGACCCAAATCGTTTCCTGATTGACCAACTCAGAAATTCATTCAAATTAAGTAAGCTAATTACAAGGATGGGGGGTGCAGGTTTATAAAAGGAATTTAACCAAGTAGAAGCTATTAAAATTGAAAACAAAGATATAAAGACAACCAATCCAAGCGAATGACAATTAGTGGGTTTAATCAATCCTTAACCACAAACCAATATCATGTTAATTTCATCCTTGGTTTCGAATTATAGCAAGAAGCCTCACCATAATCCACAATTTCACTGCTAGAAACGCTTCTAGAATGAAGATTAATCAAGGAAAAATGAGTTAAGCAACTATCAAACCAAGATTAAGCTTGAAAACCGAAATTAAACCAAGCTAGACATAAGATCAAACACCTTCAATGCAACATTCAAACTATGTCTTTTCTCTTTAAAAATGAGCTAATGAAGCCACTAACACATGCATTCAAGGCTCAACTTCATTTAAGCAAATAAAATTAGAATCAAGAATCAAAGAGGAGAAAACAATAAAAATGAAATTCAACATGAGTATACAAAATAGAGCAAGGTTTCATAAATCAAACCTCAATAATGTCTACACCCAAGGATTGATTAAGAGAGTTTAGCCTTCCATGGATGTGGAGGAATAACCCATAAAACGAAAATGAAACAAAAACTAAAAACCTACAAAAAGGAAGAAGAGGAAAAAAGAGAAAAGCTCTCTCAAATCCCCAATTTCGTGCTACTGTATCTCCCCCTGTTTCCGAGTTCTAAAACTCATTAAATAGCAAATCTAATAATTCCAAATGTGTCCCCTTTGGCCCAGCTTCAATTGGCCACCAAAAATGCATCAATTGGACCTCTAATAAGAAAGTTAGGCCCAAAATACTTCAAGATACTCCAGGATCCGAGGCTGCCATTCCAAAGCACATTACACCATCAAAACGACATCAATTGGTCAAGTGATCTTCATGAAAGCCTTATCCAAATGTGTCTTCTTCAAATTGGTCTTGGTTTCAGGTACATCCAACCTCTATAACTCAAGTTATGGCCCAAACACTGCTCTTTGTCCAAACTCCCGCAACAGCACCTCTGGTCATACTTTCAGGCCATATTTGACCCTTTTATTCTTAGAATTGGATCTGGAGCTCTTGATGAAGGTTGTAGATAAGTTTCCCAAATTTCCTACAAAATTAAAATCACAATTTTCAGTATCGACAGCCAAAGTTATGCTCAAAATACAGAAGCAGTGTCAATGTGCCAATTATGCCAAAAATGCAATTAGGCCCAATTAATACTCAAATTCATGAAATGTACCCAAAACCCAACAATTAAGTACAAATGATGTTTAAAACAACAAGTATGAGGGTTAAACAATATGCCAAAATTATGTTCATCAAATACCCCCTCACTTAGCTTTTGCTCGTCCTGAGTAAAACCAAAAATATAGCAAAGCATAGGACATGAGACAACAAACAATGATTCACTTCCAAAAGATTTTCAAGAGTGCAAGAATATATGAGCAAGAAGAACAACCAAAGATTCAAGAAATCCCAACATTCATGAAGCAAATTCATACTATCCTCATCCAACAAGCAAGGCAAATCCCATTGAAAGGAATAAACCAAGAATGATTGAACATCACATGACATACTCTCAATCCCTCAAGTGTTTAGATGTTAAGTGTTTCACTCAATTCGATCCATGAAAATTGGTACTACCATAAGCTTGCTTATTTTCTCATTCTCCACCACTCATGCACATGCACACAAAAATCAAAAGGACTTTATTCAAAGATGTAACATGGTCAAGGTAAATGAATGGAATGGAATGGATATGGCAAGTTAAGGCCAAAGAGAATGGAGGAACATTGGCAAAATTCACATGAAATCAAATGCATCCAAATGCACCCTACAACCAAGCAACTCTTTTTTCAAATTCCTTCCTTCCCTTGTGTTTATTTTTCTTTTCCATATCTTTTCTTCTTTTCTCTTTTCTTTCTTTTTTCTTTTTCTTTTTCTTTAAGACAAGTATAGCTTTACATTTTTTTTGTAACTTTTTCTTTCTTTCTTTCTATATTTATTTTTCCTTTCATCAACACTTGCATAACAAAAATCAACTTTCCCCACACTTGTTCAAAAGCTTCCCAATGTTCCCCTGTTCCCTAAGGTAAGGTAGAGACATAGTTTTTCACTTTAAGGCTTGTAACGAGCTCAAAAACAAAGAATGGTCAAAAAGGTCCAGAGGGGCTAATCAATGGAAAAACATGCAAGGTTGGCTATTTGCCTAACTGGTTAAAAGAGAACAAAAATGCCTTCATCATCTTAATATGTGCATGTACAATGTAGCTTCAAAAAGAATCAAAGCAAGTTCTAGAGCAACAAAATTCATGAATGAAAATTCACACAAGAATGAAGAGAGTGTATAGGCTCAAAAATCTCATAAGGTATATGTTTCTATCAAACTCAATTTATCAATTCAATGTTCATCACCAAATTTGTCAAAATCAAAAGGAAAGACATTTAATCACTTATGTCATGAATCTTTTTGTTGAAACATAAGCACACTAGAGAGAAATTGAGAAGAAGAAAATTTATTCACTTCATTTGTGTACCCTAATCACTTACATTAAGTCTATTTATAATGCACTATGATAGTTATTCTCCACTAACAAACTAACTACCATCTAACAACTTCATTAACTAACTCTATCAATACTAACTAATCCCTAATCCGAATTATTTCCAACACTTTTCACTTCACTTGATTCAAGCCCACAACTCTCACAACTCCAAGTGGAAAGCAAAAACCATTTATTCTATTTTTCCTTTTTTAACAAACAGCAAAATAACACTAAAGACAACAAAATAACGCTAAAAATAGTGGCAAAACAGCGAAAACAACAAACAGAGAAATTGGAAAAACAACAGAAAAACAATAAAAACAGCAAACAGTAAAAGCAAAAAACAGAAACAGCAAAAACAACAAATAGCAAACAACAGAATTGGAAAAAACAGCAGAAAAACAGCAAAAACAGTAAAAACAGAAAACAGAACAGCAAAACAAAAACAGTGAAATAAAATAGAAACAGAAAACAGTAAACAGCAGAAATAGAAACAGTAAAACAGAAATAGAAACAAAAACAGAAACAGTAAACATAAAATTAAAAACAGGAGAAACAGTAAAACAAAAAGAAAAACAAAAACAGCGAAACGGTAGAACAGATTATTCAAAACGACACGGCATTATTAAAAACAAAAAATAAAAACAAAAAAAAACAACGGAATTTTTTACGTTTCGTTTTAAAAATATAGAAAAATAACATAAATAACAAAAGAAAAAGATGCCAATAAAGTTTAGGGCAACACAACTGAAAAACATCAAGACATAATATATCTCCCCCACATTTGAAATCTCTATTGTCCTCAATGTAGAACATGTGAAAATCAAGAATCAGAACAAATTCATTCACATAGAGGACAAGAAAAATAAAATAGAAAGGGGGAGAAAGAGCCTTATAAAATGTCGGGCAGCAGGTATCATGGTATGACTGCTTGTTGCCCAATGCTTGCTCTTCACCAAATTGCTTCAGCCAATGTTCATCAACCATGATAGCATTAGTTGCTGTCTCAAACATCAATGTTTATAGGTCCATTTCAGATGGATGCACATAGGAGAGAAGTGGTTTAGATGGTTCTTTAGGTAGTACTTCTTTTGGACAATTATCATTTTTTGCATTTCTTAGCTGAGCAGGGTCCTCAGCTTCTTGTGTTTCATGTTCCACATTCACCTTTTTCTCCTCATACCCTAAAAATGATGAAATTTCAACACACGCTACACACAAAGCAAAAACATTACAATCAACACATGAATTACAATAAACAGAATCAGGAAAAGCATGAATTTCCGGAAATTCAACACTAAGTTCATCAACAATAATATTCTCAACAATATTATCAAAATTATGCACATAACAGTTGTGAACACCCCATTTTGTCCGGACACTTTTATTTTATTTATTTATTTATTTTATTTTATTTTTTTTCAGTTTTCTTTTGTTTGGAAATAAAAATGAATAAATATACAAAAATAAACAGATGATAAAATGAAAAATAAAAGAGATAGTTTTTGGAATATTTGCCATTTAAAGAGGTATCAAATGCTATTCAAGAGTCATGTACGTTTCTTTTCTCCTGACTATGATCAGATTTCAAACGGTGGTTTTATGAAATAAAAATGTAACTGAAATTGTGAATGATAATTATTGACAATAATTTTGTGGTTTAATGGAGGAATCATTTGTTGAGTTTAAAAGGGAATTTTGAGAAGAGAACCAGGGGATTTTTTTTGACGGGGACAGAGAGTTTTTCATCAGAGGAGAGGATATATTTTTCAATCCATATAGAGATAACAGAGAGGAAGGAAAGCATAGAAAACAAATCCTAGTAGCCTTCACCCTTCATCTTCCCCATTAATCACCAAAGAACCCGTGAGCCACCGCTGCAGGTATCAGCACCACCGCGCGCCGGCAAGCTTCCATCCAGAACCACCGTCTCGCACCGCTGCCTCCGTCGCCTTGTGCCACCGCACCGTGAGTGCCCACTTATATTTTTTTTTTCCTCTCTCCCTCCCTTCTTTTGCTCTGCCCAGCAACATCTTGCTCCCTGCTGCAAATTGCAGTGTTGGTGTGTGACGAAGGGATCAGGGGCTGAGCCCCTCCTATTCTTCCTTTTTTTTGTTTTTCTTACTTTTTTTTTTCTTTCTTTATATACTCTTTTATTTTGATGGTTTGGGCTTAAGCCCATTATCTTGTTTTCTTTTATTACTTTATGTTTAGAGCTGATCTTGAAATTTAAAGTCAATATTCAAATGAATTAGCCTAATTTGAAAAAGATATACGTGTTTAAAAATTAAAATGTCTATTTAATTTTTACAACTATTATTTGATCATATATGTTTTATTGTTCTAAAATACAAATGTCTTCTTACAATGACTTTTAACATTTTAAAATAGGTTGTTAGTGATAGCCACTTTGGATCCACTTCTTATTTGGTTATCATGAACAACTTTAAGTTTAAAATTAAAATTAAGTTGCTAATGATAGTCACCTTGGATCTACTTCCTGTTTGTTTATCGGCAGCACCTTATTTTCAAATAATCAATAATAAGTTGTTAGTGATAGCCACTTTGGATCTACTTACTGTTTGATTATCACGAACATCTTTAAATCTAAAATAACATTAAGTTCCTAACGATAGTCACTTTGGATCTACTTCCTGTTTGACTATCCAAGGCACATTGCATTTTCAAATCATTTTAAAAATAGGTTGTTAGTGATAGCCACCTTGGATCCACTTCTTATTTGGTTATCATGAACAACTTTAAGTTTAAAATTAAAATTAAGTTGCTAATGATAGTCACCTTGGATCTACTTCCTGTTTGTTTATCGGCAGCACCTTATTTTCAAATAATCAATAATAAGTTGTTAGTGATAGCCACTTTGGATCTACTTACTGTTTGATTATCACGAACATCTTTAAATCTAAAATAACATTAAGTTCCTAACGATAGTCACTTTGGATCTACTTCCTGTTTGACTATCCAAGGCACATTGCATTTTCAAATCATTTTAAAAATAGGTTGTTAGTGATAGCCACCTTGGATCCACTTCTTATTTGGTTATCATGAACAACTTTAAGTTTAAAATTAAAATTAAGTTGCTAATGACAGTCACTTTGGATCTACTTCCTGTTTGATTATCGGCAGCACCTTACATTTTCAAATAATCAATAATAAGTTGTTAGTGATAGCCACTTTGGATCTACTTCCTCTTTGATTATCACGAACATCTTTAAATCTAAAAATAACATTAAGTTCCTAACGATAGTCACTTTGGATCTACTTCCTGTTTGACTGTCCAAGGCACATTGCATTTTCAAATCATTTAAAATTGTTTGTTATGATAGCCATTTTGGATCCTCTTCCTATCTGATTATCATGATGACTAAAACTATTATTTTCAAAAATAATAATAATAACAACAACAACAACAGCAGCAAATAATAATAATAATTGTTTTTAAAGAACTACGTAGCTTTGAATTCCTCATCGCACCTGAGGATACGTAGGAGCAGGTACCATCCCTGTCAAGCCCAAAAATAAATTTTAATGAAAGAGATTTTTTTTTTAAAAGGGGTAAAATAAATATTTTAAAAGATAACATAAAATTTTGCACAATTAATTATAGGTAACCATTTTTAAATGGATGTTGTGGGGTGCTAATACCTTCCCTACACATAATCGACTCCCGAACTCTAAATCTGGTTTCAAAGACCATTCTTTTTTAAAAAAGGGGTTTTTTCCAATGTTTTCCCTTATAAATAAACTTTGGTGGCGACTCCATCCATTTTGTTTTAACCAATTAATTTTGGTTCGTCACTCCCGTCGCAATGTGGTTGCGACAGATGGCGACTCCACTGGGGACTTTTGTTTAGAGAGTCAGGCCTAGCATAATTTTGTGCAAAATTGTTGTTTTTTTATTTATTTCTTTCACCCCTTTTATGTTTTTATTATTTATGTATATGTATGTTTTTTTTTTTATGATGCTTGATTGAATTTTAGTTTTGCACACTACACTTTTGCACACACTTATGAGTGGGACCCTATACCCGGGCCTGAGTGAAGCCTAGGATGTGAAGAGGTTGTTAGTGGTAATCATTTTGGATGTACTTCCTGTCTGATTATCACGAGAATCTCATCTAGAGTGTGCTCTTTCATGGATATTCCACACCTGGTAGTTCATCTATCGTTGTGGTGAATATTCTGAAAGGGACTTTAGCTCTAGAAACCAAAGTAAGCGAGATTATAGAGCCACCCATGAGAGCTGTCACAAGATCCAATATAGCATTTTAATCATCATATTATCATCTGTCATGCATCATCATTTTGCATTCATAAAATAGACCAAACATGATAAAGTTATAAAGTCACTCATTATTATTTCATTTAGGTCTGCCGGAGAACCGTAGGAATTCAAGGTTTGGTTGTGAGTGTTTTTATTGAGACAACATGGGATCCAGTGTTGAGGCAGCTTCAACCATGATGAAAAAACTCATGCATCCAAAAATAAAGAAGCCTGCAGTTGAAAGTTTGAAAGTTTGTGTTGGCTTGATGACAAAGATTCAGCACATGACCTTTGATAGAAAGTATGGCAAGATCCTTCATTTATTGGAGGTAGACGTACAGATAGAGGCTATTACTGCGTTGTGTCAATTCTATGACTCTCCCATGAGGTGTTTTACTTTTCAAGATTTCCAAATGGCTCCTACATTGGAAGAGTTTGCGCAAATCTTAGGATACTCCTTGGAAAATGTCCAGCCTTACCGATACTGCGGGCATTACCCATCCCTGCAAGCGGTTGCTGGAGTTTTGAGAGTTCAAGTTAAAGAGTTGCAAGATAAGAAGCAAAATCGAAATGGCTTTGAAGGTTTTCCACTAAAGTACTTAGAAGAAAGAATGGGTCATTTGGCAAAGATGGGCGATTGGAGTTCTTTCATGGATGTACTGGCCCTTGCAATTTATGGGGTTCTTCTGTTTCCTCACATTGATGAATACATAGATTTTGCGGCAATTGATGTTTTCTTGGCCTTCAAAGATAGGGGAGAAAGCCCAGTTCCAGCCATTCTTGCAGACACATATTATACTTTTACTCATTGTTATGAAAGGAAAGGAAAAAAGATATTATGTTGCTTGCCTACTCTTTATGTTTGGCTTGTCACCCACATGTTTGATAATAAATGCAAAGTGACATGTCCCATTAGAGATTTCAAGATGTGTTATGTAAAGGTTAAGAGTAATCGGGAATGGGCTCAAAGTCTAGTGGACCTCAATGAAAAGACAGTTCGGTGGTACCCAAAATGGCAGGAGATAAATGAGGTGATCTATCAGTGTGGGGTTTTTCCCAATGTACCTCTAATGGGAACTAAGGGGTGTATTAATTATAATCCAGCTTTGGTATTAAGACAACTTGGCTATCCCATGATGGAGCCACCGTCCAAGGAGATGACTTCCCCACTCTTCCTTTTTGACATGGGCCTACAAAATTTGGAAGAAATTCAAAATGTTCGCGAAGCTTGGGATAAAGTCATCCGAAAGAGCAGTGAGCTTGGGAAAAGGAGCTGCGGTGCTAAGGAGAATTATCGCCAATGGCTCAAAGATAGGATTCAGAAAGTTAAATTACCGTTTCACTGTTCAATTCCAGTTCCTAAAGAAGCTATTGATGAGACACCTATATCATTCACCATTAGTCCTGAAGAGGTAGAGGAGCTTAAAGTAGCATTGTTGAAGTCAGAGGAAGAGAAAAGGAGATTGCAAGGAAAGTTAGAGGAAGTCCAACGAGAAAACAAGGCTTTACAACTAGAAAACACACAAAAGGAGTTAGATCTTGACAAAGCTAATAAAAGAGCAAAGGTAGAAGGAAAATACAATTTTAAGACACAAGATTGCTTGAAGGCTGCAAATAAGGAGTTAGAATTGCGTGGACAAGAAAGAGATAAAGCTTGGATTGATGCTCAACAGTGGAAAGAACTGTGGTCAAAATCCAAGACGGCTGAAAGGAGTTTGAAAAGGTAGTTTGAAGATCTAAACCAACAATTAGAAAAGGTAGTAGCCGAGTATGAGAAAAGGGTCAAGATTGAAAAACAATACAGTGAAGAAGTAGAAGGAAGAAATGCAGAATATCGAGATGCAATAAAAAGAGAACAGGAGAATGCATGTGAGCTAAGAAGCTATATAGAAGGCCAAGAAAGGATCACCAATGAACTTAAGAGTGAAGGCATCTATTGGAAAGATTGTTTTACAAAGTTAGCTAATCGTGTAGAAGATCAAAAGAAACAAATCAATGAGTTCAGAGAAGAAGGTATATACTGGATGGACCGTTGTTCTAAGCTAGTGTGGTTAGCCAACCAAGCTATAAAGAACGTTCCAAGACTTCTGAGAGCAGCCGAGGGAATGATCAACCCACTATCTACCCCTGTTGAAATTTCCAGATTTATAGAAAGTTGCAAAGACTTAATAAGTGAAATGAACAAGTTGTGCAAAAGTGACTAGCTAGTTTATGCAAAACTTCAGATCTTTTAGGATCCTTGTCTTTATGCATTCATCCTTATGTAAGGTGACTTTGGCACTTCATTTTGAATAAAAGAATCTTGCTTCAAATTCTTTGTCCTGTTTCAATTCTTGATCCCATATTGTCAAACAAGGCACCAAAATACTCACAAACGAGCGGCAATACTTACGGTTCTCTGACATCAATATGAAAAATAATAAAATATTGCATTTTTTTCCCCGCCATATGCATACTCATGACATTTTTCAAATAACAGAAAATAAAACAAGCTGATTCCTCGTCATCCTTATCGAACTCGCTCCCAATCAAGGATCATGGCTGAACTAGAACTAAAGGATGAAGTCAATCAATTGAAGGAACAAATGTCCAGGGTTCTAGAGCTTCTAGAAAAGAACAAAAACACAGATGGGGCATCCTCGGCGGTAAACGAAGAACAACAAGCCACACCTTCTCATCCACCTGGTTTCAGTTCAATGCCTGTGCAATATGGTCTTAATCCTCAAGGAATGTGGGTACCACTTACAGCTTACCAACATGGTTCCACCCAACCACAAGACTCCCAAGCACGACAATTCCCACTTTATGGGCTCCCACCTGGTTATACACCACCATTCGCCACCAACGCTGCAGAAAATAACTCCCAAATACCTGCTGCACAGAATTTGACTCAACCACCGGGCTCTGGCTCAAATATTGAAACTCCACAGGTTCAGACTTCATCTCCTACTCTAATGACATATGGCCTTCCACCAGGTTATTTTCAACCACAGACCAATGCTCAAGGAACTGGGATGCCTGTAATGACACCCGTGATCAATCCCCAAAATCCAACCCAGCCACAGTTTCTTCATTTTAATGTCCAAGGTAATTCACCAATCCCTCATGCAACACCTGTTGTTGTGCCACCGCTTCATCCTCACCAGCTGCAAAGCCTTGAGGATAGATTAAGAGCCATAGAAGGAGGGGGTTATTATGGTCTTGGTGATGCTTCAGAGCTTTGCCTCGTTCCAGATGTAGTCATACCACCCAAGTTTAAAGTCCCTGATTTTGATAAATACAAGGGGGCTACTTGTCCGAGAAGTCACTTGACCATGTACTGTAGAAAAATGGCAGCACATTCACATGATGAAAAGCTTTTGATTCACTTTTTCCAGGATAGTTTGACTGGGGCAGCTTCAAGTTGGTATACTCACCTCGATCGTACCCATATTCGCGGTTGGAAGGATTTGGCTGATGCTTTCCTAAAGCAATACAAATATAATATTGATATGGCTCCTGATAGGATGCAATTGCAAAATATGGTGAAAAGGGATAATGAAACGTTTAAAGAGTATGCCCAACGATGGAGGGGATTGGCAGCACAAGTAGAACCACCTTTGTCTGAGAAGGAAATGGTTTCTATGTTCATTGACACTCTTCAATCACCTTTTTATGATCGGATGATTGGAAGTGTGTCGTCAAACTTCTCAGACATGGTTATTATAGGTGAAAGAGTAGAAGGTGGAATGAGAAGTGGAAAAATTGCACCCAATTCTGTTATAGCAAATAGTGCAAAGAAATCTCCCACAGGGTTTACAAAGAAGAAGGAGGGGGAGGCTAACGCTGTGGTGTCAGGTCAAGAAGGATATGCCCAAGGGCAACCATACCATTTCCCTACAAATTTCCAACAGCCATTTCCTTATATGCCATACCCATACATTGCCACCGCCTCCCAAGTTCCATGTTCTCAACCTAATCACCCAAGAATGCCTTTTCATCCACCTCCCCCCATCCAGCCACAAGCTCCACCTATTATACCTTCCCAGCCCAGTCAAAATCAAGGTCCCGTACCTAACCAACAAAGACCACAAAACAACAGAGAAAGGAAACCAGTTCAGTTTGATCGTATTCCTATGTCGTATACGGATTTATTCCGACACCTTCTCCATAATTCGGTGGTTGTCCCTTCACCAATGAAGCCCCTTGAGCCTCCGTTCCCAAGGGGATATGATCCAAATGCTAAGTGTGAGTATCATGCAGGGGCAGTAGGACATTCAACCGAAAATTGCTTTGCCTTGAAATATAAAGTGCAAGATTTGATCAATGCTAAATGGTTGAGCTTCACAAAAGACACTCCTAATGTGGGAACTAACCCTTTACCTGGTCATGGAGGTTCAACGGTCAATGCAATTGAAGGATCTATAGAACAACATCTGGTGAGAAAGGTGAAGGATATCAAAACCCCCATGGGGATTATCTTTGCCAAACTTTGCAAGTTTGGAATGATTGATAAGAGTTATGCAGAAGAAGGAGCATGTGGCTTTCATTCAAGTGTTGAGCATTCCATAGAAAAGTGTGAGGAATTTAAGCAAGTTCTGCAAAATTTGATAGATGTGCACGTGGTCCAAATAGGTTGTATGAAGAGTGGTGAAGATGTATTGACACTTCAGTCGGGCAATGAGATTCCGTGTGGACCAAAGCCAATTATTATTCAGGTACCATGGAAGTATGATGAAGTTCCTTGTGGACCAAAACCAGTCACCATTCAAGTCCCATGGAGGAAAGATGAGGTTCCCTGTGGACCAAAGCCGATTACTATTCATGTGCCGACTCCTTTCCCATACAAAGACACTAAGGCAGTGCCCTGGAAGTATGATGTGGGAATCCATGTGGGTAATTCCGAAGAAGATCAATTGAAGTTGGTATCTAGTTCTAGAACTTCAAGTATTACTAATATTTCTGGGGTTGGTGGGATGACACGGAGTGGACGAATTTATACTCCCGAGGAGCTCAGAAAAGACAAAACAATGGAGTTAGAGAGGGAACAGAAAGGAAAAGGGAAACAGAAAGACGCAGATGAGGCAATAGGGAATAAAGCAAAGAGAGAAGAAGAGCATAAGAAGGCGGTGTCTGTTGAAGAAGCTTGTGAATTTCTAAAGTTTATCAAGCAAAGTGAGTATAAGGTGGTGGATCAGCTGAATCACACGCCTGCAAAGATATCTATTTTGTCCTTATTACTGAATTCTGAAACCCATAGGAAAGCACTGATGAAAGTGTTGAATGAGGCTTACGTTCCACATGATATCACAGTTAACCAGTTTGACGGTATTGTTGGTAACATTATTGCCAATAATTATCTTACTTTTACTGATGATGAGATACCGGCTGAAGGTATGGGGCATAATAAAGCATTGCACATCTCTGTAAAGTGTCAAGATTACATTATTGCTAGAGTGCTTGTTGACAATGGTTCTTCTTTGAATGTCATGCCAAAGTCAACACTCATGAAATTGCCTGTTGACGGATCACACATGAAGCCCAGTGCCATGGTAGTAAGAGCTTTTGATGGCTCAAGAAGAGAAGTCATTGGAGAAATTGAATTGCCAATTCAAATTGGTCCTTTTTCATTTGAAGTGGTTTTTCAAGTAATGGATATCACGCCGGCTTATAGTTGTCTTCTAGGAAGACCATGGATTCATCCTGCTGGGGCAGTGCCCTCTACATTACACCAGAGGTTGAAGTTCATTGTCAATAACAAATTGGTGATCATTTCAGGAGAAGAAGACTTACTAGTAAGCCAACCATCATCAACTCGCTATATTGAAGCAGCAGAAGAGGCACTCGAGACTTCCTTCCAAGCACTCGAGATTGTTAATGCTACCTTTGTTGGTGAAGGAACCCCAATTCTAAAGCCACAATTATCTAGGGCATCCATTATGACTGCCAAAGTTATGCTTGAAGGAGGACTTTGGAAAAAGGTTGGGAAATTGCTAAAGCTGTGGGAAAATAAAGATAAATTTGGGTTGGGATATAGACCCACCAAAGCTGATAAAAGGAGAATGGCAGAAGAGAAAAAAGAGAAAAGGCTGGCACGTTTGGGAAATCGAGAACCAAAGGCTGAAAGGATCCCCATCTGTGATATTCGACAAAGCTTTCGAAGTGCAGGCTTAATGTTTGCAGATCAAGTGGCTGCTGCCGAAGATGATCGTAATGAAGATGATATTAATCTGGTTTACCCCTGTTCTCCAAGTGAAGAGCTTAGCAATTGGGAGATCGTCGAGTTTCCTGTGGTTTTTGATTCACTTTCAAAGTAATTATGTAATCAAATCCTACTGCTCTGCCCAAGGCTTTAGGATCGATCTTTGTTAATGGGCTCACATGTTTTGCTTCAATATTGCTTATTAATAAAATGCACTTTGAATTTTCCAATTATTCTTTTGCCCTGAATCCTTCACCTGTCTTCACATGGTTTCTTTACTTCTTTGCATTGTTTCGTCCTTTACCCTCTTGCATTTTTCATTCATTGTTCGTTTTGAACAAATGCAGATCCAAACATGGTCCTTTTGAAAATAACAGTGCTAAGATTCCATCATATAATTTTGATTACCCCATTAATCATGCTGATGAGGATGACGAAGATGAGTGGGAACCTTCTCCTGAATTAATGAGGCTAGTCGAACAAGAAGCTAAAGTGATTCAACCTCATGAAGAAGCAACTGAAATGATTAATTTGGGGACTCAAGAAGATAAGAAAGAAGTTAAAATTGGTACTTCTATGAAAGAAAGTGAGCGGGATAAGTTGGTTAAGCTTCTGTTTGAATATGTTGATATTTTCGCATGGTCATATGAGGACATGCCTGGATTAGATACTAGCATAGTTGAACATAAATTACCACTAAAACCTGAATGTCCCCCAATCAAGCAGAAGTTGAGACGAATGAAGGCCGAGATGTCATTGAAAATTAAAGAAGAAATTAAGAAGCAATTTGATGCTGGTTTTCTTGCAGTTGCAAAATACCCTCAATGGATTGTCAATATTGTTCCAGTACCAAAAAAAGACGGGAGGGTTCGAATGTGTGTTGATTATCGAGACTTAAATCGAGCCAGCCCTAAAGATGATTTTCCATTACCCCATATAGATGTCTTAGTGGATAACACCGCTCAGCATGCTTTCTTCTCCTTTATGGATGGTTTCTCTGGGTATAATCAGATTAAGATGGCTCCTGAGGATATGGAAAAGACCACGTTCATCACCTTGTGGGGAACTTTTTATTATAAAGTGATGTCGTTTGGATTGAAAAATGCTGGGGCAACATACCAAAGGGCAATGGTGACCTTGTTCCATGACATGATGCATAAAGAAATAGAAGTTTACGTCGATGATATGATTGCAAAGTCTAGAACAGAGGAAGACCATGTTGTCAGCTTACGGAAGTTGTTTGAACGGTTGAGGAAGTATAAACTCAGATTGAATCTTGCCAAATGCACTTTTGGTGTAAAATCAGGAAAATTGTTAGGGTTTGTGGTTAGTCAAAGAGGGATAGAGGTTGATCCGGACAAGGTACGAGCCATCCTAGAAATGCCAGCTCCTTGTACAGAAAAAGAAGTTCGTGGATTTTTGGGGAGACTAAATTACATTGCTAGATTCATATCCCAGTTAACGGCAACATGTGAGCCAATTTTCAAGTTGTTGAGAAAGAATCAAACAGTCGAATGGAATGAGGATTGTCAGAAGGCTTTTGAGAAAATCAAGCAATATCTGCAAAAACCTCCAGTCTTAGTGCCACCAGTGCCTGGAAGACCCCTCGTTATGTACTTGACAGTGCTTGACGAGTCAATGGGTTGTGTGTTGGGGCAACATGATGAATCTGGCAAGAAGGAGCATGTCGTATACTATTTAAGCAAGAAGTTCACAAGTTGTGAAGCAAGATATTCCCTGCTGGAACGAACATGTTGTGCTTTGGCTTGGGCCGCTCGTCGTTTGAGGCAATATATGTTGTGTCATACTACTTGGTTGGTGTCCAAAATGGATCCAATTAAGTACATATTTGAAAAGCCTGCTCTCACCGGGAGAATTGCTCGTTGGCAAGTGTTATTATCAGAATATGATATTGTATATGTCACCCAAAAGGCAATTAAAGGAAGTGCTCTAGCAGAATATCTGGCTCACCAGCCCATAGAAGATTATCAATCAATGCAGTGTGAATTTCCAGATGAAGACATAATGGCTTTGTTTGAAGAGGAAAAATCTTCAAGAGAAGAAAAATGGATTTTGTTGTTTGACGGGGCTTCTAATGCACTGGGGCATGGAATTGGAGCTGTTTTGATTTCCCCGAAGAATCAATTTATCCCATTCACAGCCAGGTTATGTTTTGATTGTACTAATAATATAGCAGAGTATGAGGCATGTGCGATGGGAATCCAAGCAGCCATTGAATCAAAAGCTAGAATTCTTGAAGTGTATGGAGATTCGGCTCTGGTCATTCATCAATTGAAAGGTGAATGGGAGACACGAGATGCAAAGTTGATTCCTTATCATGCTTACATCAAGGGATTAGTGGAACAATTTGAAGAAGTGACCTTTCATCATGTTCCTCGTGAAGATAATCAGCTAGCTGATGCCTTAGCTACATTGTCATCAATGTTTAAAATAAGCTATGAGGGAGACATGCTGCTGATAAAGGTACAAAGTCGAGACCAACCTGTTTACTGTCAAACAATAGAAGAAGAGCCAGACGGAAGGCCGTGGTACTTTGATATCAAGCGCTATATCCAAGACAAAGAATATCCTCTAGGTGCCTCAGAAAATGATAAAAGGACCTTGAGGAGATTGGCAATGGGTTTCTTCTTGGATGGTGGAGAGCTTTACAAAAGAAATCATGATATGGTGCTTCTCAGGTGTGTGGATGCAATGGAAGCCAAAAAACTTATGCAAGATGTTCATGAAGGTTCATTTGGAACCCATGCAAATGGGCATGCAATGGCAAAGAAGATTTTGAGGGCTGGTTATTACTGGTTAACCATGGAAGCTGACTGTTTCAGCTATGTAAAGAAATGTCACAAATGCCAAATATATGCTGATAATATTCATGCACCACCAACACCTCTGAATGTCTTAGCGGCACCATGGCCATTTTCGATGTGGGGATTAGACGTAATAGGACCAATTGAGCCCAAGGCATCAAATGGACATCGTTTCATTTTGGTCGCCATTGATTACTTCACAAAATGGGTTGAAGCAGCTTCTTATGCCCATGTGACTAAGACTGTAGTAGTCAAGTTCGTCAAGAGGGAATTGATTTGTCGTTATGGGTTGCCAAGCAAAATCATCACAGACAACGCAACTAATTTGAACAATAAGATGATGACAGAGTTGTGTGATAGCTTCAAAATTCAGCATCATAATTCTTCACCATATCGCCCAAAGATGAATGGAGCGGTTGAAGCAGCAAATAAGAATATTAAGAAGATTGTCCAAAAGATGGTGGTGACATATAAAGATTGGCATGAAATGCTTCCTTTTGCCTTACATGGTTACCGCACCTCTGTTCGTACATCAACAGGGGCAACCCCTTTTTCCTTGGTGTATGGAATGGAAGCGGTGCTTCCTATTGAAGTAGAGATCCCTTCATTAAGAGTGTTAATGGAGGCGAAATTAGAAGAAACTGAATGGGTTCAATCCCGACTCGATCAATTGAATTTCATTGAAGAAAAGAGATTGACTGCTCTGTGTCATGGTCAATTGTATCAAAGGAGGTTGAAGAAAGCCTATGAGAAAAAAGTGCGCCCTCGAGAATTCCAAGAAGGAAATTTGGTGCTTAAGAAGATTTTGCCCAACCAAAAGGACTGCCGTGGTAAATGGACCCCAAATTATGAAGGACCTTATGTTGTGAAAAAAGCTTTCTCTGGAGGAGCCTTAATCCTCATAAGGATGGATGATGAGGAACTCCCACTTCCAGTAAATTCTGATGCAGTCAAGAGATACTATGCTTAAAAGAAAAAGATAAATAAAAAAGGAAGCTCGCTAGGTTGAAAACCTGAAAAGGCAGCCTAGGCAAAAGTTAGAGCGGCCCGGTGGATTGAAAACTCGAAAGAGCAATCCAGGCAAAAATTAGGGTCAAGAACAAAAAGAGATTGCATCAGCTGCTACAAAGAAAGCTTAGACTTCAAATTGGGGCAAATGAGATATTGGAGGCATATGAAACTGGGGCAATCAATATCCTCATAAGCTGAGTAGTGGGCTTTTATGGACATTGGAAACTAGCATTGTTTATTTCAGAGGGCATCACTCGACCAGTTGAAAACCTTTGTTTCGTCACTTTCTTTTGTTGTTTTCTCCTACCCATCATTTTGCTTTCATTCCACTCTTGTCCATGTAGACAAAAATTTTTTTTTCCAGATAATGAAATATTTTCACCTTTGTCTGCAGTTTCTTATTGATTCAAAGTTGTTGTTTTTTTTTAATAATTTATACTGAAGTGTGAAATGTGTGATGATACTTAAAAGCATTACTATTACTATAAAGGTTTCAAAAATCATGGGAAATATAATGAAATCCTGAACGACAGGCTTTGATATGGTAATAATGTTGATAAATCAAAATAACCACTATAGCAGCAGTAACTTATTTCAAGAAATATTCCCATCAAATATCTGAAGCATGAGGCGAATCAACAGAGGTTTCCAGCAGTTCCATAACTGAGTTCCTTGTTCACCCATGAATCGGAAAGTAGTTGAGATCATAAGGATGAGGGAATTAACAAAAAGAATAGAATAAAAGCAATGTTTTTCGATCATGTTTTAGAGTCGCCAGGAGCATTCTTCATCGCATGCATCATGCATCATATCATTGATGTTGCATTTGAGTTATCTTGTAGCGTTGCTCACCTTTTTCGTGTTGAAGCCGGGAGACTGACCCGCACCTTTTATTTTCCTGCCAAAGTCGGGAGACTGACCCGCACCTTTATTTTCATGCCTTTTCCTGTCAAAGTCGGGAGACTGATCCGTACCTTTATTTTCCTGCATGTTTATTTTCCTGTCAAAGTCGGGAGACTGATCCGTACCTTTATTTTCCTGCATGTTTATTTTCCTGTCAAAATCGGGAGACTGACCCGCACCTTCATTGTTTATTTTCCTGTCAAAATCGGGAGACTGACCCGCACCTTCATTTTCCTGCACCTTTTATTTTCCTGCCAAAGTCGGGAGACTGACCCGCACCTTTATTTTCATGCCTTTTCCTGTCAAAGTCGGGAGACTGACCCGTACCTTTATTTTCCTGCATGTTTATTTTTCTGTCAAAGTCGGGAGACTGACCCGCACCTTCATTTTCCTGCACCTTTTATTTTCCTGCCAAAGTCGGGAGACTGACCCGCACCTTTATTTTCATGCCTTTTCCTGCCAAAGTCGGGAGACTGACCCGCACCTTTATTTTTCTGCACTTTTATTTTCTTGTCAAAGTCGGGAGACTGACCCGCACCTTTATTTTCCTGCACTTTTATTTTCCCTGTTAAAGTCGAGAGACTGACCCACACCTTTATTTTCTGGCTAAAGTCGGGAATTCACCAGAAAACCTATCAATGTGTTGTTTTATTTGTCCAGACAAAATTGGAGTTCTTATCTTTACTTGTTACTTACAACGATAATATGCAAACTATGGTTATGCCTATTATCTAGTAAGAAACAAGTAAAGAGGGGCAGCTGTGAACACCCCATTTTGTCCGGACACTTTTATTTTATTTATTTATTTATTAATTTTTTTTTTCAGTTTTCTTTTGTTTGGAAATAAAAATGAATAAATATACAAAAATAAACAGATGATAAAATGAAAAATAAAAGAGATAGTTTTTGGAATATTTGCCATTTAAAGAGGTATCAAATGCTATTCAAGAGTCATGTACGTTTCTTTTCTCCTGACTATGATCAGATTTCAAACGGTGGTTTTATGAAATAAAAATGTAACTGAAATTGTGAATGATAATTATTGACAATAATTTTGTGGTTTAATGGAGGAATCATTTGTTGAGTTTAAAAGGGAATTTTGAGAAGAGAACCAGGGGATTCTTTTTGATGGGGACAGAGAGTTTTTCATCAGAGGAGAGGATATATTTTTCAATCCATATAGAGATAACAGAGAGGAAGGAAAGCATAGAAAACAAATCCTAGTAGCCTTCACCCTTCATCTTCCCCATTAATCACCAAAGAACCCGTGAGCCACCGCTGCAGGTATCAGCACCACCGCGCGCCGGCAAGCTTCCATCCAGAACCACCGTCTCGCACCGCTGCCTCCGTCGCCTTGTGCCACCGCCCCGTGAGTGCCCACTTATATTTTTTTTTTCCTCTCTCCCTCCCTTCTTTTGCTCTGCCCGGCAACATCTTGCTCCCTGCTGCAAATTGCAGTGTTGGTGTGTGACGAAGGGATCAGGGGCTGAGCCCCTCCTATTCTTCCTTTTTTTTGTTTTTCTTACTTTTTTTTTTCTTTCTTTATATACTCTTTTATTTTGATGGTTTGGGCTTAAGCCCATTATCTTGTTTTCTTTTATTACTTTATGTTTAGAGCTGATCTTGAAATTTAAAGTCAATATTCAAATGAATTAGCCTAATTTGAAAAAGATATACGTGTTTAAAAATTAAAATGTCTATTTAATTTTTACAACTATTATTTGATCATATATGTTTTATTGTTCTAAAATACAAATGTCTTCTTACAATGACTTTTAACATTTTAAAATAGGTTGTTAGTGATAGCCACTTTGGATCCACTTCTTATTTGGTTATCATGAAGAACTTTAAGTTTAAAATTAAAATTAAGTTGCTAATGATAGTCACCTTGGATCTACTTCCTGTTTGTTTATCGGCAGCACCTTATTTTCAAATAATCAATAATAAGTTGTTAGTGATAGCCACTTTGGATCTACTTACTGTTTGATTATCACGAACATCTTTAAATCTAAAATAACATTAAGTTCCTAACGATAGTCACTTTGGATCTACTTCCTGTTTGACTATCCAAGGCACATTGCATTTTCAAATCATTTTAAAAATAGGTTGTTAGTGATAGCCACCTTGGATCCACTTCTTATTTGGTTATCATGAACAACTTTAAGTTTAAAATTAAAATTAAGTTGCTAATGATAGTCACCTTGGATCTACTTCCTGTTTGTTTATCGGCAGCACCTTATTTTCAAATAATCAATAATAAGTTGTTAGTGATAGCCACTTTGGATCTACTTACTGTTTGATTATCACGAACATCTTTAAATCTAAAATAACATTAAGTTCCTAACGATAGTCACTTTGGATCTACTTCCTGTTTGACTATCCAAGGCACATTGCATTTTCAAATCATTTTAAAAATAGGTTGTTAGTGATAGCCACCTTGGATCCACTTCTTATTTGGTTATCATGAACAACTTTAAGTTTAAAATTAAAATTAAGTTGCTAATGATAGTCACTTTGGATCTACTTCCTGTTTGATTATCGGCAGCACCTTACATTTTCAAATAATCAATAATAAGTTGTTAGTGATAGCCACTTTGGATCTACTTCCTCTTTGATTATCACGAACATCTTTAAATCTAAAAATAACATTAAGTTCCTAACGATAGTCACTTTGGATCTACTTCCTGTTTGACTGTCCAAGGCACATTGCATTTTCAAATCATTTAAAATTGTTTGTTATGATAGCCATTTTGGATCCTCTTCCTATCTGATTATCATGATGACTAAAACTATTATTTTCAAAGATAATAATAATAACAACAACAACAACAGCAGCAAATAATAATAATAATTGTTTTTAAAGAACTACGTAGCTTTGAATTCCTCATCGCACCTGAGGATACGTAGGAGCAGGTACCATCCCTGTCAAGCCCAAAAATAAATTTTAATGAAAGAGATTTTTTTTTAAAAGGGGTAAAATAAATATTTTAAAAGATAACATAAAATTTTGCACAATTAATTATAGGTAACCATTTTTAAATGGATGTTGTGGGGTGCTAATACCTTCCCTACACATAATCGACTCCCGAACTCTAAATCTGGTTTCAAAGACCATTCTTTTTTAAAAAAGGGGTTTTTTCCAATGTTTTCCCTTATAAATAAACTTTGGTGGCGACTCCATCCATTTTGTTTTAACCAATTAATTTTGGTTCGTCACTCCCGTCGCAATGTGGTTGCGACAACAGTATTGTCAAGAGTATCTATATGTGAATCCGAATGCTCTTCAAGGGAATGTTGTGATTGCAATGCAGTTAAGGTGGAAGCAATATAGCCAAGTTGAGTGCCCAAATTCTGAAGCCTTGCTTCTGTCATCTGTTGACTTATTGTCAGTTGATGCACCAAGGAAGCTAACTCATCCAAACTGCCATGCTGGTTATGTTGGCCAGAATAGGAAAGTGGAGCTTCATTCACTCCAGTCATGCCAAAACCACAATTGAACTCATAATCAGCAGGGAGGTAAGAATAATATGTACTTAATGGTTCAGCCTCATTCTCTGCATAACTTATGCATGATGGTTGATGAAATGTGGCAACATCTGTCAAAGTGCTATGAGCAAAGTAATCATCCATTGATGCAGGCACACTTGAACTAACAAAACATCTAAAAGGATCACCAACAACCAGAAAAATACTAGAAAAATAGAAAAACTAATCTAAACAACAAAATAGGTAACAAAAAGGTTAGGAATTAGTAGAAACATAACCTTATAGAACAACTAAGAATGGTCCCCGGCAACGGTGCCAAAATTTTGACGGGTGCCGAACCCACCAAAATGAATAAAACCGAATTACAGCCCTACTTGCAGCAAGGGTGTTGACCCGAATCGTTTCCCGATTCACCAACTCAGAAATTCAATCAAATTAAGTAAGCTAATTACAAGGATAGGGGGTGCAGGTTTGTAAAATAAATTTAAACAAGTAGAAGCTATTAAAATTGAAAACAAAGATATAAAGACAACCAATCCAAGCGAACGACAATTATCGGGTTTAATCAATCCTTAACCACAAACCAACATCATGTTAATTTCATCCTTGGTTTCGAATTATAGCAAGAATCCTCACCATAATCCATAATTTCACTACTAGAAACGCTTCTAGAATGAAGATTAATCAAGGAAAAATGAGTTAAGCAACTATCAAACCAAGATTAAGCTTGAAAACCAAAATTAAACCAAGCTAAACATAACATCAAACACCTTCAATGCAACATTCAAACTATGTCTTCTCTCTTTAAAAATGAGCTAATGAAGCCACTAACACATGCATTCAAGGCTCAACTTCATTTAAGCAAATAAAATTAGAATCAAGAATCAAATAGGAGAAAACAACGAAAAATGAAATTCAACATGAATATACAAAATAGAGCAAGGTTTCATAAATCAAACCTCAATAATGTCTACACCCAAGGCTTGATTAAGAGAGTTTATCCCTCCATGGATGTGGAGGAACAACCCATAAAACGAAAATGAAACAAAAACTAAAAACATACAAGAAGGAAGAAGAGGAAAAGAGAGAAAAGCTCTCTCAAATCCCCAATTTCGTGCTACTGTATCTCCCCCCTCTTTCTGAGTTCTAAAACTCATTAAATGACAAACCTAATAATTCCAAATGTGTCCCCTTTGGCCCAGCTTCAATTGGCCACAAAAAATGCCTCAATTGGACCACTAATGAGAAAGTTAGGCCCAAAATACTTCAAGATACTCTAGGATTTGAGGCTGCCATTCCAAAGCACATTACACCATCAAAACGATATCAATTGGTCAAGTGATCTTCATGAAAGTTTTAGCCAAATGTGTCTTCTTCAAAGTTGTCTTAGTTTCCAGTGCATATGACCTCTATAACTCAAGTTATGGCCTAAACACTGCTCTCTGTCCAAACTCCTGCAACAGCACCTCTGGTCATACTTTCAGCCCAGATTTGACCCTTTTATTCTTAGAATTGGATCTCGAGCTCTTGATGAAGGTTGTAGATAAGTTGCTTAAATTTCCTACAAAATTAAAATCACAATTTTTCAGTATCGACAGCCAAAGTTATGCTCAAAATACAGAAGCAGTGTCAATGTGCCAATTATACCAAAATTGCAATTAGGCCCAATTAATACCCGAAGTCATGAAATATACCCAAAACCCAACAATTAAGCACAATGATGTTTAAAACAATAAATATGAGGGTTAAAAAATATGCCAAAATTATGTTCATCAGTACCCTGACCTCAAATCTATCTTAGAAAAGGCGCAAGCGCCTATCAACTGGTCCATGAGATCATCAATCCTAGGGAGAGGATACCGGTTCTTAATGGTCACCTTGTTGAGTTGCCGATAGTCGACACACAACCTCATACTGTCATCCTTCTTCTTCACCAACAACACTGGTGCTCCCCAAGGAGACACACTAGGCCTAATAAACTGCTTCTTCATCAGGTCCTCTATTTGTTCTTTCAACTTGGTTAGCTCTAGAGGAGACATTCTATAAGGGGCTATGGTGATTGGCCCAGTGCCAGGCACTAAATCTATGGAGAACTCAACATCTCTCTCTAGGGGTAAGTTATAAACATCCCCCAGAAACACTTCAGGAAAATCCATCACAACAGGCACACTTCCAACATCAGGAGGGCTCTCCAATTCCAGGGAAGCTAACATATAATAAAGGGACTGTTGTTCCCAAAAAATATTCATAAGACATGAATCAATAAAAGGTGAGGTTTTTATGTTGATAGTTTAGTCATGAACCTAGGGATGATTTTTGAGAATGCTAGGGTCTTTTTGGTTAAATTATTTAACATGTTAATCGCTGCCCAGAACAGCACTGTCGCGCGATCAGCACGGCCATGCTGAACAGGGAGCACGGGAATGGCCGCGCTTTGAGCACGACCGTGCAGCATAGGAGCTCGGCCGTGCAGATGTGCACGGCCGTGCATAATAGGGAGCATGCCCGTGCTCTCGTGCAGCACGCCCGTGCCAGATATGTAACACGCCCGTGCTACCCGTAAGTGGTAGCACGCCTATGCCGAGGTTAACCACGCCCGTGCCAACCCTTTGGTCAGAATCTGAGGCTTACGGTTTAATGGGGTTTTAACCCCAATGTTCCCAATAATGATAGAATAATACACCAAACAAATGATGAAGTTAGACAACTTAATTATATAATAATTAAGACGTTGAGGAACGATGAGTTGGTTAAGTCGGTGCCCAAGGGGTTACTGCATAATGATGTAATTGGATGCCTTTAGTGGTCCAATGTTATGATGTTATATTGGGTGACTTTAGTGGCCCAATGTTGAGGATGTTATTCTTGGGTGCCTTTAGTGGCCCAAGCGAAGGTGGCGATTGCCCATTGTTTGTTATTGTGTTCATGCATCACATTGGAGATGTTAGTTGGGGGAAGTTCAACATAGGGGAGGTCGTCCTAGAGTAAGGTGATCTGGCCATCCACAGTTGGTTCACCCAAGGTTTGGTGAACCGTGACCCCCAGTGATGAGGCATCCATGGTTTGATGCGTTGGCCATCCAAGGGGTTCACCCATGGTTTGGTGGACTGCCGGCGTTGGTGCCTTTAGTGGCCAATGTGGATATGTAACTCCAAAGTTGTTCTTCCTGAGTTAGTTGGATCCACATGCATTGATAGAGTAGTGGATTAGTGTTGCATTGCATCATATAGCATACTGGTTGATTGATTATGTTGAGATAATGTTTATATGTGAAGTGTATGCTTATGACTGTTGCTATGCCATGATGTATGATCATCTTATTCCTATCTCCATGCCGTTGTGTTTACATGTTTCCTTACACCCCGTTCTTTGTTTTCTTGTTTGGCATGTATGATTTTCGCAGAGGATGACGAGCAGCCCGGAGAGGAGTGACTCCGAGGAGCCACCACTCATAGTTAGGGTTCTTTAGCTTAGTTGCTTATTTCCTTTAGTTTTTCAGTTGTATTCAGAACATGTTTCCGGAACGGTTCTACCAGCTTTGAATTGTGACATCAGGTTGAGTTTTATTTATGTTGATGTTTCTTTTCCCTTTTAAAACTTTGGTTTAATATTTTCCGCGTTGTTGAGAACTAATTTACGTGGTACCTTTTCTACCCGTGAACCTTTTTAATAAAAGGTTGCATGTTTTATTTCTATTTGTATATTGTTATTATATTTATTTATACTTTAATGTTTATATAACATGCGGGGTAGAAGGGTGTCACATTTATTGGTATCAGAGCGGACCTCTCCCAGTATGGTGTGGTTCGGGGACGAACCAAGCGGAAGCTGGTGGGCATGTCACAGCCGGGGCTAACGAGGGCCGGGAGTGATCGCCGATGCTTGAGGCACGAACAAGGAGCAGCTCCTAGCAGGCTTCTAGGCGAAGGGACACATGAATGAACCGATTCACACCGGAATGAGAGGGATCCTAAGACTGTATAGGTATGGAACTGTACAGTTGAGGAAGGCTTAAAGGAATTGATTGGTACTACCTATAGCAACAAGATGCATATTCTTTTCGGGAGCCCAGAACATAAGAACTCCATAGTTAAGCGTGCTTGACTTGGAGCACTTGTGGGATGGGTGACCTTCTAGGAAGTTTTCCAGAAAGCGTGTGAATGAGAACAAAGCACGCTGAAAAGACCCGTGTTGATTTGTGGGGACAGTCGGCAATCCTAAAAGCAGTCCGGGCTGTTACAAACACAATGAGGGGAAATAATGACTGTGCTGGATTACTTTACCCCCTCTGCTGAGGTAACAGACAACATCACCAACCCTGCGGTGGATGCCAATAACTTTGAGATCAGGTCTGCTTTGGTTTCTATGGTCCAAAACTCTGGACTATTTGGGGGGTTACCTACTGAAGATCCCAACTGTCATTTGAAGAAGTTCTTGAGCATCACGGATTTAATTAAGTATAACGGAGTTTCAACAGATGCAATTAGACTCATACTGTTTTCATTCTCTTTGTCCGACAAGGCGAATCGGTGGTTGTCCTCTTTGCCATCTGGTTCTATCATTACCTGGGATCAGCTGACACACCAATTTTTGGCTAGGTACTTTCCACCTTCTAAATTTGCTAAATTTGGAGCTGATATTTCGAACTTTGTACAATATGACCAGGAATCTCTATATGAGGTGTGAGAGTGCTTTCAAGATTCAATCCGAAGGTGTCCACATCATGGTTTTACAGTCCCTATCCTTGTGCAAATATTTTATCATGGACTCTCTTAGCAAAACAGTCCAGTATAGACGCTGCTTGTGGGGCTCAATCTTGAAGAAAACACCCGAAGAAGCTCATGCCTTGATTGAAAAGATGGCAGCCAATCACTATCAGTGGCCGCTCAGCGATAGTTAGGTTAACAAGAAGCTAGTTGAAGCGTATGAAGTGGATGCCATCGTAACAATGGAAGCCAAGATGGATGCTCTTACAAAAAAAGTAGAAACACTTATGCTGACACAAGCACATATCATGACTCAAGCCATTGCACCTATGCCTCTGCTCCTTTGTAAGTACTGCAATTTGACTAGTCATAAAAGCAAATATTGCCAGTGGGGTAGTTACTTTACCCAGCCAGCTGAGGAAGCTAATTATGTGGGCAATGCTAACTGGAGTCAGAGAAGCTCTTTTCCATATGTTCATTCTGGTTGGTGGAGCCATCCTAATTTTTCTTGGGGAGGTTAGCAGAACAGTCAGGCACGAATCAGAATGTTTCCAGACCACCCTACTGGCAAAATCAAGGTCCTAGACAAGAGGATACGACGCTTAATTTTGAAGACACCTTGGCGGAGTTCATGAAGAAAATTGACAACAACTTTCAAGCCTTGGAAGCTCAAATAACTGCTCTTGCAACATTGGTGACTCAAAAAGTACAAGATGCACTACTTGCTCTGACTGAAGCAAATCCAAGGGAGCAAGCCA
The DNA here is from genome assembly GCA_039655645.1 of Ammopiptanthus mongolicus. Classification (NCBI taxonomy): domain Eukaryota; kingdom Viridiplantae; phylum Streptophyta; class Magnoliopsida; order Fabales; family Fabaceae; genus Ammopiptanthus; species Ammopiptanthus mongolicus. The sequence goes on from CM077343.1 coordinate 25,741,544, forward strand.
AGGCTATCACCCTTAGGAGTGGCAAAGAGTTGAATAAAGAGCTCATCAAGGAGACCGTGAGTAAGGAAGCTCCAACTAAAGGAAGCACGGTCGTGCACCAACAAGCACAGCCGTGCTTGCGGCCGAACACGTTAGTAGAAGAAAAAGGAGATAAGGCTAACCTTGAGCCAGAAAAAGGTAAACATCCCTTACCCTCATAGATTGAAAAATGAGCATCAGGATAAACAATTTGCTAGATTTTTAGATCTTTTTAAAAACCTTCATATCAATATTTTGTTGAAGCCATTGCTCAAATGCCCAATTATGCAAAAAAATTTAAGAAATATTTTCTAATAAAAAGAAATTAGAGCGTTTTGAAGTGGCAAAATTAAATGAGGAATATTCTTCTATTGTTCTTAAGAATCTGCCACCTAAATTGAAAGATCCAGGTAGTTTTACAATCCCTTGCTCCATTGGTAATTTTTACTTTGAAAAAAGCATTATGTGATTTGGGTGCCAGTATAAATCTAATCCCTTTATCTGTCTTTAGGAAACTTGGCATGCAGGAACCTCAACCCACTAACATCTCTTTGCAGTTAGCAGATAGATCCAGTGCCCACCCACGTGGTGTGATAGAAAATGTTTTAGTAAGGTTGACAAATTCATCTTTCGTGCTGACTTCGTTGTGTTAGACATGGAGGAGGAGGAGGAAGTCCCAATTATTTTGGGGCAACCTTTCTTAGCCACAGGAAAGACTTTAATTGATGTCCAATAGGGAAGGTTAACTCTGCGGCTTGGTGATGAAGAAGTCGTTTTCAGAGTTTTTAATTCTCTTAAAAATCCCTTTTCTTTTGCTTCTTGTAATTTCATTCAAGATATTGATACCACTGATATAGTTGTTTCTAATAATTTCTCTGATTTCAAGATAGAGGACCCACTTGAAAAAGTTCTTACTTTGCAATATCCAAATGTTATGGTGGACAGTGAAGAAGAGGAAGTCCTGATGTTCCTTCAAGCTCGCCAACTAGGAAGTTGGAAGCACCATATGTTTGAAAAATTGGAAAGGGACAACGCGCCAAAGCCCAAACCTTCGATTGATGAGCCTCCTGAACTTGAATTAAAACCCATCCCATCTAATCTTAAATATGCTTTCTTAAATCCTGCTTCCTCTCTACCTGTAATTATTTCTACTGCTTTGAAAGGAATCATGGAGGAGCAACTTTTGAAAGTCCTGAGGGACAACAAGGAAGATTTTGGGTGGACGATTCATGATATTAAAGGCATTAGTCCCTCCATATGCATTCATAGAATTTACATGGATTCTATTTTGACAGGGAATTTGAAAGAACTTTTCACAGGTTGCGGAGACAAGCAAGAGAGGAGAATACCATAGGGGAAAGAATGACTTTGCTAGATTACTTTACCCCTCTGCTGAGGTGACGAATAGCATCACCAACCCTGCGGTGGATGCCAACAACTTTGAGATCAAGCCTACTTTGGTCTCTATGATCCAAAACTCTGATTAATTATTTGGGGGGTTACCAACTAATGACCCCAACTACCATCTGAAGAAATTCCTCAGGATTACAGATCTCATCAAGTATAATGGAGCTTCAACATATACGACCAAGCTCAGATCTAAAAAAGGAATGATGAGAGATCTTCCACGCCTCAAAGAAAATAATAAAGCATGTGAAGGATGTCTACTTGGCAAGCAACATGGACTACCTTTCTCAACTAAAAAAGCATGGTGAGAAAAAGACTTGTTGGAGGTTGTTCACAATGACGTATGTGGAACGATGAGGACACCATCACTTACTAATAACAGGTAGCTCATCCTTTTCATTGATGATTTTTCTAGAATGACATGGGTCTCCTTTGTTAAATAAAAATCATTAGTTTTTGGAATATTCAAAAATTTTAAGGCCTTTGTTGAAAAGCAAAGTGGCAAACATATAAAAGTACTCATAAGTGATCATGGCAAAGAGTACAACTCTCGCGAGTTTGACAAATTCTACAAGGACGAAGGCATTGAGCATCAATTTACAGTTGCATAGACTCCGCAACAAAATGGAGTATCTAAAAGGAATAATCACATGGTAATGGAGATGGTGAGATCAATGCTAAAGGAAAAAGGGCTTGCCAAACACCTTTTGGGATGAAGCAGTTTGCACTATTGTTTACATTCTCAACAGGTGCCCAACTAAGGTAGTTCAAGATAAGACGACTATTGAAGCTTGGAGTGGGCAAAAGCCATCAGCAAAACATTTAAGGGTATTTGGATCCATTTGATACATTCATGTTTCAGATGAAAAGAGACACAAGCTAGAAGACAAGACCATACAAGGGATCTTCTTGGGCTATAACACTCAATCAAAAGGCTATTGAATTTAAGGTTGATGAAAATGTTGCTTGGAATTAGAACGAAGAAAAAATTGACAAAAGCAATGTTTCCATACCAATGCAGCAACCTCAAGAGGAATTAGAAGAAGAAACAACAAAAGAACCAAGAACGCCCTGTTCATTTCCATAGCAACAAGAAATCCCGATGGCACCATACAAAAGCACAAGGCTAGACTAGTAGCCAAGGGCTACTCCCAGCAACATGGAGTTGGCTACAATGAGACATTTTCCCTTGTTGCTCGTTTAGACACGATAAGAGCTCCAATAGCTCTTGCACAAAAAGGATGGAGCATTTATCAACTAGATGTCAAATCTGCCTTCCTAAATGGAGTACTTCAAGAAGAGATTTATCTAGAGAAACCGCGAGGATTTATGAGCAAAGGAAATTAAAATAAAGTGCTAAATTGAAAAAGGCTCTATATGGCTTGAAGCAAGTGCCCCGAGCATGGTACAATGGAATTGATCAATACTTCATCGATCAAGGTTTCAAGAGTAGCAAGAGTGATTCTACTTTATACATCAAGACCTAACGTTAGTATGACACTATAATTGTATCTTTGTAAGTAGATGATCCTATCTACACAGGAAATAATGTGAATATGATAGTTGAGTTCAAAGAAGACATCATGAAGACATTTGAGATGACCGATCTTGGCTGGATGCACTGCTTCCTTGACATTGAGGTAAGTCAAAGGAAAGAATAAATATTTATCGTGCAGAAGAACTACATAGGTGAACTACTAAAGAAATTCAAGATGTATGAGTGCAAGCCAGTCACTACTCAACTAGTGACAAATGAGAAGTTGCTAAAGGATGATGGATCACCAAAGGCAGATGCAACACTCTACAAAAGTTTGATCGGGAACCTTCTAAATCTCATAGCCACATGCCTGATATCATGTATGCTACAAGTCTTCTATTGAGGTTTATGCAAAGCCCAAGTCAAATTCACTTTGGAGCAAGCAAACAAATTGTAAGATACTTACATGGAAGGAAGGAGTATGGTATATGGTATATACGTGTGACCAACTCAAATTTGCTCAGCTTTCTTGGAAATCTAGAGAGAAACCAACAGTGCACAATCAACAACAGAAGCGGAGTATGTGGCAGCAACTGGATCTACAAGCCAAACTATATTGCTTAGAAAAATAATTATTAATGTGGGAGATCAGTAGATGGTTCCAACTGTGGTCTATTGTAACAACCAATCTGCAATTGCAAAGAATCTGGCACATCATAACCGAACAAAGCATATAACTATCAAGTATCATTTTATCAAAGAATCAGAGGCAAATAAAGAAGTAAAGCTTGAATATTGTAATATTGAAGATCAAATTGTAGATATATTCACAAAAGCACTACCAAGATCGAATTTTGAGCAGTTGCGAACTATGCTTGGAGTTACGGAAATTTACATCAAGGAGGAGTATTATTTCATGATGCATACACCTAGAGAACTCTAGACATATGGAAGGATAAGTATTGCAGGATAATTATTGCAAGCTTAAGTAAGATATTCTCTAGAAGATTGTACATGAAAAAATAAAGCCACTAAATCCAAGTCGGTGATGGTACAAGTGGATAATAGCACTGAACTTCAACTCCTATAAATAGAAGAAGTTGTTGCTGCTATCAATGCTATGTAATGTACATAGCTATAACATTAATAAAAAGCTTATTGCCTTTCTCCCCTTAATTCTTCAACCGTCTTCTTAAACTTACGTCAACTATAGACATAGCAAAAGTCCTTCCCATCTGCTCCACTATCAATACTTAAATATCACATCTACAAAACTATAAAACTAACAGAATGCATTGAAAAAGGCCCATGTTTTCAAATGCAACTGAGTCTGGGGCTATCCTCAAATGGTTTAAAACTCCAAGTTCAAATAGGTGACCCCACGACGCACAAAGATGGTATCATATATGTACATAAAGAGGTTGTCCCACAATGCTTGTGCTGTGCATACCTGCTCTCGATCGTCTGGGGGGTTCACCTCGAACTCATGATCTCAAAGGCTATCCCAAGTCAACCGAAGATAGGAGCGAAGGTCGGTCACTTCTTCATCTATATTATGACAAGATGACACACCTTTGACCTCTCGATCCACCCACCTATATAATCACCATCTCAAGGGGCTAGCCAGATATTTTTAAGGTGTTGTGCCCACCTTCCTTCTTCCTATGTACCAGAACCTGGAAGAAACACTTGTCAAGGCTGATTCTGTGACGACACCAAAAGCCATAAAATCCTGGGTGTTCCAAATCTTTCATGATTTTGGAATCCAAATGTTCTGGTTTATGCAATGACGCTTTTCATGCAGTCCCCACCCTTCCTTTAATCGAATCTTGGACTTTTACCTAGGCTTGAAGCTTTTAGACCCTATCAACTGCTTGGAACGTCGCCACCCCATAGGAGCATCCTTCGTCCAAATCACACTTTATCTCTATAACTCTATCCATCAAAGAAAGTAGAAAGTGAAACGGAATATGATACTATTATCATCGTGCGAGATTTGGAGCTTAGCCGTTTGGTCGGCTAATCCGCACAGTTGATTCCCCTTTGTGTTCAGGCGATTACGCTGAGAAAGGAAATGTATTTCTCAGTTGCGGGTTCCTAGACTACTCTAAAGAATGTCTAGTGTAGAAGGCGGAACTAGAAAACTAAAGTTGCATGAAAGCGATAAAGGAAAAAAATGAAAAGAAAGCGATAAAGTAGAGATAAATGTAAAGGCTTGTATTTTTGATTATGTGTAACTCCATATGAACAATACAACAAGCATTTATAGGCCTAAGATTACCCCTATCAGTCACTTTGTCATAATTGATAATGGCCAACAACAGTAACTACCCACTAACTCCATGGTTGTAGTCATGAAATATAACTACCCACTAATTCAACTCTCACTAACTCCATGGTTATGGCATGAATAACTATCCACTAATTCAACTCCCACTAACTCCATGTTCCTATGACAGCAATTACTTTTTGGTGATAACATATGTCCCCTGCATCTTTTAGCTGACGACAATAAGAGAAAGTTGAAAGATATACTATGTTAGTCGAATTTCCTTCTGCCTGTTGCCCTGAATCTCGGCTAATATGGCTTTGCTGTATATGGTCACTTAATCTTCTGGAACAACTAGGTTTGCAGATAGTAGACTTACGATGCTAGAACAACACTGCTAAATGCCCCCCACCTTCATATGATTAAACTGATTTAGGAGACTCCAACATTATAAAGACATTGGGTTTGCAAATAGTAGTCTTATGTTGTCAATTTGGCACAGCTAAATGTCCGTCCACTTTGTCTTTATTCAATTGAGATGCCCTTTTGTTCCCATTTCTTATGCATAAGCTATTTCCATTTACCCTTTGAAATGGTAAACCAGACACTAAAACCATATAAGAAAATGTAGATAGGAATAAATCTATATCAGACACCATTTCAGTTACACCTTTGTCGGCTAACTTGGATCTTGCATCCTTCAAAGCCTCTTGGACAACATTTTCCTCAAGATTTCGGCTACCACGATATTAGCTGCCCAATCACCAAGATTAATATATTGAGTCCTGCTGAAAGCCAATTGATTAGTTGAGGTAGGTGGAACTGGATTCCATTGCTGCCCCCAACATAATCACCAGGTGCCCTATACAAAATTCCTCAAGGAGGAATCGAACCCATCTGAACATAAGTTAGTTGTTCTAGAGTTAGCCGATAGCTATATTGGTTGATTAGCCGAGGTAGGTGGAATAGTATTCCATGGTTACTCTTCTGCATAATCATCAATTGTTCTACACATAATCCCACGAGGAGGATTTGAACCCACTTGGCCATAGGGAGGTAATTTTGGGGCAAATTGATAGATTGGTTGATTAGCCGAGGTAGGTGGAATAGTATTCCATGGCTGCTCCCCCATATAATCACCTGGTAGCTTCATCTGTATTACTCCAGCGCCTAGAGCTTGATAAACAGCAGGTCCTTGATTGGTGGCCTGTAGAGTCGTGCCATAAGCTGAAGCATTTGGCATAACACACAACATTCCTATCCGTCTTACCGCATTACTAACCATATCATTCGCCAATATTTGTCCCCTGGATTAGTAGTAGCAAATGTATTTGGTTGAACCTGTGGTAAAGGTCTTGCCTGAATAGAGTTCGGTTGAACCTGTGGTAAAGGTTCTACCTGAACATGTGGTTGCTCTTGTTGTGGTGCTTCAATTGTGAACAATATGTTCACATTCATGATCCCACCGGGCATGCCATTGTTATCATCGTGCAAAATTTGGTTCTTAGCTATTTTGTAGGCTAATCCGCACAGTTGATTCCCTTTTGCGTTCAGGCGATTACGCTAAGAAAATGACTCTATTTCTCAGTTGTGGATTACTAGACTACTCTAGAGAGTGTCTAGTGTAGAGGGCGGAAGTAGAAAACTAAGGTTGCATGAAAGTGATAAAGGAAAAAAATGAAGGGAAAGCGATAAAGGAGAAATAAATGTAAAAGCTTGTAGTATTGATTGTGTGTAACTCCAGATGAACAATACAACAAGTATTTATAGGCCTAAGATTACCCCTATCAGCCACTTTATCACAATTGATAATGGCCAACAACAGTAACTACCCACTAACTCCATGGTTGTAGTCATGAAATATAACTAACCTCTAATTCAACTCTCACTAACTCCATGGTTAAGTCATGAATAACTACTATCCACTAATTCAACTCCCACAAACTTCATGTTCCTATCACAAGAATTATTTTTTGGTGATAACAGATATCCTGAAGATGATAAAACTAACTTGAGAAAGCCAAAGGATTGGAGCAAATGGATGGAAATAGCGTATGGTATCTCTCGCCACCATCGAAGCTACTTGCACCACCGCAAACAACTCATAAAAAATCGCTTTAGTTGTCGAAAAACTCAAAGAAACTTAAGAGATAAACGGCAAAAATATTGGTTTTCATCATTTTTTTTCTTTATAGGGTTGCTGCTCCCTAACTGCTACCATCATGGCGAAGGCATGATAGTCTCTTGCAAAAACAAATTTGAAATGATTGTAGTGCGCAAATCAAAAGCAGATCCAACCCATACTTACAGCGTGGATCAAGAAAATTTTCAATGTCGAGTGAAGTGATTTCAACTACAAAAAAGATGTTGCAAGGCAACCAAATGCAAAGAGGACATATCCTACTTGCCTTATGCCTCCAACATTAAGACATCCTGGAACTTGGAGAGATATGATGGCTTGGGGCATCATGACTCAACATCACGGATCATGACCATACTCTATGTCTCACAAAGTAACGGTTTTGATAGAAGTAGAGACAAATCCAAAAAACATCAAGGGGCCAAACTTGTTTCAAAACTCATTGTTTTGACTCACTTCTTTATATCATGCCTCACAGTATATCACTAGTAAGGTTCCCCTAGTTTCTTTAAAAAAAAAAAAAAAAAAAAAAAACCAAACCAAGCCAACCCGAATACATTATGTCGGGTCGAGTCAGGTTTCGGGTTTACCACAAAAAATTAAATAAACAAATACTACACATTAGGGTTAAAACAATACTACATATTAAGTTTCTCAAATTTTCAGTTTCTTTCTCATTTCACCCCCTTCACGCCTCTTCTTATTTTTCTGAAGAAGGTGATCGGCGTCGTCCATGGAGGCAGCGACAGAGGCTGGCAGATCTGGGTCACGAAAGGACGCAGCGACAACTCAACGAGGAAGAAGGAGTCGCATGGTGAAGAAGACGTTGCCGACGACGATGTGCTCTCTTCTCTCATTTCTGAGTTCCTCGGGTTGTTCGGTCCGGGTCGGGTTCATCGGTTTGGCAAAGTCCTAACCGAAAACCCGAACCGAGACATTGGGTTGCTGGCTGCAGAAATCGGACCGACCTGATCAACCGAACCGAATCGTTTTTCAGTGGTTGTCCGGGTCTGGTTCACGGGTCCGGGGTTCTACCCGTATACCCCTACTGGTTACTATACTGCTTTTTAATAGTTTATTCCATCACTTAGAATCACTTAGATATCATTTTGTTCCTTATGTATTTATCGACTACAGACCTATAACAAAATGATCGTGGGGTTCAACTATTCCAAGTAAGAGCCATGATATATTGCACGATACATTATAAAGAAATATTTCATAATTAATTGAGCACATAAACATGAGAAAAAACAAAATATATGGAGGAGGAGTGGTCAGGGGACACGTCATTGTGATACGAAATTAAAATTCTCACGGTGGGGGACCTTGTGAAAAACCCTTAAGGCCCCAAACATGTATATGAGATATGTGCTCCCATGTGAGTGGGACGCAATAATTGATGTTGAGAGTTTAAGCCATGCCAAAAGTGACCTCATGATGGACTGTGTGTCCTACTTGAAATAATGATGATAGTTGTGTGTGTGTGTGTGTGTGTGTGTGTGTGTGTGTGTGTGTGTTCGTGTGATATATTTGTTATGTCTTTGAGGGACCCTTCATTCATTTTTATACTCACCCCACATTTTATTGCATGTTTTAGGCTCGGGTAAAGATCAAGCAGACCCATCCCAAGCTTAGGAGCCGTTCCGTGTCTTAAATGCCATGTGGAGGATTAACATTGGTTTTTTTTGTTTCTTTTGAGGGTTTGGATCCAGTTTTGTTATGGATTGCAAACCTTTATTTTGGTTTGATTCAGGACGATGTAAACCTTTGGCTTTATGTAATACTTTTCTAGTTGTTTCATTATGGTGTTACTTCTGTTTGAAATACCTAAATCATTGCATGAGATAGATTTTGTATGTTTGATAGGCTTTGAAGGGGATGGTTCCTCCTTTCCCCTTCGGTTGATCATGACTCCCAAATTCGGTCGTGACAATCGGTCCTTGGATAACAACATATGCCTACTCCAACGAACCCTGGCTACTTCACCGCGATAGATTCGTATTGCTTAGGGGCATTGTTACACCACTTAATTAGTATATCACAGGTGATTTACATTATATCTATGCCATAACAGGTCCATGTTGGGACACCATAAATATCTTGAGCACTTAGACAAATTGACATGTACTTGAACAAACCATGGTCCAGTATCCATCCTCAGGGGGTAATTATTCAGTTAAACATTGATACAAGATAACAAACTTTCACTGTCCTCACTAAGCCATTGCATATCCCGGTGTAAACAACACACAATGGATCTTTACGCTAAGGAGCACCAAATGTTCATATTAGTCTCATATAAGATTGTATTAACACTCTACTATATCACATCAGAGCACTGGTTGGGGATAACTGTTCTAGACTGGTATTCTAGGTTTAGGCTAAATATGAGCGGCCCAACCATGGTTTTAAGCACTTTTAGCCCTCATTTACTAATTAGCTACATAATAGGAAACTATCATATCTCAATTAACAACATACCTCTTTGATAAAGATATTTAAGGATTAGATCTCCCTCTTAACTATATTGTGAGTCTCCAAGCGTCTGATATTGCTCAAAACCTTTTGTCTTGATGAACCCAAACATTTATAGTATGATTTAAATAAGCCATGTGATATCTTCTAATCTTTTTATTCAAGTGTACAGACGTATCTTAAATAAGACAGGACTCAAGTTTATATTCAAGCGTCCGCTTGCTTATATTGTCTTTATCATTGTATCTAAGCCATCACTATCATCCGTTATCTGCTCATCAAGCGTATGAGCCAGATATAATCAAAGTACAAGATCCAAGCGTCTCATACGAAGACAGACGAGTCTTCTCACATTTTCAACACGTCTTTACTCTCTTCTTCAAGTAACTAATCTGAACCTTTTTAATTTTGTTGGGAACATATTTAAAAAGAAATACAAAGATTCTTTATTCGCAAAGTCAACAGGAATAAAGCTACATCTTCTATGCTTCGTATTTGACGCCTCTTCTTTTAGTACGCAACAAAGTCACTTTATAGCTGTCTACTCTGAGTGATAACACTAAGGAAGAAATTTGGGCTGCAAAAATCCTGATACCCTTCTTCTCACTTTGCTTTATGCTAAAAGATTTTACTTCAGTACAAGAATACCCTCAACGTCTTGCAACACATTTAATGCTTCATCACAACGACTCTATTGCATTAATGGTTTCTCTGAAGACTTGAGATAAAGCAAGTATTGAAGATGGAATGTCTAACAATGGATTAATTAATGAGAAGTCTATAAATAGAAGACTCTGAAGTTTTTGAAGAATGGAGAACCATACAAAGAATAGATCAAACAAGCTTAACAACTCTCGTTTATTGTAAAGCTTTTAATTCTTCATTCCTTCATTTACTTCTCAATCATTTGGAAATCTTAAGAGAAGTTATTGCGCAATCATACCCTTTATACTTCATATTCACTCTGTGAGTGTAATTTGGTTGATGACTTGCTCATTCAAATTGAAGTTGCTGCTTCAAAAGAATTTTATTTGTTTCGTAAAGTCTAAAGAGGCTAACTGAAGAATACTTGTTGAGCCTAGAGAGGCTAGTTCTGTAAACAATACTTGTTGATCGTTTGAGCCTGAAGAAGCTAGGTGTGAAAACAATACTTGAGCCTAAAGAGGCTAGGTGTGCAAAGAATACTTGTCTGTAATCTGATCAGTTATAGTAAAACTCTTGGTTAAGCCAAGGACTGAACGTACGTAGCCTAAAGTTTGGGGTGAACCAGTATAACTTCTTTGAGTGTGATACTTTCTCTCCTTTAAACTCTTAATTATTGCTTTTAAGTTTTACTGATTATATCTAACCAAGGGGGTAAATTGGTTTGACCTTAAACAAAGTTATTTGTTTCATCTTATCCTGTTTTCACTCCTTCGAAAGCATCTTAGTTTCACTAGTTTATCTTATTAGGTCTTATCTTTAAGCTTTTAGGAAAAAGGTTTCTGTTTTTGAAAAAAAATTTATGTAAACACCATTCAACCTCCCTTCTTGTGTTTAATGCGTTTATTTTAGTTGGTATCAGAGCTCAGCCTTTTGGTTGAGCACCTTAACAAGTGTTGAGGAAAATGTTCCTGGACGAACAAAAACATCATGGCCAGACAAGCTATTGGATATATGGGAGAAGCACCCATAGCTGAAGGAACCTGCATGGCCAAACCTTCATTCTTTAATGGAACAAATTATCTTTACCGGAAGGAAAGATTCCATTGGTTTACTATGAATACTAATTCCAAATGTTTGTCTCTTATACTAATTAAATGGTCCTTATACTCCACTTCTGGATAATGGCCATCGATCCCAAACCAGAAGATAACGGGACTGATGCTAAATGAACTAAGTGGGACTTGAACCACAAAGCTTGTTACTCTCTTATGTGTGCTCTTAGTCAAAGCGAATTTGAAAAAGTACATGCTTGTGACGCAGCAAAACAAATATGGGACGCCTTAGAAAATCTCCATGAAGGAACGAGCAAGGTGAAAGAAACTAAAATAAGTATCCTAGTCAGGGAATACAAATTGTTCCCCATAGATGAAGGAGAATCTATTTTTCAGATGGTTGGTCGATTTCAAACTATCACCAACAATCTCAAATCTCTTGGAAAAACTTACTCTGTCCAAGAGAATGTGACCAAAGTTCTTAGGAGTCTTCCAAATCCATGGAGACCTTTTGTGATAGCTATTACTCAAGCTAAAGATATATCTGTCCTAACTAGGGAGGAATTAATTGGAATTGGAGCATTACATGTTCATGAGCAAGAACCGAATCAAGACAACCCTAGTAAAAAGGGGAAGTCCATTGCTCTAAAAGCTGGAAAAAAAAAAAGGTCAGCAAAGAAACATCTAAAGGTCTAAAAGCTGATGAGCCGTCTGATGACTCAGATAACTCAGACGAAGATTCTGTTGATGAAGAAATATCTCTTCTCTCTGAAAAAATGAAGAAACTTTGAAGCAACGAAGAATTAAAAGCTTTACAATAAATGACAGTTGTTCACCTTATTTGATCTATTCTTGTTATGGTTCTCCATTCTACAAAAACTTCAGAGTCTTCTATTTATAGACTTCTCAACAATAAATCCGTTGTGAGACATTTCATCTTCGATACTTGCTTTATCTCAAGTCTTCAGAGAAACCATTAATGCAATAGAGTCGTTCTGATGAAGTATTAAATATGTTGCAACACATTGAGTGTTGAAGTGACTTACTAGTACACCACTTTCTTCCTTACTACGGTCGTCGCACAATGAGAAAACCACTATCAACAAAAGAAGAGACGGAAAAAGGGAGGGGGTTCCTAAAGATTACAAAAATCTAAAATGTTGGTTTGTGTGGAGGAAAAATGTAGGCAATGATCACGGTGTTGTATACAAGAATGAAAAGGGAGCGTTACTCTCGCATTCTCGGTTGTTTGGTTTCAATGGTGGTTTGTCTATACCTTTGATCACTTCTCGCCTTTTTTTCCTATCACTTTCCATCTTTATTTTCTCTTTATCATAATTGTCATTTATTGCGTCACGATATCACAACTTAGACATCAATCTTGCCCTGCTAGTTTTACTAATTTTTGGTATCATAAATAATTATTCCCAAAATAAAACTATTTATAATTGAATACATTTTTTCAATGTATTATTATTTTCTTTGAATAAAAATTATGAAGATATATATTAAATAATTTAATTGAACGTTGTCAGTTAGTGTTAAAATTTGTGTATGATCAAATAATATCTTTATTAATGAATGAGAAATCAAGGATTCTTGTGTTCTGAAGATAGATTTAAAAGTGATAGAGCACGTATAGAAGATGGTTATGACTAATCAATGGGAAAAATGAGAGGAATAATTATTGATTTTTATCATTCTTTTAAATGTATTAAGTCGATTATGAGAGGTGTACATGTCTTTCAGATCATTTTTGTTTTGTTTTTCAGGGTATCGCCCCACTCAATCAGTAGATGAGAGATTCATCTCCCAGAATACCGTTAGGAGCCTAAGTGGGATAATTCTAGTCTAGAGTGAGGGTAAGGAGCAACGACGCATTGGGGACATCTGTTGTGGACGGTCAGTACAGTAGCAGCGGTAGCTGGGTAATGCACTAGTGTGTTAAAATGTGGCATGATTTGCGGCGGAGCAAGAGATGTGGTGGTCTCAGTTCTGTTGCAGAGGTAATTGAATGGCAGTGGCGTGAGGTGGAGCAAGCCGTGGCGGGGAGCGGTCTGGGCACTAGGTTCAGGCTGAGGATCAGTCGTATAATGGTTTAGTGGTGTTTGTTACGATATATGCGTATTGTGTTTTGATTTGGAATTTTGGTGAGGCATTTTTTGTGTGTTTTTCTTAGTTTTGGTTCAATGAGTAACTGTTGTAGGAATAAGAAAAAACAAAGCAAAAATTTTATTTGGAGACAAGTCCTTGTAATCAAAAAATTTATCTCGAAGTCCAAAACTTAACCCTTTTAATCAGTTAAAATAATTAATTCACCATCGTTATTTGTTGGTCCATTTGGCCTTGGGCACCACCATAAAAGTCTTCTCAACCACCTAGGTGAGATCAAGCACTCACCTTGGGAAATCCTTGAGGCGCTTGTCTGGATAGGGATGGAGTTAGTAACCATTAAAGAGTCACCTAACAAATGAATAGGATAACATATTTCAAATGCATGATTGAGTGAACGAGGGGACGTTTTAAAATATATCACTTTTTGCTGGTGATAAGAAAATATGATGCGGTACGTGCTAACTCAATTATCATATATATTATTACTCTGAAACCCCGACATTGAAAAAAACTATATCAACAAAAGAAGAGAGAGAGAAGGGGAGGGGGTTACTACATATTATAAAAAATGTAAAATGTTGGTTTGTGTGAAGGAAAAATGTATGCAATGGTCATGGTGTTGTACACGAGGATAAAAATGGAGTGTTACTCTTCATTCTTGGTTATTTGGTTTCGATGGTGGGTTGTCTATAGCTTGGTTCACTTCTCAGCTTTCCTTCTCTATAAAATTCCATCTTTATTTTCTCTTTATCATAATTTTCATTTATTGCATCACGATATCACAATTTTTATTTTAAAACAAAAGGCTTCTTTTATTTTGTTTTAAAAAAAAAAAGATATCACAACTCGGATTTCAATCTTGCCCTTCTAGTTTTATTAGTTTTTCGTATCATAAATAATTATTGCCAAAATAAAAACTATTTTTAATCCACTATATTTTTTTAATTTATTATTTTGTTTAAATAAAAATTATGAAGTTATTTATTATGTAATAAACTTTGTCCTGTTAGTGTTACAATTTTTCTATGATCAGATAATATCTTTATTAATGAATGAGAAATTATGGATTCTTAAGTTTTGAAAAATAATAGAGCACGTTTAATATTAATAAGTATGGAAGATGATTATGACTAATGAATGGGAAAAATGACGGGAATTATTATTGATTTTTATCATTCTTTTAAATGTATTAAGTCGATTATGAGAGGTACACATGTCTTGAAGATCAATTTTTGTTTGTTTTTCAGGGTATCCTCCCACTCGGTAGGTGAGAGACTAATCTCCCCGGATACAGTTAGGAACCAAAGTGGGATGATTATAGTCTCGAGTGAGGGTAAGGAGCAGCGACATGTTATGTAACATCTTCAATTTCGTAACCCTATTGGAGGTTTAAATGTGTTGGTTAGTATGTGTTTTTATGCTTGAAGAGGGTGTTAAAGATTAGAGTTGAATGGAAAAAAAGAAAAGAAGAGGTGTGCAGAACCAACTAGCACACTCAAGTGTGGGCCTGGTGGACGCTCAAGCGTTGAGAACGCTTGGACACAGGGATGTTCGACGCTCGACGCTGCATGGCCGGCCTGACATGATTGGACGTGAAGGACACGTGTCAGTTACGCGTTAACAGTGGCACGAGCGGGCGGTGCCTTCTTGTTAAGAAAGGATCACGCTCAACCGTGGCAAGGGACCACGCCTAAGTGTTCCCACGCTCAAGTGTGGGAGAGTGCATGCTTTAGTGTGCACATTGGGATAAAAGTTGGAGCTTCACTTCAATTTTTCACTTTTCACTTAAACCCTAACTTTCCATCTTCTTATCCAGGGACGTAGAGAGACTAGAACTCCATTGTTGGAACTTCTAAAGCTTAGTTCAAGTTCTTCGATTATCAAAACCCGAGACCGATCGTGCCACGTTTTCGTATCTTCGTCTACTACATTTGTGACCGATTCGAGACCGATCGTGCCACGTTTTCGTATCTTCGTTTACTACGTTTGTGACCGATTGAATCTTCGACACGTCAAAGGTATGATGAAGTTAGGTATATGCCGAAATTGTCAGCATCGATGTACTTAGCTTGTTCTTCGATCGTTTCAAGCTTCTATCTTTGTTTTCGATTCGTTTTAGGGTTAATGTTATAGCCTACGTGTTTTTTTCTTGATTAGGGCAAAGTTCGAAGTTGTGTTCATGATTGTTATTGGTGGAGGAAACCGCGGCTGTGAAGGAGGTGTTCGTGATCTCCGTGGTGCCGTTGCGTTCATGGCGTTCGTTGTTCGTGCGTTGAAATCGGGTGGAAGGAAGAACTACAACTCGTCGGGGAGGCAAGATTAAAATAGTATACATTGATATGCATAGGGAGACCTAAACCCTACTAGTGGTCAAGTAACCGACAACACTTAACTCACATTGGCGACTACTATAATGTGGTGCCAATGTAGATTTAGGCATTGTAGGTTTATGGCCGATAGGTAGATCATTGATGAATCGAGGTTGAATGCTGAATATAATACGATTGACTGCCATGATATGTTTGATAGTATATGTGCTAGATGATGTTAGTAACATTGTCTAGGGTTATATATGAGTATATGCATGTATGATAAATATATTGAACATGATAATCTGAATATCTGCTATGTTACTGTTGTTGGTGCATGATAACTATATGTTTGTTAGTATCATTGGGTGATTAGAGCTAAGTGATGATCATTGTGGATCAGGTGATATGTGCTTTGAGATGAATCGATGGTATGCCTGTGTTGTCGTACTCAACCCGATGACTTTGTTGATGTGGCTGTGATGAGTAAAGAGCACCCAGATCTGTTGGTGGTGTTATTCCTTAGTCGTGTACAGGATATGGGGTTGAGTTACTAAGCGGTTGATCAAGAGGTGAGTCGGTGAGATTCATGTTGCATCGTTGTTGTATTCATCACCGTGTGATTAGTTGACGGGCTTACATCCTGATCTGTTGGGGATGTGTCATAACCGCAATAGTCGATGACGAGCGAACATCCTGATCTGTTGGGGATGTGTCGTGACCGCGAGAAGTCGATGACGGATGAACATCCTGATATGCTAGGGATGTGTCGTGACCGCAAGATGTGATAGAAAACGATCATCCTGATTTGATGGGGACGAGTCGTTGTGGTTGATAGGCATCCTGATCTGTGGGGATGGCATGGTGATGGATGGGGCATCTTGATCTGCCAGGGATGTCGCATCATGGTCGCATTCATGTAAGGTCTAGGTGCATGCGCGAGTGAGGTTTATGTATCTGTTTTACTATTACTTTCCTATTTAATTCAGAGCATGATTGTATGCTATTGTATGTGTACACGTGTGTATGATGTTTATGTATCTGTTTTACTATTACTTTCCTATTTAATGATGTGTTGTTGTTTCTTATCTCCCTCTTTCCAATGTTATGTTTACTATATCCATGGGAAGACCGTGAGCCGGAAAAGTTAGATTGCACAGCCTTCGAGCCTGATGCCGGTGGATGAGCCACGGATCCTGGTGCTGGGGGATCTTGAGTTTCTTTATCAATTCGAGGATGAGCGATAAACGAATTTCGATTGCACCAGATGTAACACCCCCTCGGTGCTACGTCTCAAACTCGATGCGGAAAACATAATCAAATAAAAATGCGAGTTGCTTTCGAAAAATACTTTAAGTAAATAACTATGCTCGAAAACGTGGGTTTAAAAAAATTTCTTCACGATATAATAATTAAGATACAGGAAAGATGGAGTAAACCACATAACATACACCAATACTAAACATCCATAACGAAAATAAGCATAGGGGTATTAATGCCGGAGCATACAAGTTTTCTAGAAAATAGAATTTAAACTAGTAGTAGAAACCCTGGTCTACTATCACAAGGTACAGACTTTAAAATCTTAGGTCAACATAAATACAACAGGTAACATACAACTGCTTCAAAAAGGTAAGACTCTATTGCTGGTCGATCGAAAAGTAGCCATTGGGGAAAACCCCAAAGTCAAATCCGATTCCCGGAGGAATTCGGAGGGATCCTCCTTTTCTTCATCTTCATAGGACTCCATCATCAAAGTCCTCAAGTGTCCGCGGGGACCTCTGGGAAGCATATGTATACGTATCCAAAAACACAATAGGGTGTCTGACATGCACAAGCAAAGGTGAGATACTCATTTCCCAAGTTTATCGCGATAGTCACACAAGCGACAAACAAAACATACATCCACATATAAAATACAGTTACAACATTGATAACTCTTTTTATGAAGAGTTATTTGTACCATTTTCACTTGTGTTTTTGTGGTCTTTGAGTATTTCGAGTTTATGTTTTTAGTGTTTTAGTGTGATTCTGTGTAAAGTGTGTTTTATAGTGCCTTTTGTGAGTTTTCATGTTTTGGTGTCTTTTAGAACTGTTTTGGTGATTAATTGAGAGTGTTTCTGTACAGAGTAGTTTTTGGAGAATCAGGTGCTAAACTGGAGACGTTGCTCTAGGATTTGCTGTAGCAATCGTAGCAGAAGCTGGTTTGGAAAAAGGACAAAAGCTCAAAACATTCTTACATGATGAGTTGTCCTTCGCTGATAAGGACAGTGGCCTAAACGTGGGATTGGCATTCAGTGCATTAAAGTTAGGGAATTGGGCCAGGGACACATGTACTAGCCAATTTTTAGCTCAAAAAGGATAAGATAGGAAAGGGCCTTGAGATATTTTGGAAAACCCTAAATAGAGGACAGCCAAGGGAAAAAAAGAGAGACATCATCTTCCCTATTGGAGCAAGGACAGGAGTTGCACCCCTTTCTCTCTCTCCTCCATTGTAATGGCTTCTTCTTCCATTTCTTATTTTCTCTTTGTTTTTGTAAGCTCAATATGAGCTAAACCTCTTGTAGCTATGGGATGTTGAACTTGTAATGGATTTCTAGTAAATGCTGTGTTATGCTTTGCTATTGCATTTTCTATAAATCTGATTTGGATTGTATTTTAGCTAAGCTTGATCACCTTAGTTAGAACTTGAACTCACGGCTGCTTGGAAAAGCTAAGTGTAGCAGAACCGTTTTATAAATAACATTAAAATCATTAATTGGAAAATTATGATGAAGAATGATTTAGGAATGAACATTCTAACTCTTAGGCTACCTGGAACAAGCTTAAGTGAGGCGTGAATGTAACTAATATGGACCTAGGAATAGAAGACGTTTAGTGAAGTTCATCTCAGAACTGTTGGAAAACAAACTTTCATTTCCTGGAGCCAATTGCCGTATGTAACACCCCTATTTCCTCAATCTTTTAATTAATCAGTATTTAAGTAATTATATTTTATTGGAGGGTCTAGAAAATTTAATAAATTATTCCGAGACCATAGTCACGCTCTATGCCATCGTAGGAGGATATGATTAAGTTTTGGGCCGAAAACTCAAACGAAGCCCGATCTATGTTTCATGGAGATAGTGTTTTTCTACTATCAAGACCTCTTTTTGATTAACGGTCAGAACCTTTAGTCTTAGATATCAATCTTCTACCTTTTTGCTAAAATGTGTCCTGACGTCCAAAAATATAAATAATATTTTATATTTGGGGAGACGATTCGAGCTGTGTTAGGGTTTCTCGAGAACCTTGAGCCGATAATTTTTATACCAAGGCTATGTTAAATCATTTGGGGACTCCTACCAGTGTCGTGAGGATTTTCAAAATGTCAGGATGTGAATTGACCAAATTGTCCTTGGTTAGTTTTTACTAATTACCTTTTATTACTTTTACCTATTCTTAAGTCTTAAGTTAACTCTACAAATATCTAAATTTCCTCACACACTCACCCCAAATTTTTAGCCAGAACACAGCCGCCCCAAACCCATCTCCTTCCTTTCTCTTCTTTCTTTTCTTTCGCACCATTTTCTCCATTTTTGGAGCTTGGTCTTTGAGATTTTGTGAAGCAACCTTCACTAGTTTTTGAAGGAAATCATCCTAGGAGGTAGCTAGTCTTCTATATCTCTCTCTATCTCTCATTTTTCTCCTCTAATTTCTATGATCATAAATGTTAGGGTTTTTGTCCCTAAATCTTCAAAAATCCATGAAAAATTGTAGAAAAATCATTTTAATACCAAACTAATTTCTATGGCCTAGGTTCATGACATACTTGCATGACCCAAGAGATTAGAGCCAAGAAATCTCTCTAGCTATTTTTTTGAGAGAGAGGCCGAAACCCCCTTATAGTGTAGGGTAGGGTTTTTGGTTGGTTTTTGATGTTTTGAGTTGATATCTTGGGTTATCACACTTAGTTAGGGTGTTATCCAAGAAACGAGAATTTTTGGAGCTCCCTAGATATTTTTCATTCAATAGGGCCGAACCCTAGGGGTGGTGCAATAGGAGAAATCTTTATATTTTTGAGTTAATGCCTTTATTGATTGTGTGTATTTAGTGATCGGCAGTTAATCGTAGCCGGAGTTGCACGTGGAAATCACTAAGATGGGGAGAAAGAACTAATATCGTCGGGAAATCCTTAAACCCTACTAGAGGTTGAGCCCTGGATAAAGTGCCTGGATCCTGGGTGTAGGTACTTTTGTACTATCACCATTAAGTTTATAATATGGATATTGTAATTGATTGAGGTTGATGTGATGAATTGTTTACTTGATTATCTGTTGATTTTATTTTGCTGAACTGGTTGTGTGATTTACTGTTATTCGACTTTATGATGATATCTACACTGGAATGAAATTACTGCTGTAATGTTATTGTGATTTGACTGGTGATTGGGTTTTGATGAGAGTATGGTGAGTGATGATGTTGTTCGGGTTGATAATGTTGTGGTCTCGACAGTGGAGCTGTGGCTCGTAGACGCAAGGCGTCGTGATGCTGATGCTGACGTTGATGCTGATGTGATGTTGATGATGATGTGATGTTGATGTTGATGTTGATGATCGATGTTGATGTGATGATATGTGTTGTGGTTGTGGACGAGTGCTTAGGCGTGAGGTTCCGATATGAACCAGCAATGGATGTTTGTTGCATTTTCATATCATTTCATACCACAACATTTTGTCCCAAATGGGGATGTCCAATTGGGGACGTTACTTTAAATCCTGAGGCGGGATGTCCAATGGGGGATGTGATGTGATGTAATTCCGACGGGGATGTCCAACTGGGGACATGATGTATCGGCCGACATGCATATAGGGAAGTCAGCATATACATAGGGATTAGTATCCCTCTTGTAGGATTATCCGAGAGAATGACTTTTGAGATGATTTTGATGAGTGATTTAATAGATGGATGAGGTTGTGTCGTATGATTTAATCGTGTTGTGTGTTGTATGTATATATATATAGTGTACTGATGCCCCTCTCCCATATTTATGAATTATGATTCTTATCTCCCTTTATTTTCTATATGTTATTTTTATTTTATGGGAAGATCCCGAAGAGGAACCAGTTGCTGAGGAGCTGGACGGCATTTCGTACGAACCTGACGCCGAAGGACGTGTCACGGACCCTAGCCTCGAGAGTTTGGGCAGTGTCGTGGTTAGCCGGAGAGTTGTCTCTTGGCTTATTTACGTATTTTGATCTCCGTCTGTACAATATACTTTATGTATTACTTTATTACTGTAGCCCTACTGATGGGGGAATGATATATGCGATATATTTCTTTATAATTAAAGCTATGTACTCTGAGGCGTAACGTGCCGTAAATCGTTTTGCTTCCACACTCAATTTTTCCGCTTCGCTTCGTATTAATAAGGCGCGCTAACGTTTATAATGCGATTATAGTTAATATCTAAGGTTCTCCAATGGGACGGCGGGTCATCTCATTTATTGGTATCAGAGCAGTTCGATTCTAATATTGGACTATGTGGTTTAGGAAGTATACTAGCATTGACAATTATATCCACGTTAGGTACTAATTGTGTTAGAAAAAGGGTAGTGCGTCTGTTGCGCATGTTATCGAGTGTGATAACTGTTTTGTTCGTAGGGCATGACATATACATATCAGATGATTTATATTGAATGTTGCTTCATTCTTGTTTGAAGGATTCAAAATCTGGGGAATTTCTCTAAGCGAAATGTGTCTCGCTAAGCGAAACTGATCTCGCTGAGCGATTTAGAGAAAATTTCAGTAAATTCGCTAAGCGAAATGCACCTCGCTAAGCGATACAGAGAAATTCCAAGTTAGGCATCACTGACTCAATTTCGCTAAGCGAATTAGGTTTCGCTAAGCGATCCAGAAGAATTTCAAATGATGCATCACTGTCTCAATTTCGCTAAGCGAATGGAGTCTTGCTAAGCGAAATTCACTCAATTTCGCTAAGCGAATGGAGGCTCGCTAAGCGAAATTCAGTTAAGTTCGCTAAGCGAATGTAATCTCGCTAAGCGAAACCTTGTTTTTGCCTTTTCCTTGTTTTTTTTTTTTCCTAGCTAGCAAACTAGTTATGTCTTATGGATTTAAACTAACGCTTCCTTTACTAGGAAAGAATGGCCAAAGGACGCGATAGAGGAATGGGAGCTCTAGTTGGAACCGGGAGCCCTGACAGTAGTGGGGATACCTCAGGAATGGGGAATAGTGGAGATCAGGACGAAGCAATAAGGGCCATGAGGGATTTGGCCGCTGCAATGCTACAACAAACACAGCAGAACGCTCAGTTCATGTAGCGACAGGAAGAGAGGGATGCTAGACAACAGCAGAATCAGGTCAGAGGAGGCGAAGTAGTAAACACCGGCCTAAATGCCTTCATGAAGGGGAATCCTCCCCAATTTCATTTGGAGTACAATCCGGAAGCTGCTGAGTTGTGGCTACAAGAAATCGAGAAAGTCTTTGTCGCTATCCAATGCAGAGAGGACAGGAAAGTTACTTACGCTGCTTTCATGCTAGTCGGAGCAGCTGAAGCATGGTGGAAAAACAAACAGAGACTGCTAGAGGCTGAAGGAAGATTGCTAACCTGGGAGGTATTCTGTGAGAGCTTCTTGGAGAAATATTTCCTAAGGAGTGTTTGTCAAGAGAAAGAAAAAGAATTCCTGAACCTGAAGCAAGACCAGAAGTCGGTGGGAGAATACACCATGAGGTTCGAGGTACTGCTGAAGTTCTCCCAGTTTTACCAAGTGTACCCGGATGAAGACTGGGTGTGTAGAAGGTTTGAGGACGGACTGAGGCCCCAACTGAAGAGGGCTATGCTGCCATTGAGCGTTCGATCATTCCCAGAACTAGTGGAAAAATGCACTATACTAGAAGGACATGATCAAGAGAGAGTTACACAAACTCCAGCAACCAGCGGTGGACCAGCCAGGAGCTTTGGTCAGAAAGGCCGAGGAGGAAAGTTCCAACCGAGGGCGAAACCTTACAGTCGCCCGAATCAACAACCAGCAAGTTATGGAAAGGGGAACGCCAGTCAAGGGCAACTAGCGTTTTCCATGTGCTTTCGATACAGCGGGCCGCATCAAGTGAAATATTGTGCTCAGGCACCAAACGTCACTTGCTTCCATTGTCGCACGTGGGGTCACTATGCCAACGAGTGTCGAACGGGGGATGCTGGTAAGGGCCAAGTTCAACAACAAGTCGGACGAGCTCAGAATACTGGGACTGGAAAACAAGTGGTGGGCCAACGGAACAGGCAGCAGATGATGGGAAGAGTGTTCACCATGAGAGGTTCTGAAGCCTTTCAATGTCCCGATCTGATACAAGGTAAGTGCCTAGTTGCGAGGGGACTCTTATCTATTTTATTTGATTCGGGGGCTACACATTCCTTTATTTATTTGGCATGAATGGATCATTTGAATTTACCTGTCTCAGCCTTACCATATGATTTGACTGTTTCTACACCTACGGGTGATTCCCTGACAACTCTATTTGTTTGTTTAAAATGCCCGGTTATGTTAGAAAATCGAACTTTTCTTGTGGACCTAGTCTGTCTGCCTATGCAGCAGATTGATATTATTTTAGGCATGGATTGGCTTTCGGCCAACCATGTAGTACTAGACTGTTCAAATAAAACCCTCTGTTTTTCCAAGCAATCTGGATTATTGCCTGCCAGTGATAGTTTATCGGGAGGTGTACAATCAGGAGAATGCATGGTGTTGTTTTCTTTGGAAGCCGAAGAGACTCCAAGTTTGGATGCTTTGCTGGTGCTGCGTGATTTCCTAGATATTTTCTCGGATGATGTGCCAGGATTACCACCCAAGAGGGAGATAGAGTTCGCGATCGATCTTGCACCTGGAGCCGGACCGATTTCGATAGCACCCTATCGAATGTCCTTAACAGAGTTGGCAGAGCTGAAGAAGCAGCTAGACGACATGCTGCAGAAGCAGTTTATCAGACCGAGTGTTTCACCATGGGGAGCACCTGTGCTGTTCGTCAAGAAGAAGGACGGCAGTTGAAGGTTGTGTGTGGACTACAGACAACTCAACAAGGTAACGATCAAGAATAAATACCCGTTGCCAAGGATTGATGATCTTATGGACCAATTAAGGGGAGCAACGGTATTTTCTAAGATTGATCTGAGATCCGGTTATCATCAAATAAGGGTGAAAGAAGAAGATATACCGAAGAAGGCTTTTAGGAGTCGGTACGGATACTACGAGTATCTAGTTATGCCTTTTGGTGTGACTAATGCTCCTGCAGTGTTCATGGATGATATGAACAGAATCTTCAGACCGTACCTCGATAAGTTTGTCGTTGTTTTTATCGATGACATCCTTATCTACTCCTTAGACAAGGAAGAACATCAAGAGCATTTGAGGGTTGTACTTCACGTTCTTAAGGACAGACAACTCTATGCCAAGTTGTCGAAGTGCGAGTTCTGGCTGGAAGAGGTACAATTCCTTGGACATGTGATCGACAAGGAATTGATATTGGCAAGGAATCGACATGGAAAAGGTTCAAATTCTTAACTATGCATGCGATGTGGCATAGAGCTTCACAAAGGGGAAGTGGAGGGGAGGAACTCAGGGAGCATTGACATTGGGTTAATCAATAGGTTTATCTCCAACTCAACCAAAGCAACCCAGGCTAAGGAAAAGGAATAGGTTATGGAACCAGGAGAGCCCTCAAAGCAACAGGACCGCTCTACAGGGCTAGAGCAAAAGGTGGAGTTTCTCACTCAAGTGCTGCAGCAACACATGCTGCAGCAACAACTGTATTGGCAGTTTTCCTTGGACCATTTCAAATGGCAGCAAAGGGTACTGGAGCTTAACCAATGGAAGAAGGTGCACCCAATACCACAGTTTCCAATGCAGATTCTACCTGAGCAGCACCACACCTCAGAGCAAGCCACCCCTGAGAAGTATAACAGCCCCAGTGCCGAAGCAGTCCCGGATGTATCAGACTCCACTGATTGGATGCCACCTGCATCTTCACAACAACAACAACCCACCAACACCATTGAAGACCTAAGAAGCAAGAAGAGAAAGAGAACTGAAAGCCACCTGAAGGATTTGCGGGCTGAAACTGAAGAAGAACATGACGAAGCTGACCCTGAAACAACAACAGCAACCCCTACCCCCTCTCAAACTCCCAAGAAAAAAGTAGCAGACACCCCTCAAAGGGATGTGATCACAAAAATAGCTGCTGATTACCCTGCCTCTGATGAGGATGAAGAGGACAATGTTCCTCTTGCAACCAGAAAGAGTAGGTTGCCTGAGCCAAGTGCCTCAAAAGGCAAGGGTAAAAAGCCAGCTACTGCAGCAACTGAGAGGGCAGGGGGAGTGAAGAGAGCACAACAACCTCAGAAACTGATGAAGAAGAACAAGCAGACTTGGTCCTAGTGAAAGAAGTGGGGTCCTCTACCCCAGCAAACAAGAAGACCGCAGCTGCAAAAAGGAGCAGGAAGAGCTCCCGTATCAAGAATTTGAGCACCTGAGTCCATCGGAGCAGGTTGCTGCAACATGTTACACCAACCCTATCAGGAGTTTCCTTGCTTTCCTTTAGTTCTTTCTTTTGGTTTTTATTTTCAATTTCTATAATTATTGGTCTATTGTCCTGTTGTTTGTTGTTTTTAGATTGTAGGAATTAGTTGAAAAGTGGGGGTCAGCTGACTTTGACCCTACCTATTTTCTATTTGTACTTAGTGTCCTTCATGTTTGACTCCATCATGTGCACAACCATCCCCATCATGGGGCTGTGTTTAATGAAAATTAGTTGTTTAGAAATTCCACAAGTGCACCTTTTTGGCAGCTTTGGCTTGATTATTTTCTTTTGGGCTTGTGTGAGTGGATTTAATTGTTTGAAGCTCGAGGCACATGCTGTAGCACTTCTAATCTACCTTGTGAGCTTTTGGGCCAAAATAGTTTTATCCTTCCTTCTGTGTGAATACCATTCTTGTGCATGCTTATCTGATTTTGTCTTGCTGCTTTCATACTTGTACACATCTCTGCTGCACACACACTTTTGCTAGAGGCACATTTTGTTTTCTTGAGCCTAGTATTGCCTAAATAGCCTACCCTTGAAAACTACCTTTGTGTGAACCCCTTTGAGCCTGCAAGCCCTTTGTTTCTAATAAACCCACATTACAAGCCATATCCTGAAAAACCAATGTCCTAACTAGTTGGAGTGACTGGTGTGCTTCCTGTGTTTACATGTTGTATCATAAGTTTGGGGGTGCTCGAGGGCTAGCACAGTTTTAAGTTTGGGGGTGCTGTGCAGCTGTTATGTGACAGAATATCAGAAATTGAACTGTTGGTGGTAAAAAGCAATGGTTTGCTATAGAGAGAGAGAGAGAGAGAGAGAGAGAGAGGAAAGGAAAACAGCAGAGCAGTTGCAAGGAAAAATGCGAAAATGTTACAATAACTGCTCTGAGGGTACAAAGGAGGTAACAGAATTCAAAGAAGTATAAAAAAGGGAAAGGAATCAAACAAAATGTAAAAGATCAAAAAGTCCTCCCTAACTTGTGTGAGTTGGGCCATGAAAGAAATAGTTGTGAAGCAAAAAGAGGAAGCATACCTAAGCTCCATCTAGTGTAGCCACCTTCCTAGAACTGTTCCTACCTAAACCCAAGCCCCATTGCAACCAAATAAAGTCCTCTAGCAATGTGCAATTTTGATTGTGAGTGGTGTGTTTAGAAGCTTGTCAAGGTCGTGTTTGAGTGTACATTTGAATGATGATTGAGAGTACCAATCTTAGCTTGAGAAGAGAGGAAGAACACACTGTTCTAAGAGTATAGTACTGTAGCATATTGCTGAGAGTTGAAAATGAGGACATCCATGAATGCTTGCTTGATTGAATTTCATGATTGTTGATGCATTGTCAAGTATGCCTTGTGCAGAAATTGGTTTGCTTTTTTCTAAAAAAAAAAAAAAAATTTGTGTTTGAGCTAAGTTGAGCACATGTGTGGAGGTTTAAGAAAATTTATGTCATTTTTTTTTTAGTTTCTTTTGTTTCCATTACTTGAGGACAAACAATGATTCAAGTTTAGGGTGTGATAACTCTTTTTATGAAGAGTTATTTGTACCTTTTTCACTTGTGTTTTTGTGGTCTTTGAGTATTTCGAGTTTATGTTTTTAGTGTTTTAGTGTGATTCTGTGTAAAGTGTGTTTTATAAGTGCCTTTTGTGAGTTTTCATGTTTTGGTGTCTTTTAGAACTGTTTCGATGATTAATTAAGAGTTTTTCTATACAGAGCAGTGTTTGGAGAATCAGGCGCTGAACTGGAGACGTTGCTCTAGAATTTGCTGTAGCAATCGTAGCTGAAGCTAGTTTGGAAAAAGGACAAAAGCTCAAAACATTCTCTTACATGATGAGTTGTCCTTCGCTGAAAAGGACAGTGACCTACACGTGGGGCTGGCATTCAGTGCATTAAAGTTAGGGAATTGGGCCAAGGACATTAGTACTAGCCAAATTTTAGCCCAAAATGGATGAGAGAGGAAAGGGCCTTGAGATATTTTGGAAAACCCTAAATAGGGGACAGCCAAGGGAACAAAAGAGAAACATCATCTTCCCTATTAGAGCAAGGACAACAACTGCGCCCCTTTCTCTCTCCCCTCCATTGTAATGGCTTCTTCTTCCATTTCTTATTTTTTCTTTGTTTCTAAAAGCTCAATATGAGCTAAACCTCTTGTAGCTATGGGATGTTGAACTTGTAATGGATTTCAAGTAAATGTTATGTTATGCTTTGCTATTGCATTTTCTATAAATCTGATTTGGATTTTGTTTTAATTAAGCTTGATCACCTTAGTTAGAACTTGAGTTCACGGCTGCTTAGAAAAGTTAAGTGTAGCAAAACTGTTTTATAAATAAGAGTAAAATCATTAATTGGAAAATTATGATGAAGAATGATTTATGAATGAACATTCTAACTCTAAGGCTAGCTGGAACAAACTTAAGTGAGGCGTGAATGTAACTAATATGGACCTAGGAATAGGAGACATTTACTGAAGTTCATCTCAGAACTGTTGGAAAACAAACTTTCATTTCCTGGAGCCAATTGTCGTAGCACTGTAAACGCATGACTGAACTAGAGTGAAGTTGCAATAGATACTTCCCCATAGCTGTTTTACCCATTCTGTTAACAAATCTGTTTTTATTGCTGTAGCATTTATTTCCCAAAACTGTTCTGGACGCACACACACCAACTATTTGTTACTCTTTGCTAATCTTAATTAATAGAACCATTAATTCAAACTTGGTACTTGGTTCACCATATAATCCTCGTGGGAACAATCTCACTTACACTTTATTACTTGTTAAACAATTGTGTATACTTGCACATCAACCCGTTTTTATCGCAACAAGCATCATATACCCATATAACTTAATATCTCAAACATCATCATGAGTTATATTAATGCCTGAGACTTCAATATCATCTTTCTAGTTCATGTTCTTCGGAGATTCTTAACTTCCCTTCGTCAAGTGATAGGCCGTGAATAGTCCCATAACACAATTGTTCTCATGAGTCGGCCTCTCAATTTAGGTCCGAACTCCAATTGTTCAAGGGTATCACGTCTCAACCATATCATGAATAATCCTGTCTCTAATTGAGTTCATCCATGTTTATCAGCCGATTACCACGGCATGGGGTCGCGATGTCTCCGGCCTCTTGTGGAGTCTTGAACACAGGATGCCCCTATAGACCAAGTGGTCTTAACTGGCTCATATTCTCAACCACAATGGATTGTTACTCGATTTCGTGGCACGTCGGCCGATTCATATATGTACATAGAAGGTTTTCTGTTTTCTTTTTCTTTCATTCTTTCCTGTCGAGACACACAGCTCACGACTCGTTTTAAAGGACATTTTGCCCGTTCATTCAAAACACAAGACACATAGTCCGAGTGCTCAACTCACAAAACACTAGCCCGACGTCTCAGTCATTAGGTTTGCAGCCTTCACAAAGTGAAAAGGGTAATCACAATTTTTCTTCCGAGTCTTATTTTCGTATATAAAACTTGGAAAACAAAACTCAATCTCATTGGCATGAATTATAGCATTTTCTCAAAAGAAGCTATTTTCAATAAATCTATTTTCTTTGTAAATCTATTTTCTAAAGGTTTTGTCATCTGAAACATCTTTCTAAAGAGAAAACATTTGAATGGACTTTCATTAAAAGGACTTTTCTTTTGAAAGGATTTAACATTTTAAAAAAAAAGTTCTTTCCTTGATAAGACAAAACTACTCTCAAGATTTTTCTTTGATTTCAGAATACTTTTTAAAATTTTGATTAAGGCTTTTAAGCATTTTAATCTTCATTATCAAGCTATAGCTGATGCTATGATCTCAACCAATCTAGTCAAATCACAACCCAAGATATACATATATAAGCATTAAATCTTCAACCAACATCATACATATATCTCATCCAAGGCAACAATGCCATAATTCATTTTCAAACATAAATTGCTTATTCATAATTCATTTTCAAACATCCAATCACATATTCACTAGTATATTCACAAGTAGAATTCATCTTATGATTCCAAGTAAAACAAAAACAAACGCATCTAACAAACAAGTTTATGAGAATACCAAACTCATTGTAAGTAATCTCCTTTTACCTCTTGGAGATTTCAAGTTAGTTCTCAAAGGGGCTTTCCGTTCCAAATCCGATTTCTTTCACACAGCCTGGAACAATCAATCACAGTTTGATCCTTCACAACAAATCACAACTAAAAGTTAATAAAATCAACCAAAACTCACCTAACCAATCTATGTTAGGGTTCGGCCATATATAAAAAACTAGGCTAGGGATTTCATTTTGGTTCAATCTCCTGGATTCAAATACATATGGTAATAGAAACATGAAATCCATTATCACTTTCTAAAAATTGAAGCAAAATTCCTCTACCCTCACAAGTTAGGGTTTTAGCCTTATGAAGGAAAAGGGGAGAAATTTTCTTTTGGCTTCATGCTTCTAGATGATCAACCTATGCATCATGATGAGTTCATAGAAATTGGTATCATGACCATAGGATTTTTCGATGGTTTTCTAGAGATTTTTGAACAAAGAGTCTTCGAATTGAAGCATGATGTTCATAGCCTTGAATCAAGAAATTAAAGAAGAACATAAAGCTTATGGATCAAGGAGAACAAGATTCACCTCTTGGATGATGAAAATGGCCAAAGCCTCAACACTTTTCTTTACAATTTTTGGTTAAGGTTTCACTTGAAAAAGATGAGAGAAAGTTGGAGAAAGATGAAGTTGTAGAAAAAAATTGATGGATGGCCTTCATGAAGGTGAAATAGGTGTGGGGTATGGGAGGGGTAAGAAGGTCCAAAATCGTTTACTTAAGAGGCAAAATAGTATTTTCCTTTAGGGACAAAAATGTCATTTAGGAAAAAGTTAAGGGCATTTTGGTCTTTTCACCTCTAAAGTCACCAAAATATCTAGATATTTTGTTAGATGTCATGATGATGATGATGATGATGATGAGTTACATGGCACGAGCGTAGTTACATCAGTTCCTAGGGGCAAAAAGGTCTTTTCTCAGTGTAAACATGTTCAGATATTTTCATTGTCATCATGACAGTGGTGAGTCACTGGCACGCTTTCCTAGGTGATGTGACCTAATGTGACTTCAAGTTTATCCGGTAGCGGGTCCCGGTAAATCCATATTCAGCTCCGTTCTTCACTCGATTTAAGTTTTCGTCCGTATAACTTATATTATTTCACTTTTTAGAGGAAAAAACCAATTTTACCAAAGTTGTTGGAAATTCGATTCTAAACCTAACTGTTTCGTTCACGAGTCAAAATTAGGTTTCTTGATCAGTAAAATCTTACTGTCAGTGAAAACGCAGACTAGCTTTCGTCTGAATTTTTAAACCCAAAAATTAACCGTAACTCCCTACGATAGCGTAGAGTATGAATATGGTCTTAGTTTATTTAATTTCATTTTCTAAAACCTCAGATAAAATATAAACTTATTTATATAAATTATCGATATTAAAAGCAGTCAAAATCGAGGTGTTACACCAGATATTGCGTTGTATATACAGGACCGGTTACCGTTTACTTCCGTGCATGGGGATCAGGGAGGAGTTTCTTGATCAGAGACTTCTGGATTGCCCAAAGGCTTCCTTTAGAGAGGATGTGGAGTAGGTCTTGGGAGTATCATCATGACTCGGATACTGCCTGGCGTTCTCAAGCTACTTCTTATAGTGGTTTCGTAGCCCGAGGTAGACGCGCTCGAGAGCAGAGGAGGATGCAAGACTACAGATGTCGGCGAGTGGTGATGTCTGACGCCTAGAATGAGTACGAGGCACTTGATGTGTATCGACGCTGTCAAAGGGCGTCGGTAGGGAGTTCTCGGTATCCATGATAGTGTTAGTGTGTATGGCCAGTGAGTCTTTTCTTTTGAGCATGATGTATTTTGGGCGAGGAGAGGAAGTCCTATGTACCTTTTGTTATCATGTTTTCGGTTGTCATAGTTTGCGTACTCTGCTGGTGATCATGTTTGCAGTGTATTGTTGGAGCCAGTACCTTCTGTTGTTATGTATATATGTATGTATGTAAGTATGTATGTATGTATATTGGTATCAGTGGTGCATGTTTAAAAATTTTAATATCCATGTATGTTTAATAAGCGCTCTAACGATTAATAATGTATTTAAGGTTAATTAACTAGGTTCTTTAATGGGATGCTCAAGGGGACGTCTCACGTTAGAGATATCTTTAGTGGACAGTCGGTCTGGTAGCAGCGGTTGCTGGGGAATGTGGCATGATTTGCGATAGAGCAAAGGATGTGGTGGTCTAAGTTCTATTGCGCTGGTAGTTCAATGGCAGTGGTGCGGGGTTAAACAAGGCTTGGAGATGAGCAATCTGGGCACCAGGATCATGCTGAGGATTAGTCATATAATGGTTTAGTGGTGTTTGTTAGGTTCTTTGCTTATTGTGTTTTGATTTGGGATTTTGGTGAGGCATTTTTTTGGTGGGCTTTTGTTTAGTTTTGGCTCAGTGAGTGACTATTGTAGAAATAAGGAAGAACAAAGCAAAAATTTTATTTGGAGACTAGTCCTTGTACTCAAAAAATTTATCTTAAAGTCCAAATTTTACCCCCTTTAATCAGTAAAAATAATGAATTCACCACTGGTAGTTATTGGTCCATTTGGCTTCGGGTACCACCATAAAAGCCTTCTCAACCACCTAGGTGAGATCAATCACTCACCTTTGATCCGGCTCAGAAAATTAACATAGTAAAGCATCTGGATGAGGTAAAATTAGTATAGAGGACAAAAGAAATCTGGGGGCGATCCTTGAGGTTCTCGTCTGGATAGGGATGGAGTTAGTAACAATCAAGGAGTCACCAAACCGATGAATAGGATAGCAGCTTTTAAATGCATGAATGAATGAACAAGGGGACGTTTCAAAATATAGGTAGTTTCGCTTTTTGCTGGTGATAACAAAAAATTCCACGCGGTACGCGCAAAAGCAATTATCATATATAATATTACTTTGAAACCCCCACTTTAAAAAACTATATCAACAAAAGAAGAGAGAGAAGGGGAAAGGGATACTAAAGATTACAAAAATGCAAAATGTTGGTTTATATGAAGGAAAATGTATGCAATGGTCACGGTGTTGTTCACGAGGATGAAAAGGGAGCGTTACTCTCGCATTCTCGATTGTTTGGTTTCAATGGTGGTTTGTCTATACCTTGGTTCACTTCCTAGCTTTCCTTCTCTATCATTTTCCATTTTTATTTTCTCTTTATCATAATTATCATTTATTGCATCACGATATCACAACTCGGATTTCAATCTTACCATGGTAGTTTTCCTAGTTTTGGTATTATAAATTATTTTTCCCAAAATAAAAACTATTTCTAATCAACTACATTTTTTAATGAAATATTTTATTTAAATAAAAATTATGAAGGTATATATTAATTAATTTAATTAAACTTTGTCCAATTAGTGTTAAAAAAATTTCTCTGATCAAATAATATCTTTATTAATGAATGAGAAATTAAGGATTCTTGATTTCTGAAAGATAGATTCAAAAGCAATAGAGCACGTTTAAAATTAATAAGTATGGAAGATGATTATGGCTAATGAATGCACAAAATTAGGGGTATAATTATTGATTTTTATCATTCTTTTAAATTTATTAAGTCAATCATGGGAGGTGCACATGTCGTTAAGATCATTTTTTTGTGTTTTTTAAAGTATACTCCCACTTAGTAGGTGAGCAACTAATCTCCCAGAATACGGTTAGGCGTCTAATTGGGGACCCCTCTCAACAATATTTTTCCATACATGTGAATTAGAGAATTAAAGTTAGGACCACGTGCTTAAAAGACCCAAACTCTTTTCACTAGTATCAACATATATTGGTATATGTTTAAGATCTTTTGAAAATAGACAATATAATGTGATCAAAAATTAAAAATACATATAACAAAAAACATTCAATAACGAGTTAGTCACACTTCAAATAAAAAGTGAAAATAAGATTCATATAAAATAAGATCACACTTCTCGACGCCTTGACCAAAGGGTAGTGGAAGAAATGAGTGTTATGTGGACGGCTCTGTTAGGCAACGCGAAATCGTTAATTTATAATGGATAAGTTTGTAATTCTGTTTGACAAATATTTTTTCTCCCTAACTTATAGCATTTTTCACAAGCTTATAACGTTTTTCCGGATTCTACTTGAAGTAGCGTTTGAGCTTATAGCTTATTATTTTTCTCTCTCTCTCTTTTATCCTTACTATTTTAATTAAGTTCCTCCTTTATCCTCACTTAAATAAAATAAAATATCATAATCCTAATTAACAAAATATATATTTAAAGAGTAATTTCACTAAGTAGATATATATTTAGGATAAAAAATAATAGATAATATATTTGTCCATATACAAAAATTTATATAAAAATCATATCAACATGTCATTTTATTCATATTATCTAATTTTATTTAATAAAACCAATTAACGTAAGAATAAAACATTAATATTTTAATTTTGAAATGATAAATAATTTAAAATAAATTAAAAGTATTAAAATTGATAATTATTTAAAATAAATAACACACACGGAATATATATATATATATATATATATATATATAATTTATATAAAAAAACATATAAACCTATAATCTTAAATTATTTTATATTTATCAGCAAGTTCAACCGTTAATTCTACCAAACACTTCAAATCCAATCAGCTAGCTTATCGGCTATCAGCTATCAACCAGCTTATATGCTATCTACTATATGTTCATCCATTATCAGCTACCTAATCCGCTATCAGCTAGTTTTTACCAAACATAGTCATATAACATTTACTAAAACTTACGGTGAAAAATGAAAGAAAAAAATTACACACTTTAATAGAAGGATTGTCATTGTAATGTGTAATATCCCGTTTTCTCAAATAAGGTATAGGACATAAGTTACGTATGTATAAGGGTTTGACAATGTTCCTTATGGGTTGTTAGAGCTATGGTCCAAATTTGAGGGAATTTGGCTTTGGAATGAGCCAGAACGTGAAGAAACGTGAAAGAACGGGTCAGATCAGCATCCAACATCCAACGCTCAAAGTTTGACCGTTGACGTTAGAGCGTGGGGTTAGGTGCACGTCAAAGCGTGGAAGAGGTTAAGTGTGGAGCTACGCGTGTCAGCTCGCATGAACGAGTGGCAGGAGACGTGTCAGCACTGAAAGACCACGCTCAAGCGTGGAGAAAACCCATGCGCAAGCATAGGCACACTAGAGCGTTTAGCTCCAGCATGCCCAAGCGTGGGCAGGCTGAGGGTGAAAAATAAAAGTTTCACTTTCACCACGAAATCACCTTCAAACTCTGGAGAAAAACCAGTAGAGAGAAAAAAGCTCCTTGAGAGAAAAAGAGCTTGGCTGCGCGAGTTTCAGGCATTGGAACGTGATTCTGACTACATAACAGCAATTGTGTCTTCGATATCTTCATTTTCGACGGGTCGATTATTTGATTTGACGAAGGTAAGCTTGAACTCCTTGCACGTCGATACATCGACATTGGTGTCCTTCATCTCTCTCCGCTTGTTCTTCGATGGTTCTTGGTCTTGACCTTCAATTTCACTTCGTTCTAGGATTAACGTTGTCCTATATGTGTTGTTCTTGTGTTTAGGGCAAGTGTGAGCTCGTGACCGTGGTAGTGTTGGTGGAGAAGGCTGTCATTGTACTGGTGATGGTGGTGATGGAGGGGACCCGAGATTCGTGTGTTCGTGGTGGTCGTAGTGTACGTGCAATCGTTTTCAGGTGAGAAGAAAGAAACCACAATCGTCAATAAGGAACGAGTACGTGGGATAAAATGTTGATATGTGTGTAGGGGATCCCTAAACCTTAGAGAGGTTGAGCCCTCGAAAAGTGCCTAAACCCTAGGTGTAGGTATCTTTGGCCTATTACCGCTAAGTGAATACCCTAGGTCAGAAGATTACTACTTGAGGGTGATTTCTACACATACTCTGATATCTGGTTGATTGGTTGACTATGTGCTCATATGTGTTAAGTTGGCATGTTGTATATGATGCTTGGTTTTTTATCATATATGCTATGGATTAGTTGATATACTTGTATTCTTGAGTTATCTGAGTTGATATCGTTGGGATACCTTGAGAGTTAAGATATGAGTTTGTGGATGCGGGGCATCGTTGTTGTGGAAATGTGGATAAGGGTACCGGTATCAACTCGAGATGGATGTATGTTGCATAGCATGGTTGCCAAGTGGTGAGCCGTATGATTGGGAGTCATACGAGGTTAGTTATATATGAGTGCAGGTACGGAATACGGAAGGGACGGTCTGTGAGACCTTGGGGATGTAGTCGTGTTCGGGACCTATTATAAGTGAAGGATAGGGTTGCTCCTATCGTTTCATAAAGCCCGTTGGAACTTGGTTATCCTGACGTCTGGGAGCTGAGTATTCCCCATCACAGGTGGACCTTCTGAGGCGGCCAAGACCTCTATGTCAAGACAGTGGAGTGTTGATGTGCTCTTATTGGTCACGGCGAGCGGATGGGTTACCTCGACAAAATAACTCACATTCTCCAAGATTGAGAATGTACTGTGGAGAGAATCGGCCGACATGCATAAGGAGTTAGTGCTCCTAGTAGAGGTCGTCGGCTCGTCGGGTCGGTTCGATTTATAGGATGATGAACCTGAGGAGTTCGGTTTGGATGTTGGGTTGCATTTTCTCCTACCCGAGCACCCAATCCGAACTACACTTAGGTTAGGGTTATTTGTGCCATCAGTCAGAAAGTCATAGAGAAAAATAAGAAGTGAAGAATGTTGAAAGAGAGAAAGAGATGATGTCAAAAAAAGCTTTGGTGGTGAAGCGATAGATCTGGCGGAGACGAAGAAAGGGATTGCAGAGCTTGGTGATGAAGATATGTTGATCGCGATCTGGCGGCAGAGACGACATGGCGGATCTATTACTCATATGTGAGGGTTTGTTACAACTAGGCTTAACCATTTTTCCTATGGAGAGAATAGAAACTTGCTAGAAAACATGGTGATGGTTAAAGATGAAGAAAGCTTGATTGTATTTTGAGGTTTGGTTAGTTCTGTTTCAAAGAACACTATTTATAGCTCCAAGTAATTAAACTTACGGAGTTAACAATGTTTTGTTACTTGCAAAGTGATTAATCACTGTAATTATAATGCATGGTCACGAGATACATTGAAAGAAATAAATAAAAGTACATATATTGTGAATAGAATAAAAAAACATTGATAAAACGTGATGAAATTCGAAGAAAGATTTCACTCATAATAAATGTGGCCTCAACGACCATACAAAATTTTGTCGGATGACCTAAACATACAAATAACTTTAAAACTTACATGTTTTTCAAAGCCTCCCAAGAGTTCTCCAAGAATTCTTTATCAGCACATGCGGTTTGATAATCAGCCTCCAGGAAACTCAACTTGGCCAAGACAGCTTAGGTTTTAACCACTAGTTGTTTATAATCATATTTAATCTTCTGTTGGTTGGCCAAGTTCTTTGTCATTGCTGAGATGAATTTTTCCTTTTCGTCACGAGCTTCTTTGAGTTCTTTCTCTTATTTTTCAATCTTCTCGTCGAGGGATTTTCCTTTGCTCTTGCCTTTGGCAAAGGGATCATTCAGTCTAATCCTTTCATCTTTCATGTTGGTCAGCTGCTTCAAGATATTATCCTTTTCTGTTGCGTCTCTTTCATAAGTTGGAATAACTTGGCTGATACTAGATGCCTTAGCCGCTAAAATCTGAAGAAAATCCTTGACAATTGAAGGCATACCCCGATTGGCTATTGTAAGCTGGTGTCTAATGGGCTCCAGTTCATTGACGATGGCCATCATCCTACCTTGCACGGCCTCGTCGGAACTCAAAACTTCAAAAGAATGAGTGAAGTTCTTCAAGTCATTCAATAGCCCAATGGCCCAGGAGCCACTTGAGTCATGCCCTTGCAAAGTTGAAGAGCGAGTTGATTGTGTAGAGCTTCTATGACTACTCAACAGCAAGATTATTAACTCATCCAAGTCGATGTCCATGCCTTTATCTTTTCCAGATTCTAGCTCAGGTTGATTCATTAGAGGAGGCAGAGGCAGATTGTTTGGCATGAATTCTTATAGTAGAGCATCCATGTCGAAGTCCTCAGCGACAATTTGAACTGGGCTTGGTTCAACTGTTTTCTCGGCTCCTTCAACGCCTTATAGAACTTGAGGAGGAGTTTGTGCTCGTCCTTTTATGTTTATGGCAGAGACAACTTGGATCCTCGTCGGTGAAGGCAAGGAAGTACCCTAATCATTAACTGCTGGAGGAATGTGAGTCTCCAAGGTAAGTTCCTTGTGACCTTGTTCGACAAAGATGGCAGCTACGTCCAAGTTAGTTGATTTCTATTCAATAGATAATAAGTGTTAGAATGAGGTCAAAAGGGACACCAAAAAATTTTAGAAGGAAAGAGAATTATACCTCTGGAGATTGTCGGATTTGTTCTTCTTGATCCGACATTAGATTCTGAAGGGTTTTCAGAAGCAGCACGATCGAATTCTGAATCCTAAGACAAGAATAAAAGTATAAGAAATCACATTTGACATAATAACAAAAGTATGGGCAGAGTTACCTTGGCAGGCTCAGAATCGTTATTGGTTCAAACTCCGTAGGATTTTGCTTCGACACCGAGTTTGGAGAATTGGGTCTTTTTCTCTGTAATAAAGAATAAAAGTTAGTCATATTAAGAGAAAACCATTTAGCTGAATTGAACAAGGTAAAGGCTCATTACTTTTAATTTTTCTGCTGAAGAAGAGCTCGAAGGATCTATGATCTAAATTGGCTTGTCGGAAAAAGGTTCAGCAATCTAATTTCGACAAAAGTATTAAAGCCAATCAGCAACAAAGAGTGATAATGAAAGCTTTAGAAAATACCTTAGTTTTGGCAGAAGTGCAAGAAGTAGAGGAGTTGTCAGTTTGTTTGCGCTTCTTCTTAGACATAGGTTTCAACGAAGTGACCTTGACGCTTGTTTTGGGTTTTGGAGCCTTGGGAATAGGAGTAGGTTGTGTTTGGACTTTCTTTCCTTTTTGCTTCTTCTTCTTCTTCTTCTTTTTCTTCTTCTTCTTCTTCTTTAGGGCAACTGCTGCAAGAAATTAGTCACAAGACAAAGTAGAAGGAATAAAAACTTAGACATCAATACCTTGGGGCATTTCAATGGTAATCCAGTGACTCGACGATATTGTTTGATCGACGAAGCAAACTGATGGGTGAAGGTAACTCCCTCTGCTTTTGTAGAGGAAAGATTACTATATATTGGAATACATTCTATTGAGAATAAGGAAGTTGCCAGCTTTCGTCGGTTTACCAGGAAATTTGTCAGCCAAACCAAAACGAGCACAAGTTGTACTGGTTTTGGAAAAAGAGGTTTAGAAGGCTCAAGTTGAGAAGAGAGATTGTTTATCGAAAATTTCAAAAGCTTGGCAGTACACTTGTCCTTATTTGCTTGTTTCAGTTTGGCCACTACCTCTTTGATGTGACGAACAATATATAGAGGAAATCTGGGAT
This sequence comes from Ammopiptanthus mongolicus, assembly GCA_039655645.1. Lineage (NCBI taxonomy): Eukaryota > Viridiplantae > Streptophyta > Magnoliopsida > Fabales > Fabaceae > Ammopiptanthus > Ammopiptanthus mongolicus. Next base: position 25,780,549 of record CM077343.1, read on the forward strand.
CCCACTTGATCTTATAAATTTTTTCAAAAGCTCAAATTTCTCTAATGTGCTCATATTTGGTCTTTGACGAAGGGTCTTGCTCCTGCAAGAATGAGGCAACAATTCGTTGAAGACAAGTTTTGAGGTCTTTATTGTAAGGACCATAATAGTGAATCCACCATTCGACAAAATCAATGGCAACAACGTTGAAATTAGTGAAAGAGCTCACCATGAAGTGCTCTTTGTGCCTTTGGTTCTTCTCATAGACTTCGCGATATTCTTCCGAGTTATTGACGTACCCATTGACAAAATGCTCCATGGATTTATGGGAGGATGGAGATGGGATGGCTTGACAAAAAACCCAATTGCCTAGCAACACAGATGGGTATATGAAGTTGAAGGAATCCTTCTGTTGAGCCTGGAAGGCCAACTACCAATAGATGTCGGCGAAGAAAATTTGACCAGATGAAGGTGTTGTCAAATATAATCTGGGGTCATCAGACCAAATGGGTTGGTTGAACCACCAGGACCTTCTTCACAATTTGCAAAAAAGGCACATCTAATGGAGTTACGCTTGAAAGAAATGGAATACAAAATTTTAAAGAAGTGAATGAAATTTTCCTTGTCGAGTTTCCTTGGGTGGCCATGACGAAGATAGAACAGTCGAAATCCCGTAACACTATGAGAAATTTTATCAGGAACACGGTTTGAAAGATGGTCTTCCAAGATGACATTCAGTTAGAGTTGGAGTAACCACATCAGACCACCAACATTGGTCTTCTTGGTTTGCCTCCTGACGTTATCAATAATCATACCAATGCTATGGTATAAACTAAGAGTAATTAGCCTAAAGCCAATACTCAACCTTCATGAAGCAGGTTGGCCAAAGGAAGAAAAGTTTTAGCCATTTGGACCAACTTGCAACCAGAAGCATAAGCACATAGCCATAGAAAAAAAAAGGCTACATGTTTTGTGTCAGAGATTTCTTATGTTTTATGATGGTGGAAGGCAACAAAACTTGAGAAGGCAGTAGGAGAACCTATATAACCATCCAATGTTACTTCTGGTTTAAGAGGTGGGGTAATGATCTACCCATCTAGTCGAAGACCAGTGATAGCGGCCACATCAAAGAGTGTCGGGCCCATCATGCCATAGGGAAATTGGAATGTGGTGGTGGTCTTGTTCCAAAATAACATGGATGCGCCTAACATGGAATGATCCATTTGCAAGATATGGTAGGAGATTTGGATACAATAAAAAATCCCTAATTTTCTCCTTAATTTTCCTTTCTTGTCTTGAACCTTATCCAACCACTCTACATATCCAATGATTTGGGAAGGAGGTGTTCCAAATAACCTATCAACTTTATTGAAATAAAAGATAGGGAGAGTAGGGAGTGGAGCAAGAATAGCCTCACGATGAGTTTTACAAGGAAAAAACTCACGAATTTCTTGAGAATAAAGTTCTTTAGGCAGAATAAGGCCTAAGAGTGCAGGCGGAGGGTCAAGGCCAACAGAGTCAGAAACTGGAAGGATTACCTTTGAGTTATCCCATAATTCGGATTTGTCAAGAACTGGGTCACAAACAATGTAATGCCCATCTAATTCCAGCGTTGCAACGTATGAAATTTTTGAGCTATAAGAAGCTATTGAAACTAAAGATGAAAATGCAAAGGATGAGCGAAGGAGAGAAAGTTGGGAAATGGCTCTAAGAAGGGGTAAATACTGAAAGCAAAGTAAAGTTTCTTCTCAAATTCGAAATGGTTTTAAAGAGTTGAAAGTATTTTGAAATTCAAAAAGTTGTTACTATGGCTAGGGTAATTATGATCCCTGTTTTCTTGGGAAGCTATTGATCTGATGGCTAGCGTTAATGATCAAATTAGTTAGTCATATTGTAACATTCCGTTTTCTTGAATAAGGTTTGAGATATAAGTTAAGTAGGTTTGAAGGTTGGATAATGTTCCTTATGGCTTGAAGAAGCTATGGTCCAAATTTCAGGGAATTTGGCCTTGGAACGAGCTTAGAAAGTGAGAAATGTGAGAGAACAGTTCTGATCAGCGTCTAGCATTTAGACGTGGAGAAACCCCACGCTCAAACGTTGACCATTGACTTCAGAGAGTGGGTAAGTGCACGTCGGAGCGTAGAACAGGGTACGAGTGGAAGTGCACGTGCTAGTGTGCACGCGAAGGCGTGGCAGAGACGTGGCGATCAAGAGGCCACGCTGAAGGGTGGAAAAACCCCACGTCAGAGCATGCCCACGCTCAAGCATGGAGTGTTCCCACGCTCTAGCGTGGACAGGTTGACAGCAAACTCTTAAGTTCTCCTTTTTCATTTGAAGGGGGACGAAACTTAGGAAAAACTCAGCAATTCCAGAGATTAGAGAGAGGGAGCTGAGGTTCTAGAGAGAGGAAGTGATCTCGAGGAAAATCGAGACATCGGATTGTGATTCTAACTACACCGTTCTGATCGAGGCTTCGATACCTTCAAGTTTCACCAATCAGTTTCTTGATTCCTCGAAGATAAGCTCGAATCTCTAACACGTTGACCTCGACGTTCTTCGTGTTCTTCGAGCTTTTCCTCGAATCTTTCTTGGTTTTGAATTGCCCTAGGGCTAACAATAATGCCTGCATGTTGTTCTCGTGGTTATGGCAAAGTTTGAGGATGCGGTGGTGATCGTGGTTGAAGGAGGAACCGCGGCAGTGAGAGGAAGTTGGTGGCAGCTGCGAGCTAGTGGAGGTGGTGGTGAGATCGAGGTGGTCGTGGTTGTGCTCGTGAGATCGAGGGTCAGGGCTGTCCGTTGATACAGGAGCGCCTATGGCGAATCACCAGGTGAGGAGGAACAAACTACAAATATCTGGGAAACGTAAGCGTAGGATATAACTGTTAACATGTGTAGGGCTCCTCAAACCCTACTAATAGTTGAATAACCGACAACACTTAACTCACATTGGGGACTACTGGAATGCGGTACCAATGTAGTTTTAGTCATTGTAGGTTTGTTGCCGATAGGATAGTCTATTATATTTGTTGATCGGGGATGTATGTCTACTTGTGACTGATAGCATGTTTAAATAGTGTTATATGTGATAAAATGCCAAATGAGATGCTTTGGTATGCTTGTTATGATAACATGCTTAATTGCTTTTTTGATATGTCTGCAAAGATAACATGTTGCTATGCTATGACCGGTTAACATGATTGTGATTGCCATGATCTTGGATGAATTTGGAGACAGGTGCTATGCTGTTAGGATGATAGAATGATTATTGATGGTATCTGTAACGTCCCGATTTTCACGTTCTTTAATTCTTCAGTATTTTAACGTTTGTATTTTATTGGAGGGTCTAGAGAGTGAAATAAAATATTCTGAGCAGATACGAATGCTCTACACAACCATAGGAAGCCATGGTTAAGTTTTAGGCGAAAGCTCAAACGGAGCCCGGTCTATGTTTTTCACGGATAGTAGCCTTTTTTGACTATCGAGACCTAATTTGGACTCGTGAACGAGACAGTAAGTCTCAGGATTTTATTCTCTACATCTTTGTTAAAATCTGTCCCGACGTCCGAAAAATAATAATAATATATTATATTCGGTCGTATAATCGAACCCGGAGGCGTTTGGAGTCGTAAAGAGATTCAACGAGACCGGACGACGGATAAACTTGATACCACATCATGCTAGATCACTTGGGAGAGTATGACAGAGTCGTCATGACGGTCGGAAAAATCTGGACGCGAAATTACCAAAATACCCCTAATCTTAGTCTTTTACACTTTTACCATTTTACCCTTGAAGCAAATGACCTTTTTGCCCTTAAGTGAGTTTTTGAAGGCTGAACTCAGCCCATCCAGCCCCTCATTCACGCACCAATTCAGCCCCAAATAGCCAAGAACACTCATCTTCTTCCTTAGAGCAAAAAACTCCATTGTTGTTCTTGAGAAATCCATGAAACCTTGATAGAAAACCTTGATTCCTTGACCAATCTTCATCTATTCTTAGGTAAGATCATTTCTATGATCTCCTAGCTTCTTGAATCTCTCTCAATCTCATGATCAAAATCCATTTTCATGAAAACTCATTTCTAGATCCAAAACTTTGAAAATCCATAGGAAATTGTAGAAAAAATCCTTTTAATGTGAAACCAATTTCCTTGAACTTACTTCATCATTCTCTACCTAAACCCAAGAGCTCATGATTCAATTCTCATCCTAGCCCTTAATCCCCAAAGTTGCCGAACCTTAACCAAGATGATGAATAGTGTTTTTGATCAAATTTTTTATTTCTAACACTTGATTCCATCCTTAGCTTTCCTATTGTCTTTGAATCCAAGAAATGGAAAACCAAATCATTTTCTAACCCTTTTACCTTAGAGTGGCCGAACCCTCTTTAGTTAGAAATTGTTGAGTTTTGTTTTGATTGTTGTGTTGTTTGTAGTTGGTAACGAGTATCAGGAGATTCACAAACCGATTAACCGACTTTGATCCGGATATCTGCTCATCAACAGGTATGGGAGGTTAACCTCATCACACCAAAATGGTGGTGGTGAAGATGGTTGTTCACTTTATGTGTGGGTGAAACCCTTTGATTTGGGTTCACCATTCAATTTGGTTCTCTTGGAGAACAAAGTGTAATAATTGTAGTTTATGCTTTGTATGCTTTATCATGCTTTATTATGATGTTGATTAGTTGAGAAAACATTTTCATGTATGTTGAAAAACCTACTTTGATCACTAGATCAAGTATGGACTTTTAAGTTTGATTATGATGCAATGATGTGAGGTTGTTGTTTATCATAATGGTGTGAGCATTTTGAGTTATAATTTGCTTAGTTGAGGAAGCAAAGTCTCCACTTTTTATTGGAGTAGGCTTGTGGCCTTAGTAAGAAGAAACATAAGAACATGTTTTGTTCTTGATCTATCGTAGTCTTGAGATAAGAAAAGTATTTTCATAAACCTATGTTTCAAAGGAAAACAAAAGTGATTTTGATCCAAAGATCAAATAAAGTTTCAACATTTAAAGTGTGTCACCAAAGTGGAAAATATCTTTTGCTTTAGCCATAGGTCATTAATTCAACCAAGTGCTTCAAAAAGAGAAATAATGAGGAAGATATGGAAGAGGGAAAAATAGAGCATTCGCCTGGCAGAACCATTCTTGCCACGCGAGATAGAAGGCTAATCTGAGCAATAAGAACTACAGCTCTCTGCCTCGCGATGCAAGACAATCCTCGCCTCGCGATACAGAAAGTCTGCATGAAATATAGTTCTCTGCCTCGCGACGCGAGACAATTATCGCCTCGCGATACAGGGGAATTTCAAAAGAGGTATAACTGCCTCCATTTCACTAAGCGAATTATGTTTCGCCGAGCAATACAGAGGAGTTTCAAAAGAGGTATCACTGCCTCAATTTCGCTAAACGAAGATACTCACGCTAAGCGAATTTCACGTTTCAGGAAAATGCTAGAAATAGAGTAAGTGGTTCAAATGTTGTTTCAAATCGAATGAGTTTTCAATTGTAAATGTTGTTTTGGTTTACAAAAGGAGTTTTTAACTCAAAATCGTAAAAGTTTTATGCGTGAAAAACCCAAGTTAAGTAATTAACTTAGAGTTGAAGACAAGGGTTAATTAAGTATGGTATGTGGTGGAACAAGACCATGTGCTATACCATTGATGACCTAGTACATCAATGACTTCATAAGACTTAAGTGAATCAACACTTGTTTCCTTAATTGAAAAACAAGGAATTAATATCTTAGAAAGGATTCAAGACTTATCTAAGAGGATTCTCAATCCTTATTCATAATGCTTAGGACTTGAGACATAATTCATAAGACGTAAACACAAACATGAAATGTTTTGGGTTTTGAAACAGTAGTTCGATGACAGACCGGTGATTCGGATCCAAGTTAATCGTTCAATTGTATCGGTCTTGTGATAACCAGAATGAGAGAGATCCTGAGACTGTGCAGGTATGGGACTGTACAATAGAAGGAATTCTGAGGTTATGCAGGTATGGGACTGTATAACTGAGGGAAGGCATATAAGAATTTATTGGTACTACCTATACCAACAAAATTTATCTTCTTTTCGGGAGCTTAGAACATAAGAACTTTATAGTTAAGCGTGCTTGACTTAGAGTAATTATAGGATGAGTGACCTTCTGGGAAGTTTCCTAGAAAGCGTGTGAGTGAGGACAAAACACGCTGAAAAGACTTGTGTTGGTTTGTGGGGACAGTCGGCGATTCTGAAAGCAGTCTGGATCATTCCAAAGGAATCACGAGATATTTATCCGATGGATAAATATTTTATAAAACAAAGACGCGTGTAGTTCCTAAGAAATAGAACCTTAGTGAACCTTGAGGTTTATCCAATGGATAGACATTGGTTTATCGCATCTGCTTTGTGTAAGCATTGGCATTTCATGTGCATAGTTGTAAGGCGTAGAGCCTAGGAGTTGAGCTTACACCTTGATGCGGATGCGAATCTTACGGTGACGATCTTCAATGGTCTTTTTGGAGGTATCAGGGTTGGAATGGCTGACATGTGACCAGTTGGCAATTCTTCTGTGTCGTGGCGAATCCGTGCAATACACTGATGTCCTCTACTAGATGCCGTACTTTTCATGTTTGGTCAAGAGTGTTACCGTAAAGCCAGATACCTGCACGTTACGAATGTTGTAGCATCTTGCTCATGGCTGGCAGAAACCGGAACATGTCCTCCCATTCACTCTCTCCGACACTTTTGTTAGCTCTATGGAGGAGGGGTCAGAGTTTTTACCCTTGTGGCATATGGCATTGAGTCATGTACATTGCACTGCATTGTCTGGCTGTTGATGATTTCATTTACTGTTATACATCGCTGTTCTGTTTTAAGAATGCCTTATGTTGCGCTGTTAACTGTTTAACATGATATTATGTTGTTAACTGTTTAACAAGATTTATATTGAGAATTCGAGTAAGAATGTGGGGTACGCTGTTACCTGGTGAGTCGTCCCGTTTTTACTACTGTTGTTTTGTTGTGTTGATGAACGGGAATCTCACCCATATCTGTATATTCTCTTGCCGGTACTTGCTGTTTCTGCTTGAACAGATGGGCGCGACGATGATTCGGTTCCGCAGTTCCTTTGAGTTCGGAGGTGGACTCCTTTTGCTGTTTTATTTTTGTCTTGGCCAGACTGTGTCGGTATCTGTAGTACTTCTTAGGGAGTTGTGACTCCTAGTACTTATTATTTCTTATACCAGTTATACATTAGACCTATGTCTGTATACAGTATTATTTCTGTTTTTGTTTTCAGTTTTCTGCTTCTTTATTTATAATACAATATGTTCTAGAAATGCATGGTGAACCTAAGTTCATTTATTAGTATTATTTATTTACCTTTACTAATCCCATTAAATCTTTGAAAAAAAAAACAAAAAAGAAAATCGTACTTTCGGCATTAATAAATATTTTCGGCCTTATAAACATTCGGGAATGGGCACTCGGGAAAGGGTGTTGCAGTATCCGACTAGTAGAATAAGTAAATTGATCTAAGTTGAAGGTGGCTCTCATAGTTGGAGAGTGACATCCTCGCAGTCGGGGGATATAGACCTTTAAGACGTTGGTTAAGTCGTTTCTAGAACATTATTGAGGTGATGGATGCATAATCATAGCATTTGCATTGCTATGGTGAAGGCTGTATGAATAGTTACAACAACAGTTTGAGTGGCTATCATATAAGTCGGTACTTGTATATAGCTGCAACAAGAGTTTGATTGGTTGTGTACAGGGAGTCGTGCGTACAGTTGCAACAGCATTTTGAGCAATTGTCACACGAGGATGAGGTGGAGCCGTATGAATAGCTGCAATAGCAGTTTGAGCAGTTATCAAGCGAGGTCGAGATAGTGCACAACTGCATCAGTAGTTTGAGTGATTGTCACAATGGTTTGTATGAATAGCTGCAACAGTAGTTTGAGTGGCTATCATATAAGCCGATACCTGTATACAGCTGCAACAACAGTTTGAGTGGTTGAGTACAGGGAGACGTGTATATAGTTGCAACAACAGTTTCAGCAATTGTCACACGAGGTTGAGGTGGAGCATGTGAATAGCTGCAACAGCAGTTTTAGAAGTTATCACGCGAGGTCAGGACTAGTGCGCAACTGCAACATCAATTTGAGTGGTTGTCATAAGGGGTTGTATGCATAGCTGCAACGGCAGTTTGAGTGGCTATCATATAAGTTGGTACCTGTATACAGCTGCAATATCCGTTTCAGTGGTTGTGTACAAGGAGTCGTGTGTACTGTTGCAATAGCAGTTTGAGCAATTGTCACACGAGGATGAGGTGCACGTTCTAGAGTGACCAAGATCACTAAACTCAGAGCTAGGGGACGCAAGTGCTTTCTCACAGTTGGAGAACTTATCAGGCTTTCTCACAGCTGGAGGGGCTCGGGGAGGTAGTGCTTACTCATAGTTAGAGGAACCATTGTTGCACTTTCTTGGAAACAAGGGAAACCTGTAACCTGAACTACCGATTGATAAGACTTTTCAGTGAATAAGCCTTATAGTCGTCCTAATACAGTGTATAGGGACGTATCCACAGAGACTCGCGTGAAATTATGCCATTCAACAATATTTATAATCTTAAGTTTGCAAATTCAAAGATGTTTAAAAGCAGTAAAGGTTTTCAAGGTTAAAAAAAAAAAAATTAAAGGATTACAATTCGTAAATGCAAATAACAATAGAAATGAAATGTTGGGATTAGATTTCATCAGTCTCCTCTCCTAGTATCCAAATAATCAAACATACATATTCCCTCCATACATCAATATCCTCATCATCAAGTTAATCATGCATCATTAATTCCTTAATGAGATGAGATGTCAATCTTCTTTCCTAAACATTAATTCCTCAAATGTTTAACAAAGAGGTTTGAGTTGAGCTCCGATGATTCAATGACTAATGGACCTAATTCTATTCCTAGATATTAGATTCATTAGATGATCTATTCTAAAACCAGATTCAAAGAGTATTTTCCAATAACACTTCAAATCAAAGATCAAGTTATAGTTGATCACTCCATAACAAGCATAAAGAACAAGAATAAATCATAGAAATTGATGTATAGAAAGGTATATATATATATATATATATATATATATATATATATATATATATATATATATATATATATATATATATATATATATATATATATATATATGAATCAAAAGAGATACGTGAGAGTTGATTGATTACATCTAATCCCAACAAAGGGTGAATTAGCTATCCATTTCCATGGTAGCCATCAACAAAATGATGAAAAGATATGAAATTCCTCAATGGTTAAACACCCTTTGAGCTCTAGAACTGGTGAAGCACCTTCTGTATCTTCGTGTTTGTTACGGAGAGAGAGAGAGTGTGTGTTGCCTTTTGGTCCCCGTCTCGTTTTATAACCCCCAAAAGTTGAAAACAGGACAACCAGTAAATGATTAATTCGCTTAGCCCATACAAATTCGCTTAGCGAATGAAGAATTCTTCAAGTGAAAGAAAGGTATTCGCTTAGCGCATATTATCGCGCTCAGCGAATTTGATTTTCCAAACTTCCCTGGTTGCTGTGACAAATTCGCTTAGCGAATTCAGTTTCGCTAAGCGAATATTCAAAACCCGTTTGTGATCATCTGTCTGTGATCATCTGGGACAAATTCGCTTAGCGACAGAAATTCCGCTAAGCGAATTTGTGGCAGTAAGTTGCTGCTGGTTTTTGTCTATTTCGCTTAGCGATTTGGTCTTAGCTAAGCGAATTTCTCCAGCTTTGGCTCTTCAAAAGCTTCTACTCTCTCATTTCTTCACCTATATACACAAAACATGGTTTTAAGATGCAATCTTCAAGATTTCATATTATATTTACTACTAAACAACTATTTACAACATTAATCTTTTGGGGGTCAAGTAGACTAAATTTCACTAATTTAAGTTCGATAAGTACCTTAAACTTCTAATGTTTTCAAGTAAATATGGCACTTATCACCGACGCAGTGTCCTTACAGTTGGAGGGCAACCTTCCTACCATGGGAAATGACTACTCTCACAATTGAAGGACAACATTCTCAAGGGTCGGGATGGTGTAGTAGATTGTTCAGCAATCAGTAGACTCAGTTGTTCATGTAGAATAAGCGGCGATCCTTAGTGGTGATAATCTGGAGGTTGACTGTTGTGGTGATTTCGAGAGATGGTTGTGCTTGTTGTGTGTGCCTGTTGACATATGTGTTTTCCCTATGCATGATAGTTGTAGAGTTTCTTACCTCCTGTGCATTATCCTGGTGTTTTATATAAGTTGTTCAGGTCGTGATCTGAAGGCGGAGGTGCTGGTTGGTTGTCAGAAGTGCTACAGCGAGTGAAGCTGAATCGAAGTGGGATCCATCTTGTGCAACAAGTTTGACATCGGTGTTCCTCAAGTAGAAATTAAAGAAACACCTCAGAGGTATCGTTGAGCCTCTTGTAAGTTTGTACCACGGCCAGTGGAGCATCTATTTGTATATATTGTTGTTTTTACGCCATGGCTTCCAGGTGGAGCTCTGATGTGAAATCTTAAGTTTTAATATTTGTTTATCTGTTAAGTTTTTAAATGAACTTTTTCTGGTTGTGTTTTATGGTATTAGAGATAGTAAGGGTAAGGTTTGGGAACGTCACATATATCAAGAGTTTTTCGGAGGTGACTCAATTTTGAAATTGTAAAGATTTGAAACAGCCGTGTGTACGGTTGCAACAACAGTTTGAGCAATTGTCACACGAGGTTGAGGTGGAGCCGTGTGAGTAGCTACAACAGCAGTTTGAGTAGTTATCACGCGAGGTTGGGACTTGTGCACAACTGCAATAGCAGTTTGAGTGGTTATCACAAAGGGCTTATGAATAGCTGCAACAGTAGTTTGAGTTGCTACCATATAAGCCGGTACCTGTATACAACTGCAACAACAGTTTGAGTGGTTTTGTACCTGTAGCCGTGTGTAAAGTTGCAACAGCAGTTTGAGCAATTGTCACACAAGGTTGAGGTCGAGCTGTGTTTATAGCTGCAACAGCAATTTGAGCAGTTATCATGCGAGGTCGAGACTGAGACGACCCACCATCCCATTAAAGAACCTAATATATTAACTAACCTTATTCGCATTATAATCGTTAGCATGCCTTATTAATGTGAAGAGAAGTGGAAAATTTAACGCGAAAGCAAATCAACTTTTGGCACGCAGCGTCTCAGAGTATGCAGCTTTAAAACATAAGGAAATATATTACATACATCGTTTGCCCCATCAGTAGGGCTACAGTATTAATATATACATGTAGAGTGTCGCAGTGCAAAATACATTAAAAGTTAAGAAAACTTTCATAGTACAACTCAATACTCCTCAAACTCATCCACCAGCATCAGCCTCGTATGGAGTATCGCCCAACTCCTCCGTAGCTGGATCTTCCACAAAGTCTTTTCATATATAGAAAAGAAACATAAAGAGAAAAGACAAGGAGTAAGAAATATGCATCATCATATATGGGAAAAGGGGCAGTAGTATGGCATACATACATGTAGCACATAACACATATAGAAAACATGCAACACACTAAACAACCATCTTCAGAATCAAACATCACATGCATCTCAAAGATATTTCTCTCAGATCAAACCTCTAAAGAGGGATACTAATCCCTATATGCATGTCGGCCGATTTCATCACGTCCCCATTTGGACATCCCCGTCAGGATCAATAATCACGTCCCCAATTGGACATCCCTGTCGGGATAAAAAATTCACGTCCCACTTGGACATCCCCGTAAGGATCAATAATTCACGTCCCCACTTGGACATCCCCGTAAGGATCAATAACGCCCCCATTTGGACATCCTCGAAAGGATCAATAACGTCCCCAATTGGACATCCCATCTTCGGGATCACAAATCGCCCCCATTTGGGCATCCCCCATTGGGATCACATGTGGTATGATATGCAACAAACATCCATCGCAGGTTGATACCAGAACCTCACACCTAAACACTCGGCCACAGCCACGATGCCTTGCATCCACATGAATATGAACATAAACATCACGACGCCATGCGTCCACGAGCCACAGCTCCATTAGAACCACAATGGTATCAACCCGCACAATATCATAATTTCATTATATTTTCATCAATCTCATCATATGCTTATCAAGTTCACAATATGCTCATCAATCTTATCATATACTCTTCAATCTCATCAATCTTATCATATGCTCATTCGTAAACATCCAATCAATCACACTAATAACATATCATAATAATGAGCATGCCAACATAATCAAGTAGATAATTAATCATATAACTCACATAGAGTACTTAGAGCATGTGTTCACAATTTATTCACATAGAGCATCATATAAAGCACATAGAACACATATTCATAATCACATCAAGAATATCAATCATCCATTTAATATTTGTCTCCTAGCCTAGGGTATACACTGAGTAGGGTTTAAGGCTCCCCTACACATGTATATAAACTATACTACGCTTACCTTCCCGATGATAATACTTTCTTCTCCCTACCTGCAGCAAGGACCACGGGCTCACTAACATGTTCTCACGGCCACAGCCTCGCTCCTTCAGCCGGTAACCGTACACCCTTTAAAGCAATTGAACACGGTTGGATCCTTCACTATAAATCATAATCCCAATTAGTAAAATCAAACAAAATCCACCTAGTCTATAGAAACTAGGGTTCGGCCCCTTTGTAGGAAAATATGCTAGAAGTGTTAAAATTGTACAAACTCTTGGATCAATGATCCTTAAGCATAGATAAAGCTTGTGCAAGTCATTAGATTCAAGAATTTGAAACAAAACTCTTGATTCCCAAAATTTAGGTTTCGGCCCTCCTTCATGGAATTAGGATAGAAAAGGTTTTTGATTCACTTCTTTTGGGATTCAAAGACATCTAAGTGTAATAGAATCAAATCAACACTTCTTTAACAAAAATTGGAACAAAACTTCATTGATTCTACTCAAGGGAGCATTCGGCCATCTCTAATCTAAATGGGTTAGAAGGCTTTTATGAACACAAGCTTTTGGATTTTGAAAGAAGACATTGAATCTAGATCATGAAAATTGATTTGACATCAAAATGATTTTTCTACAATTTTTCATGAATTTTGAAAGTTATAGAACAAATATGAACACATAGAGTTTCCATGGAGAGAAATGGAGATGTAGAGCTCAAAGAAGAGATCTCTACCTCTTAGATGATGAAGAAGATCAAGCTAATCAAGTTTGCTTCACAAAGTTCTTGAAGATCTCTTGAAGAAATGGAGAGAAAGTGAGATGAAAGCTTGAAGGTTTGAAGGTGAAGATGTAGGTGAAGAAGATAGAAAAGTGAGAGAGTAAAGAGAGAGATAGATGGTGTGGGGGAGTTATAAAGGGAGGATAAGGAGGTTAGAATAATCACTTAACGGTAAAAAGGAAATTTCTCTTAGGAACAAAATAGGAATTTTATCAAAAGTTGTAGTAGAAACTTAAACACTTGAACTTAAAGATTGAAGAAGAGAAGAAAGAAATTTGAGATAGCAATGGATGAGGGGAATGGCGTGAAGATTAAGAAAAGAAAGGGTAAGGTTGATATAAAACACTTAAGGGTAAAATTGTCATTTCTTTTAGAAACAAAATTGTCATTTTCTACACCATCATCATTACTATGGTGTGACTCACCCTTGGCCATCATTACTATGGTGACTCACCAAGGTGAGTCACTATAGTCATGATTGCTTTAGAGATAGGATAAGGTGAGGTGGCTTGAAAGCGACCTTGTGCTTATCCGTTATTGGTTCCTGTAATCCCATATGCAGACCGGGTTTCGTCTGAGTTGTCAACCAAAACCTTAACCAAAATTCTCTACCAGTAATGTAGAGTAAAACAAGATCTAGGTTGGATTCAAAAGGTGGACATGCAGAGACAAAATCGGACACCGGACGAGAGACGCGGGTCCTGAGTGTGATGAGTCAGTGGGTGAGTCATCATCATGACTCATCACTACTCATGATTACTCCACCATGAGTCATCCATGTCATGATTACTTTTCTAAAGTAGTCATGATTACTTTTCCAAAATATCTTGATATTTTATAAAGGAAAGTCCATGGAATTACAACTTTGCCATTATAATTCAGAAAGTAGTGAAAATTGGGGTGTTATAGAGACTTGTGCGCAATTGCAATAGCAATTTAAGTGGTTGTCATAAGGGGTGGTATGAATAGATGCAACAGCAGTTTTAGTGGCTATCATATAAGCCGGTACCTGTATACAACTGCAACTGCCGTTTGAGTGGTTGTGTACAAGGAGTCATGTGTACGGTTGCAACAACAGTTTGAGCAATTGTCACACGAGGTAAAGGTGGATGTTACTGAGTGACCAAGATCGCTGAACTCATAGCTGGAGGGACGCAAGTGCTTTCTCACAGTTGGAGAACTTCTCAAGTTTTCTCACAGCTGGAGGGGCTCGGGGAGGCAGTGCTTACTCACAGTTGGAGGAACCATTGTTGCACTTTGTTGGGAGCAAGGGAATCCAGTAACTTGAACTACTGACGCAGTTTCCTTACAGTTGGAGGGCAACCTTCCTACCTTGGCAAATGACTACTCTCACAGTTGAAGGACAACTTTCTCAAGGGTCAGGATGGAGTAGTATATTGGTCAGCAATCCGGTAGACTCAATTGTGCATGTAGAGTAAGCAGCGATCCTTAGTGGTGATAATTTGGAGGTTGACTGTGTGCTGATTTCGGGAGATGGTTGTGCTTGTTGTGTGTGCATGTTGACATGCTATGTTCTTCGTGTTTTCCCTATGCATGATAGTTGTAGAGTTTCTTACCTTCTGTGCATGTTTCTGATTTTTTATATAAGTTGTTCAGGTCGTGTTCTAAAGGCGGAGGTGTTGGTTGGTTGTTGGAAGTACGGCAGCGAGTGAAGCTGAATCGTGGTGGGATCCATCTGGTGCAACAAGTTTGACGTCGGTGTTCCTCGAGTAGAAAGAAAGACCTCGGAGGTATCGTTGAGCCTCTTGTAAGTTTGTACCACAGCCAGTGGGGCGTCTGTTTGTATATATTGTTGTTTTTACGCCATGGCTTCCAGGCCGAGCTCTGATGTGTAATCTTAAGTTGTAATATCTGCTTATCTGTTAATTCTTTAAAAAACTTTTTCTGGCTGTGTTTTATGGTATTAGAGATAGTAAGGTTAAGGTTTGGGAGCGTCACACATATCAAGAGTTTTTTGAAGGCGGCTCAATTTTGAAATTGAAAGGATTTTGAAAGTAAAAAGTTATCTTTCTCCCAATAGTCGTCGAAAGAAAAATTTTGGGGTTATCTATTAGGTGTGAAATTACAAATTCAACGTGTTATTTATCATTAGGGTGAAGATGAATTTGATGGACAAATTTAACAAAGAAGAGCGACATTGATATCTTGTGGAAGTAAGTTAAGTGTTGTTTTCGAGGGACAAACATTGATGTTTTTTTTGAAAATTTGGCTAAGTGTTGAATCCAACAAGAATTTTACCTGAAGATGTTAGATGATGAAATAAGTATGGCTCTTTGTCCTACCAAGAGTGTGGCTTCGACGGCATAGTCAGATGAAAGCAATTATTGTCTAAGTTAGTCTTTTGTATACTTATCGTTGAAGTTTTTATATTAGAACTTGGCATAACTACCACATACGTGTCTAAATACTAGGAAGGAGTTACTTTTGCAATTTGCCTAATAGATACCAGTTTCCATGATGTACAAATGGTTGGTTTCTTGATACACAATCCTAACATCTCACTCGAGTAGATTAAAGGATTTGACTCAACTATGTCTTCCACTTACCTTTCCAGTCGTTTTAATTTAGTGCAATGTCTTTAAACTTCATTTATTTTTTAAGTCTTGTTCTCTAAATTCCTTTTACTTTCCTGCATTATTTCAATTCCAGTTCTTTAATCTTATGCTCTTTACATTTCACTGCATTTATTGTTTTCCTTTACTTTCCATTTCTTTACATGCTTTCTTTTACATTTTTGCATTTACTTTCACTGCACTTTTAAACCTTATCTTC
This sequence comes from Ammopiptanthus mongolicus, assembly GCA_039655645.1. Lineage (NCBI taxonomy): Eukaryota > Viridiplantae > Streptophyta > Magnoliopsida > Fabales > Fabaceae > Ammopiptanthus > Ammopiptanthus mongolicus. The sequence continues at coordinate 25,796,602 of CM077343.1, forward strand.
ACTTTAATTCCGGCATTTTAAACTCTTGCACGTTTTACTTCAAGTTCTTTTTGTCAATTCCTTTGACACTTGTTTTATTTGCAAAGTTCATTTTGAAAACAAGATTATCATATAACTCTAAGCCCACATTCGACTGATTTCACAAGTATTTGTTCTCGGACTTGGTTTGACCAGAAATCACCGTAAACACGAGAATAAAAAAATCTTGAAGGTGAAGCATGCGGTAGGCTTTTGATCTAAAAGTTCTTCGGGCATGAGAAGAATTCAGGGTCGACAACTTTGTTTCGCCACTGGACCGTGATCGACAACTACTATCGACAATAGATTTTGATATGAAATTTCTCTATTTTATGGCTGGGAAGTTTTTTATTTTTTATCGTTGATTACTTTCATATATGAAATTTTTCTATTTTTTGATTTCAAATACTTTTTTATTAGTTTTTTGGGTTGGATCGTGTTTTACTTAACTTGAGAATCTTTATATTGGATCGGAATATCCACATCCAACATTTATATTTGGATAAAGTATGATATGATCCAAATCCAATGTATGAGTGTTGATATTTAGCACCAAAAGAAACCGTTCGAATTGAGTTTTAACCAATAAGGTAAATACAAAAATACACAGTGGGTCATGCTTTTGTTTCATTTCACAATGTAAATAAAGAAAAACTGATCCACCATTATATTCGTAAGTGTAGGTACGGAATTCACTTCTTACCGATAAGCATTTTCCGGTTGATATTCCTACCTACGAGCCACGTATTATCCACGTGTTTTCCTATCAATTGTTTTATTAATGGATAGCTAATATAAGATAGGCATGTGTAGTATACAAAAAAAATTCACAATAAATTTTCAAAATATAGGGGTAGCAAGTGTAAATATATGAAATTGCTAAAATAATATTTTGATTTTTCATGGACATTTTGGTAAATGTAGTGCAGCCTTCAAGTTCTATAAACCAAGAGGCAAGCTGCTTCAACTTTCCACACTCAGTCCAAGTACAGTTTCAGTAGCCTCTTGTTACTATATTCCCTTCCACCGCCAGCTCGTTTTGCTTTCTCTCTTTCCAGAGCAATGGCTACTGAGATCATTGATCTTACTGGCTCCCCTTCCCCTTCACCACCACCACCCAGGTCATCCATGGCACCAAGAATCCTTGATTTTGGTTCCGGTTCTGGTTCTGGTTCTGTTATTCCATACCAACCTAATTTTAATCCTAATTTTCGCTATACCAACCTGCAACAAACTAGTCTGTGGCAAGCTTCAGGACATACCTATTATCCCTCTCAGATTGCTGCTACGTTCCAACACAGCATGCATGGGGGTCAGGTTGCTACGGTGTTTGAACCCGTACCTGACTCAAACGCAGTCTTGTTTCCTAATGGAACTAGGTTCAGGGAGCCTTGGACTCAGAGAGAGCATGAGTTAGTGTCTTTCAAACTTCTATCTAATTAAATTTTTATCAGCATGCATTCTCTCATTATGCTTACACTTTTATACTTGCATTTCCACTCTCATTATGTACTGTTGTTACTATTTTTCCTTTTTCTCCTAATTTTCTTTCATTTTGCAAACACGATGAATTGTATTATATACTGCATTTTGGTCTCTGAAAATGTTTTGTAAAAATTTTATTTTGGACAAAACTTTTGGTTTTTATTCAAACTACTTATAATTTGAGCAGGGTCTTAAAAAAAGGTCTGTGACCGCAATTGAGACCGCAACGTTGTGGTTTTGGTAGTTAGTCTTCGAAATAGCATTGCGATCGCAATTATAATCACATCGGCCGCATTTTCCTGCAATTTTCTGCAATGCGGTAAACGCGACCGCGATCGCTAACTCAATTTAAAATCTTGAATTTGATTTGTTATAAAAAGTAAAGGTGTCCAGAAAGTTGTCTGAATTTTTTGTATGTATATATAACATTACTCTTTTGATCTTAGGTTATTTCTGATGGGGCTCATCAGGTATGGAAGAGGGCGCTGGAGCAAAATAGCCAGGCATTTCCTGTGGAATAAAACACCACAGCAAGTCCAGAATTATGCTGCTAGCTTCTTCAGACACCTACCAGCAACATGCTTATACAGCTTCAGGAGAAGAAACGTAACTCAGTACCCTCCTCCTAATACCATGATGACTAGTACAAACGTTAACAGGAACCTCATTGGGGCTTCTGCTTCATATTCCGTGCCTATGATTGCTAATGAGCCACAGGAACCACAACCCCTCATGCTTTTCCCTGAGAGAGGTACTTTCTCTCCGGTTCCAGTTCCACCAGGAGGAGAAGCTAGCAGTAGCAACGCCATCACCACCTATGGCTGTGGGTACCAGATGGAGACAGGAAGTAGTGGGGCAAGCACTTCCATAACTGCTAGTGGTAACGGAGAAGTTGATCTGGAACTGCGCTTAGGTTATTGATGACAGTTAGACTCAAATATGTGTATCATGCATGCATGGACAACTATCTCTCTCACTTGCTGCTGCTATCTAGCGGTGACTGTATTTCCATTATGTGGCGTTTCCTTTGTAATTTTTTATCTTTTGTTTTTTATTTGGTTGGTTGTAAGTGTTGACGTTTGTTTATGTTGTCAAGGTTATGCAGGTGTTTGTTTACAAATGTGTTTTTCTTTAATGGTATAAACTATTATATATGTTGCAGTTAAAATTACTGTTGGAACTTGGAAATGTTTCCTTAATATATTTACCTTAAGCATCTTTTGCCCCATAGTTTTATTTTATTTGTTTTTATTTTTTTTATCAATAAATTTATGATGATATAGGTTCACCTTACTTTAAAAAAAAAAGTAATCATCTTTTATCGCAAAAGGCGGCAAATTTATGAATATTACTCTTTCAATTTTTATTTTCCAAACTACCACCATTTTCAAATTATATACTAAACTACCACCATTTTCAATAACATTGAGAAGTCCCCTTTAGTGACCACGACTTCTCAACATGATTTGGGGAAATTTTTTTGTCACACCCAGTTGGGAAGTCTGGTTCTTCAACCATGACTTCTCAACGTGGGTTTTAATTTGGGGAAATTTTTTTGTCACACCCAGTTGGGAAGTCTGGTTCTTCAACCATGACTTCTCAACGTGGGTTTTAATTTGGGGAAATTTTTTTGTCACACCCAGTTGGGAAGTCTGGTTCTTCACCCGTTTAAGCTTTCATGATTTCATCCGTCTAAGCCTTTGTTTGTATGATGACTTTCACCCGTCTAAGCTTTCACCCGTCTAATGAAACTTTCACCCGTCTAAGCTTTCATGTTTTCACCCGTCTAAGCCTTCGTTCGTCTGATGACTTTCACCTATCTAAGCTTTCAACCTTCTAATGAAGCTTTCACTCGTCTAAGCTTAGACGGGTGAAAACTTCATTAGACGGGTGAAAGTCATCAGACGAACGAAGGCTTAGACGGTGTGACAAAAAAATTTCCCCAAATTAAAACTCACGTTGAGAAGTCGTGGTTGAAGAACCAGACTTCCCAACTAGCTGTGACAAATTTTTTTTCCCAAATCATGTTGAGAAGTCGTGCCCTCCAAAGGCGACTTCTCAATGTAATTTGGAAATGGTGATAGTTTGGTATATAATATAATTTGGAAAGGGTGATAGTCTGAAAAATAAAAATTGAAATAGTGATATTCTGATAAATTTGTCGCAAAAGGCCAGCAAGCCTTCCCATTACTACCATGATTTATCAACTCCTATATTTAAATATTCTAAATCAATATTAATGCAGCACCCGTATTAACTTATGTATATGTTTAATCTATTGATTTAATTTGTATATATTGTTAGTGTAAAAATATTAATTATATTTTCAACCAATTATAAATTGTCACATAAAAATATTTGACTTTTATCCTAACTACCTTAAAAGTTACTTATATCATGATTTGTGATTGGTTGAAAATATAAAAATTAGACACTACTAATTAAACTCTTATTGTATCTCAAAATGTAAAATACTTTAATATTTACTCACAGTTATATCAACATGTGGTATTTATACAAGGTATCCCAACCAGTGATAAAAAAGTAGTATTTTCCTTATTAATACAAAAGTGCATGACGTCTCAACGGATAAGTGAACTCTGTGTAACTGTCAAGTTATTTAAAATAGTTAATGTTCAGTGCCTTATTTCCTTCGTATCTGACATCAGTATTTGAGAAAATATGGATCTGTGGTCAGATATCCGTTACAGGAGAAATTAAGCTTTATAACAGTTTATATCTGATTTAAAAATATTTTAATTTCAACCTAACCTCTTATATGATTATTCAGTATCACGTGCAATAATTTTAGTACAATATAATTAAGATTTAATTGATATGTATTATCAGTGTAAAATATTTTACACTATTAACCCATCATAAATTATCACATCAGTTAAAGTGTTTGACTCTTCTCCTAACTACTTTAAAAGTCACTCATACCATGATTTCTGATTGTTTAATAGCATAACAATTAAATTCATATAATTAAATGTAATACTCTTAAGAGTGTAGAATAATCTCTCTTCAGTCTTCACTGAATTGTTTTCAGATTGTGTAGAAGCCAAAAAATGGTGTAAATTAATGCAATGATTATTACCCTCCATCACCATATTAATATTATTTTTTTTTTTGAACAGCTAGCATCACCATATTAATATTAAACGTAATTGGGTGATCAGAAAATTCCAATTCCAGAAAACCATCACCAATAACAAAATCAGGGGGAATAGACGTCCATGAAGAATCAAGTATATATATATATATATATATCAAGAAGCATGAACCTCCCTGCAAACAAGCCTCTAATTCTAGTAGCTAGTTTAAAGGACCACATGTTTCAAGAGAAATTCGTACATTGGATGCAAAAGACTATTCTCAATGGTGTAGTGTATATTTTATTTAAATTTAATTTAAAATATTATAACTTGAATTTAATGGCATATAATTGTTTTGTGCCATGTGTTATGTTCATATTTGATTATTATAGTTTATACTGCATCAGAATTTAATCCAACTGTGGATTGAAAGAAACCCCTCCTGCTCCTGCCCACAATGTTCTAACTGAACTCCAAGCGTTTGATTAAATCATACAGAGGATTCTTGGACTCCATGACAAAGATGATTTATGGAGATTGGGGTCGCAACGCATGGTGCAGATATATGATTTTGGGTAGATTTTTGTCAAATTCCAGGAACGTTCCAGCTCAATATTTTCGTTGTATCAGGTGGCCAAAGACGTTACAGAACTGAAAGTCGTAGGAAAATACAAAACGGAAAAGGTGCTTGAGGTTTTCACGGCTATTTCCCGCTATTTACACGAGGAAATGGAAACGTTTAAAAGCGATAGGGAGTGTTATGTACGAAAATGAGATCCTATTGCTCTATTTGACAAAAATAGTTAAGTTATTTTATGATTTATAAGTTAACTTATAGTTGATAAGTTAATTTTTAGTTGATAGCTAATTGCTGAAAAGCTAACTGATTGAGGGCCAGTTTGTTATAAATTATGAAAAAATGATTTCCATATAAAATAATTTAGAGATTAAATGAAAATCATTTTTTCATAATCAGTAACAAACATATTTTCTCTCTCCTCTAGAAAATCAGATTTTAGTGAGAAGCTAAATGGAATAGCTTTTCATTTTAGCCATAAAAATGATTTTTTTAAAAAAATCATTTCCTAAAAAATCTTAAACAAACACAATTAAAACTACTAAAAATGATTTTTAACTTAAAAAAATGATTTTTATGATCAAATAATCTAAAACAATGAGAGAAATGATAAAATTAACAGTTGTATTAGTTTATAAATATAAAATGACATATTTATGAGAGATATGATAAAATAAGAATTTCATTAGATTAATAAGAATAAAAATGAGAGAAAAATTAATAAAACATAAACTATAAAGCATAAACTAAATAAAATAGCTTATCTAGAAAAACTATAAACTAATTGTTTATCAAACACCTCAATTAGCTTATAAGCTTATCTCATTCAAACACCTCAATTCCTTGTGGTTATGTGCTTTTTTTTTTTCCAAAAGAAAAATAACTCCTTTAGTTATGTTCGTAACATTTTAGAATTTTCGTTTTCAACACATCCACGAGTTTGCATCATTTGGATTCATTATGAGGCTACCTCCGTTCGGATGTTTAATTACAGTTAAGGTTCTTCGCTCCTCCCCAAGAATGTGTCTTACAGGATTCGAATCGAGGTCTTTCCCACAAGTTCACCCTACGTAACCAACTAAATTACATTCATTGGGTAATATTAAGATATTCTTTGATGTTAATGATATTGTTGAAGTAATTACATGTTAAACAAGTAAAATAAAAAGTATTGAATAAAAAATAAAACATCTAATACCTTAAAAATCTAAAAACATATAGGCTCAACATATAGATAGGCTCTGTTCGGTATGTCTCATCCGCTAGCTTATAGAGGATGGGTAAGTAATCATGTTTGGTAAACACATTTGTCACTAATTTATTGCGTTTTTTCACAAGCTTATAGCATTTCTTTGATATGCTACTGTAAGTAGCATTTGAACTTATAACTTATAACGTCTTTTTTACCTCTTTTTTATCCTTACTATTTTAGTTTAATTTCACCTTTACCCTCTTTAATAAAATAAAATATTATAATCTTTAAAATAGCACATATAATTTAACATAACATGTAAACAATTGATAAATAATTTAAAATAAATTCAAGTATTAAAAGTGAAAATTATTTTGAAATAAATATATATATATATATATATATATATATATATATATATATATATTACATATAATTGTTTTGAATTATACTTATTATCAGTGATTCACGTGATAAAATATTACATAATCATAGAGCATGGGTACTGTACAAATAAATTATTTGTTATAATTGATTATGATAATATATATTGCATAATCATTTTATTTTTTCAGCTAGTTCAACCCGTTAGTTTTATCAAACACTTCCACACCAATAAGCTAGCTCATCGACTATCCGCTATCAACTACCTCATTCTCTATCCGTTATCTGTTATAAACTCATTCGCTATAAGTTAGCTTATCCATCATCCGCTAGTTTTACCAAACACAGTCATAATACATTTTTCTTTAAGAAATAAAGTTGATCTAATGAAGAATTTTAAATACCAACCATTATTTGAGTTATGATATTTGGACACAGTTTTGTTGTCCAACACTGTATAAATATACGAAGCAACATTTATTTATCATTTTTTTCTCTTTCATTATACATTCTCCAAAGCTCAAAAATCAAGTACCTATATGATGTCCCCCATATCCGTGTCCAAGTATCATATTTCTATATTATATTTGAGTAATGAACTTGAGATACTCTCCTCCTAAGTTAGTCAAGTGTCTTCAGGTACTTCAAGTATACTTTATTCATATTTTTATTTCTTTTAAGTATTTTCAAATCCTTCAATTAATTTACGGCATTAATTATAAAATTTTATATTTTCCCAATTTTTTGATAATCATAACATTGATACGAAGTATCCACCACCTGTAGCAGTGATTAATCTCCGTCGGGGAACCTGTTGAACACACAAGGTGGGTTCTCCCCTCCCAATCAAATTTTCTCCATACACAAGAGCCAGAATTAACCACAGGTTGGTTATATTTTCCCAATTTAACATATTATAAAATCAAATTAAATTTTTATTTCTTTTATTTTTTTTTTTATTGACTTTTCTTTCCGTAGAAAAAAACAGAATCACGCTCTAAGCTTTTATTACTTCCCGTTTAACATATCCTAATATGGTAACCAAATACTTGAATTATTTAGTTTTAATATTATTTCATTGAAGCATATTTTTTTTTTTGGTTATATTAAATTTTTTTTGGTCATACATTTAAGCATATTTTACCATCACATCACATAAGTCAATTAATTTCTCATTTCCTTTTTGAATTGATTGATAGCAAATCAGGGGTCACAGATTAAGATTTTATTAATTCCAAATTAACAAAATCTAATATAGCTACCAATTAATTGTATTACTCCTTTTTTATATTATTTCAATTTAGCATATTTCACAATCACATATATCCATGAATTATTTTTTATTTCAATAAAAAAAATCAGAATCCTGCTCTAAGCTTTTATTATTTTTAAATTAACAAATCCCAACATAATAAAGCTTCATCCTAAATGACATCCTTTTCTCTTTAGAATGGTCTACTAAGAAGTTTTGATTAAGGAACCGAAATATATCAATACCAAGCGATAAGTTTTGATTACCTGCAAATTTTCTTGCAGATTTTATTCAAAAATTCGCAGGAAATAGGTTTCTTACATATTTTCCTATGGATTTTTATTCCGAGGTAATATCTTCGTGGGTAGTTTTTTCATGCGGATTTTAAAATCCGTAAGAAATTTCTTGCAAATTTTCTTGGGAAAAAATTTGTAGGTAACTTTCTTGCAAAATAATCTATAGGTGATTCACATGAAATTCTGCAAGCAAATTCGCAACAACAGAATTCTTAGGTAAATTCGCAGGAAATTTCTGCAAGAAAATTTCGTGCTGGTTTTTCCAACGAAAAAACAAGAAAAAATTTATTTTTATTTATTTTGTAAAAATACTCTACAATTTTTTTAATAGTCATATTTTGTTATTATTATAGAAATATAAATATTTATATATTTTATGAAATACTAATAAATTATAGATTATATTATTATTATTATTACTATTATATACTATATATAAAATAATTACTTCTAATATTTAACATATACACACTTCTAATAATACACACACCATTCTGCACACATAAAAATTCCAACAATAAAGCATAAAACAAGCATAAAACATCCATCACAATATGTTGTATTTTTAGTACACACAAAGATAGTATATCAATATCAAATGTCTTACATATCAAATACAATCCTACTCAAATTCAAACTCGATATGATCACTATCTTCATCACTATCGTCATCATCACTTTCATTGTTGTGTTGAGGTGATGAAGATGGACGGGAAGAAGATCTTGCAAATCCTAGATGTTGCATTAAAGCAACTACCTGTTTTCTAGTTTCAGTCAACTGTTCTCTCATCTACAGTTTCTCTTGTTTTTGTCTTTGCAATGATTCATTTAATGCATGAATTTGACTTCTCAAAGAATCAACCTCCTCTGAATTAGCAGAAATCTTAGTTGCTTAACTTGAAGATTGAATCAATATTTTGTTTATGGATCCAATACCAAATATCCTCTCCTTCTTACCAACTGATTCTACCCATATATCCATTTCAGATGGCATATCAATGGATTGTTGACTATCAGCTCCATCCTCTCAAAGAAATGAACGTTGAATATTGAGAAGGTAACTCATACTTTTTCTATTCAAATTATTTTTACATTACATTTGAATAAACATACTAGCCAGCCAATGTACTTGCTAAAGATGCAACAAATTAAGGCAAGTATACAATCCATGTGGATAAGACTCTTTAAAAGTTTGATATTGCAAAATCTAATACAACTATGACTCAAGTCTTAACTTTCAGGTTCTCATATAAAAATTAGTCAAATAATCCTAGTGATCAAACTTAAGGTAATCAAATGGGAAAAAAAAAATTAGAGCAAATCATGTAACAGAAAGTTTATTGCGTTACGTATCACAACTCGGATTTCAATCTTGCCCTGCTAGTTTTACTAGTTTTTGGTATCATAAATAATTATTCCAAAAAAAAAACTATTTTCAATTGACTACATTTTTTCAATGTATTATTTTATTTAAATAAAATTTGATATTGAGTAATTTAATTGAACTTTGTCCTATTAGTGTTAAAATGTGTCTATGATCAAATAATGTCTTTATTAATGAATTAGAAATTAAGGATTCTTGTGTTCTGAAAAATAGATTTAAAAGTAATAGAGCTCGTTTAATATTAACAGGTATGGAATATGGTTATGACTAATGATGGGCAAAATGTACACATGTCTTAAGTCGATAATGAGAGGTAAAACATGTCTTTAACATAATGAATTCACCACCGGTAGTTGTTGTAATCTGAGAATTTATCTCAAAGTCCAAAGTTTACCCCTTTTAATCAGTTAAAATAATGAATTCACCACCGGTAGTTGTTGGTCTATTTAGCTTTGGGCTCCACCATAAAAGTCTTCTCGACCACCTAGGTGAGATCAAGTACTCACCTTTGATCTGACTCAAAAATTTACCTAAGTAAAGTGTTTGAGTAAGGTAAAATTAGAATAGAGGACAAAAGAGATCCGTGGGCGATCCTTGAGGTGCTCGTCTGGATAGGGATGAAGTTAGTAACCATTAAAGAGTCACTTAATCTATGAATAAGATAACATCTTTCAAATCCATGAATAAATGAACGAGGGAGCGTTTCAAAATGGCTTTTTGACCAAAGTAGTGTTATTTTAGAAACTATTTATCAAAATGGGGTTGTTTTGTAACTATTTACCAAAATAGGGTTGTTTGTAATGACTTTTTAACCAAACTAGTGTTATTTTAGAAACTATTTACCAAAATGGGGTTGTTTTGTAACTATTTACCAAAATAGGGTTGTTTGAAATTTTTTATGTTTAGCGTCGGCAAGGCCCACGCTAAAGGCCCACGCTAGAGGTGTCACCCGTCTGCTTTGACCCGTCTGAATCACTCGTCTGACAGTCATCAGACACCCGTCTGATGGTCATCAGACGGGTGAATTCAGACGGGTGATTCACCCGTCTGATGACCATCAGAAGGGTGAATCACCCGTCTGATGAGCTTCAGACGGGTGACACCTCTAGCGTGGGCCTTTAGCGTGGGCCTTGGTCAACACTAAATGTAAAAAATTCCAAACAACCCTATTTTGGTAAATTGTTACCAAACAACCCCATTTTGGTAAATAGTTTCTAAAATAACACTAGTTTGGTCAAAAAGCCGTTTCAAAATTTAGGCAGCTTCACTATTTGCCAGTGACAACAAAAACTTCCACACGGTACGTGCAAACTCAATTATCATATATAATATTACTCTGAAACCCCCACTTTGAAAAAACTATATCAACAAAAGGAGAGAGAGAGAGAGAGAGAGAGAAAGAGGAGGTTAGGGGTTACTAAAAATTACAAAAATGTAAAATGTTGGTTTGTGTAAAGGAAAAATGTATGCAGTGGTCATAGTGATGTACATGAGGATAAAAAGGGAGCGTTACTCTCACATTCTTGGTTGTTTGGTTTCAATGGTGGTTTGTCTATGCCTTGGTTCACTTCTCAACTTTTTTTTGTCTATCACTTTCAATATGTATTTTCTCTTTATCATAATTGTCATTTATCGCGTCACGATATCACAACTCGGATTTCAATCTTGCCATACTAGTTTTATTAGTTTTTGGTATCATAAACAATTATTCCCAAAATAAAAACTAATTGTAATCGACTACATTTTTTTAATGTAGTATTTTGTTTATTTAAAAATTATGAAGGTATTTATATTATGTAATTTATTTGAACTTTGTCTTGTTAGTGTTACAATCTGTCTATAACGCTAGAATAGGAAAAAATTGACGCAACATTCACCAGCGTTTTCCCGTAAAACGCTAGAAAATATGAGGCGGAGAAGTATTACTAGCGCTTTCTTTGGTAAGTGCTAGCAAATTATTGGGATTTACCAGCGCTTTTTTAACTAAGCGCAAGCAAAGCACTGACATTGAGTATTAATAGCGCTTTCCAAATAAACGCTGGTAAAGGACAAGACATTTGCCAGCGCTTACTTAGGAAAGCGCTGGTAATATACCAGCGCTTTCCTAAGTAAGCGCTGGCAAATGTCTTGTCCTTTACCAGCGTTTATTTGGAAAAGCGCTGGCAATTGTCCATTTCTATATAAGTATAATTTTTTGATTTATATTACTGATCAGTACTCGATCTTCACTTCGCGCGCGCGCTTTCAGTAATAGTCTTCACATGCACAGTACTGTCACCGCGAACTCAAACCTCCTCATCTTCTTCACAATCGCGAACTGAACCCTCCTCATCTCCTCCACAACCGTGAACTCAACCCCTCTCCTCCACCACAGCGACCCTCAATCCGCTCCCCACAACCGCGCGTCCACAACCCTCTCCTCCACGGTGAGAACGAAGGTTTACAGAGAACAACAAAGTAACAAAACAACCACAAAATTGATGCAGCTTTAGATCAATCTCTCTCTTCGCTCAGCACTCACGACCTAAGCACTCACGCTCAGCACCTTCGCGAAACCTCACGGTTCTCTCCTCAAACCCTCTTCTCAACAGCGCGAGGAGCTTGAGGTATTTTTTTCTTTTTTCTTCTTTTTCCTCTCTACCCTCTCTCCCCACTGTCACTGCCACCACCAGATTGGGAAAGAAAAAAATGTGTCACAATTGTGTAGATAAGCTCTGTTGCATATGTATTGTACATTTGTGGTTCTGCTTTACTGAGAAAATGTGTGTGTGATGATAAGATAGAAAATTTATAGTTATCTTCAATTTTATTGCAACAAGTGGCCTTCTACTTAATTCGGCAAGTAATCCACAAGTGTAAGGACTTGTTTATGTACATTAAGTAGCTCTTAGTATTGCAGATTAAAGCCCTTCAGATTTGGCAATGGAACCTCTATCATTGTTTATAGACTAGCTCCATCAAGATTAGCATGTGGTTTTGACCTTAGCAACTAATTAAATGCATATAACCCAGGAGAATTCCATTTCTATAATGATTAAATGAATATCTAAATTGACATTAGCTACTTGTGGCTACTCTTTTAGGATCTTTTTATTTGTTAAAATGTTCGCTACTCACCAGAAATTATTACATGAACATGAACCATGCCTGAAATGATGGAATCTGGTTTTATCCCTAACTATTAGTTCCCTACTGTAAGCCTCTGAAACCAGCTTTGCCATATGGTGACAATCCACACACATTCTAAGGTTCTTCACTATTCTTATGGTTACTCCAGGTACTGTACTAATAAGGGCATAGGCAATAGCCAATTTCTCACTATGCCTGTAGAGTGCAGTCTCCTTATCCTCTTCCCCTATATCAAGGAAAAAAATATACCTCAAGGAAAAAAACCTCACGGTTTCTCTTTTATTTTCCTTGAGGTATATTCTTGCTATGAGAATGTGTTGTAGAAGGTATATTTGTGTTTATGTGTTTTGTACTTTAATTGACATGTCTTCCAGATTTCGAATTTGCTTTTCTAATTTTGTATACACTTAGCAGTGGATCCCTGAACTCCAACATTTTGCTCCTGGTGTCCCAGTGGTACTAGTTGGAACCAAATTGGGTAAGTCATCAAGCACTGTTCTTAAATTCTTAAATTGGGTAACTAAAATATTCTTGAGTTTAATGATTATTATTATAGTCAAACTGATTTAATAATAATGTGACATGTGATATAATGAAAATTAAACTCATTTATTTTCTGTTTCTCATTTATATATTCTAACATGTGATAATTGAAGCAGCACATTACCAAGCGGGAATCACTTAGAAGAAATTCGTTCATGGAGTGATAGGGACATCCCATTTCTCACATATCGAAATAGGTTAGTTTTCTTCTCTTTCATGCTGTCCGTGGTTCTGCTTTTGGTCTCACCTTCTTTGTCTAATTTTACCTTTACTTTATCTTTGTCACTTGATAATCTGCAGTTTTGGTTATGTCTTGATTTTCTTATTGTCTACCACAGATTTCTTACTCCTACCAGGTATTTATCTTTTTTTAATCTCTTATAGGCAGTATAATCATTAGACATATTTATTTTTATCGGTGTACACATGCATTAACCTTAGTTTCCTGTTCAATAATGATTTGTATATTGTTTTTGACACAATATACAAGTTGTTCTTGAATTGTCCAAAGTGGACAGTCTAAGAATGTAAAATCGCATTCAATCCATATTATTGTATGTCTTAATCATTAGCTTCTTGATCTAAGAATGTCATTGGTTTGTATTTTCTCATTGTTCTCTGTGTACATACCTAATTTGGGTCGTAATACCACCTGAATTAAGTTGTATGCTTGGAGAACTAAGGGGAAATGCTGCCGAAAGTTTCTTAGAACAAGAAGTAATTAAGACATATATACAATAATATAATGCGAAGTTTACAATCTTGGATAGGATAGGACCCCACCCTTTAGTATGAAGTAGACATGCATCATGCATGCATGTAGTACTATTGAATGTAGATGTCAACCTCTTTAAACTCAAAATAATTTCTGTAGATCGGGAAAATATGGATCGAAAGTGGATGTCTGTCAATCGTTTGTCGAAGGAATATAAGGACGGAGTGCAAGATTTTATTAGGTTTGCAGTTGGACACGCAGAAAACCCTAGTAGAATCATATGTCCATGTTTAGGTTGTTGTTATACAAGACGAGTTAGTGTACCTGACTTGGAAGGACATTTAATATTCAATGGAATTGATCAAAGTTATACTTGTTGGACAAAGCATGGTGAGACCAGAGGTGAATCTAGTGATATGGGGAATAGTGGGAAATATGCGTCAAATGATGCCAATACAAATACATATGAGGGCGATCGTTTTGAAGAGATGGCAAACGTGGTTGAAGAAGATCTTCGTGATTGTCCTCAAATGTTTGAGAAGTTGATAAGTGATGCAGAGAAACCGTTGTATGAGGGTTGTACTAAATTCACAAGATTGTCGGCGATGTTAAAGTTGTTTAACTTGAAATCGGGCAATGGATGGACTGATAAGAGCTTTAATGACTTACTCACACTATTGAAATCTATGTTGCCGGAGGATAATGTGCTTCCTAGTCGGACATATGAGGCTAAACAAATGTTGCGCTCTATTGGCATGAGCTATGAGAGGATACATGCTTGTCCTAACGATTGCATTTTATTTCGGAATGAACATGCATCGTTAAATACATGTCCTAAATGTAATGCCTCACGATATAAGAAGAAAGAATCAGCTCCAGAGAAGGTTTTGTGGTATTTCCCAATAATACCTAGATTTAGGCGCATGTACAGTAGTTCAGAAGATTCAAAGCACTTTACACGGCATCAGGATGAAAGGATTAAAGATGGCAAGCTACGGCACCCGACAGATTCTCCTCAATGGAAAAGAATTGACCATGATTATCCCGATTTCGGGCAAGAACCAAGAAACCTCCGACTTGCATTGTCTACTGATGGATTTAACCCGCATGGTATTCAAAGTAGCTCTCACAGTACATGGCCTGTGATTTTGGTGATTTATAACCTACCTCCATGGCTATGCATGAAGCGCAAATATATGATGCTGTCTCTGTTAATTTCTGGGCCCAAACAACCAGGAAATGATATCGACATATACTTGGCTCCTTTAATTGAAGACTTGAAGCAAATGTGGGAGACAGGTGTAGAGGTGTACGATGGGTATAAAGAAGAAAGTTTCACCTTGAGGTCTATGATCTTCGGCACAATTAATGATTTTCCAGCATACGGTAATCTGTCAGGATACAGTACCAAAGGTCAATGTGCATGCCCTATATGTGAAGATAATACAGATTGGATGCGGCTGGAGCATGGTAAGAAGAATGTCTTCCTTGGACATCGTAGATTTTTGCATTCAAGTCATCATTATCGGTTATGGAGAAAGGCATTCAATGGGAATATAGAAGAACGTAGAGCTCCTTTGCCGTTGACGGGTGTGCAACTGTTTGAAAAGGTAAAAAATTTGAGTATCGAATTTGGGAAGCCTTTTGCCGGAGAGCTTGTGACACGAGGGTGGAAGAAAAAGTCGATTTTCTTTGAGCTGCCGTATTGGAAGTCATTATATGTAAGACATTTCATTGATGTGATGCATGTTGAAAAAAATATCTTTGATAGTGTCATTGGTACCTTACTCAATGTGCCAGGGAAGACTAAAGATAGCATCAATGCAAGGTTGGACTTGGTTAGTATGGGATTGAGACGAGAATTGGGACCGGTGAAGAAAGGGAAACGTATATATCTACCACCAGCAGCTCATACTCTATCTAGAAAAGAGAAAATTTCTTTTTGTAAGTTTCTTCATGGAGTGAAGGTTCCAGAAGGGTACTCTTCAAACATTGCTAGCCTCGTGTCGATGAAAGATCACAAGTTGAAGGGTCTAAAGTCCCACGATTGCCATGTTCTTATGGAGAGTTTGCTACCCATCGGTATACGGTCCATTTTGCCCAACAAAGTGCGGGAGACCTTAACTAAACTTTGCTTCTTCTTCAAGGCAATTGCAGCAGAGTGATTCACCCTGAAAAGTTGCCAGCATTGCAAAGAGAAATAGTTGTGACTTTGTTTGAGCTTGAGATGTATTTCCCACCTTCATTCTTTGACATAATGGTTCATCTAACCGTTCATCTGGTTAAAGAGACACAATTGTGTGGGCCAGCTTATATGAGATGGATGTACCCGTTTGAGCGTTACATGAAAATATTAAAAGGGTATGTGAAAAACCGATCACGACCAGAGGGTTGTATTGTTGAACGGTATATAGTTGAAGAAGCTGTTGAATTCTGTACCGAATACTTATCCAATGTCAAACATTCCACAGGGATGCCAAAGTCTCATCACACAGGAAGAACCATAGGGCAAGGGATTTCTGGAATTGAAATATTGACTATACCAAGAACAGAATGGGAGCAAGCACACTTGTATGTTCTACACAACGCCGATGAAGTTGAGTCATATGTTGTAAAACACAAGGACATACTTAAGAATTTGTACCCAAATAAGAATCAAAATTGGTTACAAAGAGAACATATTCGGTGTTTTATAACGTGGCTAAAAGATCACATTTCTGTTGAGTATGCTCTAAATCCTACCTCAGTTTCAGAAAGATTGAGATGGTTAGCGAAAGGTCCAAGTCTACATGTTTTATCTTACACCAGTTATTTGATGAACGGGTACACATTCTATACAAAAGAACAAGATGATCGAAGTACAGTGCAAAATAGTGGGGTGACTCTTATAGCTCAATCTATGCATATCTCAAGTGCCAAAGACAGAAACCCCATATATGCGAATATGTCATACTTCGGGGTCATCGAAGGTATATGGGAGTTGGATTACACAATGTTTCGGGTGCCTGTGTTCCGGTGTAAGTGGGTTGACAATAATAACGGTGTACAGATGGATGAGTTGGGGTTCATGCGCGTTGATTTCAATAAGGTGGGGTATAAAGATGAGCCTTTTATTTTAGCATCACAAGCTCAACAAGTGTTCTATGTTACCGATCCAGCTGATACAAATTGGTCCATTGTTCTATTGTCTAACAAAATGGTTGTTAATGATATTGATGATCATCAAACACATGAAGATGCCAATATGGAGGACGATCCTTTCTTTGGGACATCACATTCACTTGAGGATAATCCAACTAGAGAGGAAGATATGTATATTAGAAATGATCATGATGAGGGAATTCGGGTCAATCCATTATTTCGTACCAATAAGGGACACACAAGTCTCAATCCAACGAGAAAAAGGAAAAGATTGTCTTAAATGTGTAAGTATAGCTAGTGATTGTGTTTTTTTAAGTTCCAGGCTAATTAAATTTATATTCATCGATTTTTGCATATATGATTATGAAATAATGTTTTTACTTGTGTCTAATTTTTTTTTGCAGGTAAATGGCATCTCCATCTCATGATAGTCCTGCGGAGGCAAAGAAAAATGTGAGGCGTCGCGGACCGACAGTTAAGAAAAATGTCATTCGACAAAGGAGTAAAGGAGTGAGACCTTTGGTAAGATATCTATATATATATAAAATATAATTAACTGTTTCATTTTATTGTTTGTTATATAAATTTATACACTTACTCAATTTTTTCAGGTTCAATGGAATGTTAAAGGCCAGCCCGTTGGTAAAGTCAGTAGAGACATGAAGAGTTACATTGGGACCTTAGTGCGGCAGTCGGTCCCATTTACCTGCAATGATTGAATGATTGGAGGGATTCTTCTTTGCACCGTGTCAAAGAAGACATCTGGCATAATATAGAGGTAAATTAATTAACATTGATTAGTTATAGTGTTTCTTAATTATGTAAACATACTTATACTATGACATTAATTTTGCAGACGACCTTTGATGTTGATAAATGTCGGCAAAAAATGTTAATTCAGATGGCCGGAAATATGCACCGATCATTCCGGTCTGAATTGACGACGAAGTACCTGAGAGATGAGGAAGGGAATGTCAGACCTGAGCCTCCAGCTCAATATGCAGAGTACATTTCACTGGATGCTTGGAGAGCTTTTGTAGCAAGACGCACAACAGATGAAGAATTTTTGGTATGTACAATAAATATCCTTATGACTTGTATATATGACATTAATTAACCATGCATGCATTGATATATATATATATATATATATATATATATATATATATATATATATATATATATATATATATATATATATATATATATATATATATATTTCTGTGTCTATGTAGAGGCTTAGCAATGAAAATCGGCAGAGAGCGTCAAATCCTGAATACCCTTATAGAGGTGGAAGTCAGGGGTATTCCGGCATTGAGGAAAAGTTGGTATGTACAATATCCTTATAATTGGGTTATAATTTGCTAATGTTTACTAATATTTGATTAATATTTGATTGTTCAAATGTATAGTTGTTGGCGGCAGGGGACGATGTTACAAACAAAATGGTTCAACGTCATATTTTGTGGATGGAAAGTCGTCGAGATGAGAATGGAGAAATTGTTGATCCCACCACTAGGCAAGTGGTTGAACAAATTGTAAGTATGAAAGCATTAGTTAACAAGCGTTTTCATTTTTAACTTTCTTATGATAATATTTAACATTTTCATTTGTGTCTCAGGATAGCATATCACAGTCTGTATCACAAGGGGATATAACAGATTGTGATGGTCGTCAAGACATCCTTGCCCGAGCCTTATCAAGGAAAGAGTACCCTGGTCGCCTAAGGGGTACGGGATTTGGTGTCACTTCGAGCCTTCTCTTCGGACCACAAACGCGTGCTACTAATGATAGAATGGAAGAGATGATGCGTGAGATACGCTGTCTACGGAAAGAAGTAGATGAATTGCGAAGCACCATGCAAGACAGGCATCCAGTGGAGGCGCATGAGCCTGCTTTCCCTACCCATACCCCATATAGCGCCAAAGATGGTTGCACTATGCTGTCACCCGAGGTAATTAATAATTCATACGTTGTTTTTACTTAAACGTATTTAATCCATTTACAATTTAAATATTAA
The DNA here is from genome assembly GCA_039655645.1 of Ammopiptanthus mongolicus. NCBI lineage: Eukaryota > Viridiplantae > Streptophyta > Magnoliopsida > Fabales > Fabaceae > Ammopiptanthus > Ammopiptanthus mongolicus. The sequence continues at coordinate 25,815,836 of CM077343.1, forward strand.
TATTTTGTTTATCATTTATTCAGGACACCTCTGCATGCAACCTATATTTGTCAAGCCCAACTCGTCGAATGGTTGGTAAGGGGATAATGTTTAACGAAACGGTTCAAACACTATTGCACAACCGACCATTACCTCCCGGTCATGTGAAAGTTAGAGTTGACCATGCGGTTGAAGGGAATGCATCATTGCCTGTACCACTTGAGGAGGCAGATGTGTTGACTGTGGAAGATGCAATAGGCACCTATGTGGCATGGCCAATCAGCCTCGTAGTTGTAAGTAACATGATATAAGTTAATAAACATGCATGATTTATTATCATAAAATCATTCACTAACTAATTAATGTATTTGCAATGCAAAATATCCAGGTACCCTCAAAATCCAAAGCCAAGGACAATGGTAAGGGCAAAGTGTCGGAGCACACAACTGACAAATCCCGACCATCCCTTCCTATAGTTAGCAAGGGGCAAACAAAAGGGTCAATAACATCCCTAGTGAAGAACGGGAGCAAATCTCAGCCCCAGAGCAATTCTCAGGTCTCCCGTTCTCCTACGGCTCATGGTGCAGATTATATGGCTTATCTTGAAGCCTATATGTTAGGGAATATGAATGCACCAGATTTTACAGTGCCATTGGAGCCAGAACTGCTGGGTTATGGGACCACTTTGTTTCTCGGCCTTCATTTCGAAATCAAGGAAGTTCTTCGTCATGAGATACTATCTCAGACTGTTATTACAGTATATCTC